>OY987198.1:2209789-2809789 GCA_963920755.1 Cartodere bifasciata
TCAATGGTCTTGTCCATCCTGATGCACGCTTTGCCATCTAAATAATGATACTTAATTGTCTTATGCAAAGATTCCAAATGCAATATTGGTATTTATTCCTGGAATAAAATTGAATTTATTAAAATATTAAAAATAATTATAAAATTCCAGGGGTTTGCAGCTCTGTGTATTCTACAGGTGTCCGCGATCAATGTGTTTTTTTTTAAGGGGAGATAGCTGGGAAAAATCCAAAACAATTGGTAAAAACAGTTTTTTGAAAATTTGCCCCCCTTCGGAAATAATGGACTTTAAACAGGTAGACTAAAAACACTTAAACGTAAATATTTACCAAACGATTTTTTCCCACCATCATGAAAATTGTACTATCAATAAAGGTAATAAAAACGGTCATTTTCATGATGGTGGGAAAAATCGTTTGGTAAATATTTACGTTTAAGTGTTTTTAGTCTACCTGTTTAAAGTCCATTATTTCCGAAGGGGGGCAAATTTTCAAAAAACTGTTTTTACCAATAATAAAAACACATTGATCGCGGACACCCTGTAGAATACACAGAGCTGCAAACCCCTTGAATTTTATAATTATTTTTAATATTTTAATAAATTCAATTTTATTCCAGGAATAAATACCAATATGCATTTGGAATCTTTGCATAAGACAATTAAGTATCATTATTTAGACGGCAAAGCGTGCATCAGGATGGACAAGACCATCGATGCCCTGCTAACGTTATTACATGATAAATATTATGAAAGATTCATTCGATTTACTAAAAAGAAGTCTAATAAAAAAATAGGCGCAATAATAGCCAGCCATCAAAACGCCTTAAACCTTTTAGACAAATTAGATATTGAGAATGCTGCCCCCAATATTTTTGTCGTAAAGTCCGAAACATCACCCAATTTGCTTTACACCGTACAAAAATTTCAAGAAAAATGCCAAAAAGAATGTGAGTTAGTTTGTATTGCGTGTAAAATTTGCGTTCATTGCTTCAAATGCACGTGTGAGGACAATTTGATCCGATTTAACATTTGTAAACACATTCATTTGTGCGTTTTGACTCATTATAAAGACGATGAAATCTTTGATGACCCTCTGCCGCAAATTTTAAATAATAATCCACCCGAAGGAGGCTGTAGCAGAAAGAATATCTGAGGAAAAAGTCAGCGAATCTCCGCTATATAAAGAAATTTTGTCTAAATTGGAAACAGCTCAAGGACTTCTTTTAACTAGCACATATGTGGACACTAATTTACCTAAAATAAAAAAGCTTCTTGATATGGTATTAGAAAATTTGTCTAATACAAATTTTGAGCAAAAAAACAAGGTAAATATTAAAAAAAAAATTGCAAAGCAAACCTATTTTTAACTCAATTTCATTTCTTTTTGATGTGCAAGAATAAACCGAGGGGTATTCAAAAAACATTTTTCTAAGAATTTGAGAATTTGTAAAAAATATAAAAAAAAAATTGCTAAGCAAGCCTATTTTTAACTCAATAACTGATAAAATCTATAAATAGTGTTTTTTATGTTTTAATGTATAAGTTTATTTAAGTGCAATAATAAAATACTAATAAATATTCTATTTTAAATTAGCGTTGCTCTTCTTTCTTTTCGTCCAAACATTCAAAATTCGCGCGCAAAACGAACATTTTCTTAACATCATAGACATAGGCAGGAAGTCTATGGATTTGGATCAAAAATTAAAAGGCGGCCGCGACTGATTCCTGTGCGGGTCTGTCGATCAACAGCCAAGAACACTTAATAAAAAGAAGCGCCATTGTATAAACAGAGATAGGAAACACGGACTCTTAAATTAAAGTTGCATAGTGGTGGGGGAATCATATGATTTGAGGTTATGTTGTTATTGTTCTATATTGGAGTTTTTATTAAAAATAAATGAAACAACGTGTTTTAAAATATTATTTATTATACACATTTAACAACATTTTTTAAAATTAATTATAATATTACATTTCAACTTATTTGTCTTTAAAAACCTCAATGCAAAAACATTTCATTCTTCAGACATTTTGTAGGTTTACAAAATATTTCCCATTTTAATTTATCCATTTTGGTATCAGGACACCTGGAACTGGCATACGAACAATGCCATGCCATTTATTTAAAACGTATTTTTGCATCATTTACAATACGACGACATCCATCTTTTGTCCTCTTTGTCATGATGAAATTTTAATAATCCAATTGTTTATATGATTCACATGTTAATAACGAAACATATTGTAAGTTATTATTATTGGTAATAAAAATCCTCACTTCTATAGGTATAAACACGATAGACCATTGTTTTTTATATATTTTTAAACTACACAAACACTGCACTGCCCGCCATTTAACAACCACAACACAACAAGACAACAAAACTAATTACGGTTGACCGTTCACGGCAGCCAAATGGGCCAATCAAAAGGCAGCTTAGTTAGACATCTCTTAGCATATTTCTGAACCAACGACAAATGCAACCAACACATACCTTGTGAATGTATGGTTCCGTAACCTGTTAAAGTTGTACAACGCCGCGCGCGCGCGTTAAGTGTTCTTGGGGCCGCGCGCATCATAGATATATAAAAAATTAAAGTTGCATGAAGTCTATTGTAAGTTGTCAACTCTCGCCGGGAGCTTGCGCCGGTTTGATCAACAGTTCAAGCAATCAACGTGTCTCTTAATCAACTGTGTCTCTCAATCAAAAGGTCTGCCGATCAACTCTTGCCCCTCCTAAATGTTATTCTGACAACTTGGCAACGATGTTTTGTTGCTTCATACTAATACTGCAATCTATGTAAAAAGTATGGAAACCGTATTAAAAATTAAATTGTTGAGATGGCCTCAGCTTCGGCAGAATTGTCTGTCTCGCTTCGCTCACCAGACAATCTTTCTACCTCGTCACACAAAGCTTAACTTTAACTCTTTGTACTAAAATCTACTATTATTTATAAACAAAAATAATGTATAAGTTTAATTTAAAAAATACATTATTTCATGTTTTATTTTGTATTTTCTGGAGAGATTTATGCACAAGAAACATTTTGAAACCTTATATTATACTACAGTCAATCTGTCCTAAATAAGGAACGTACATCGAGAAAATTCCTGGTACGGCCGCCTTTTTTATATGATGTAACTGGATGTCCATAAAACCCCAAATTGGCGTATATCTACCTATTGCAGAAACGGAGTTATGGCCCCCCAAAGGGCCCCCTTTAATTCATCACGATGGAACTGCACCAAATTTTGCAAATAAATGTCAAATAAGGTTTTAAAAAGATTTCTATAAGAAAAATATCTTTAAAAAAATTCCTTCACCCCCTAAATAGCCCCCAAAGAGTAATAACCAATCACGTTGGATTTACACCAAATTTTGGAGATAGATGCATAATAAGATGCTTAAAAATATTTCCTTATAACTTTTTTTTAAATAAAAAACTCGCCCCATAAACGAAGGGGGCTTTTAAGGGGTGCATATAATTTTTTTTCAAAAAAAGTTATTAACAAATATTTTTTAGCATCTCATTTTACATCTATCTGCAAAATTTGGTGTAAATCCATCGTGATTGGTTATTACTCTTTGGGAGCTATTTAGGGGGTGAAGGAATTTTTTTAGAGATTTTTTTTTATAAAAATCTTTTTAAAACCTTATTTGACATCTATTTGCAAAATTTGGTGCAGTTTCAGCGTGATGAATTAAAGGGGGCCCTTTGGGGGGCCATAACTCCGTTTCTGCAATAGGTAGATATACGCCAATTTGGGGTTTTACTCTTTGGACATCCAGTTACATCATATAGAAAAGTTGGCCCTACCAGGAATTTTGTCGATGTCCACATACTATTAATTAAATTGCATGGTATTTTCATCAGGGCTAAAATAGTCTGCCAGAGTATCACGGTTTATTTTAGTCGATGTAGAAGCATGATTATGTCCAATACGTCCCACTGACTTTAAAGGGCGCTTTAAAAGCTCTCGCCATGCCCCATTAATACATTTTCCATCGGTTTCTTCGTCCAGAAATCCAGCAGGGCAGTATCTTCGTTTCTCGAGAGGAAGCTCCATTTCTTTGTTAAGTATGAAGTTGTGTAATGCTATTATTGCTTGTAGGAATTTTGTCGCGTTTTCCACATTACCTGATATTGTTTTTTGTAAAACACCCCACCTGGTTGTTAATAGTCCAAGGGTGTTTTCTGAATTACGGCGAAGTAATGATAACCTAAAACAAGAAATGGGTTAGATCTTTGAGTCATTGAGTGGGTTAAAAGTTACTCTTTGCAGATTTATTGGATTCAAGGGATGTTTTTTATAATATAATGTATGCACATTTTATTAGATACTCTTCGCAGTTATAAAATTTAAAAAAAATAGAGTTTTATAGCAAAAAAAAAATTTAAAAATGTTTTGCCGCTCTTGGGACTCGAACCCGAGCAGTCCTGCTGAGAGGCGGAAATCTACCCACTGAGCTACCGAGGCTACGTAAATTAAGATCGATTATACGCGACAAAAACTTAGCTTTGTATTGTTTCATTTGTTTTATATTATTTAAAGGACTACTACGTTTTTCCTTTGTTTTCATTCTAAACGACGCATAAAGTCCCATTCTAAGTACATTTTTAGCTTTTATTAATTACATTCGTGTCATTAACGCGTAGAGTTATGAAAAAAATGTTAATGAATTTTGATACATTTTACCAATATTTAATTTAGTTTGAAATATTTTTTAAATTAATTTAATAATAACTTCGTTATAATTTTTTTTACTTTTAAAATTGATTTTAACAGTTTTATGATTACCCGATTTTTTTCAAAAACAATAGGGTTCTTCCTTTTGTGAAAAATGATTTTTCCAGAAAATTTGAACATGATTGGAATTTGCGTTCTTGAGATATCGTGCGCACAAGAAAGTGTGACAAACAGACAGACGGACGGATTTTTTGAAAGTTGTTTAAAATTCGATGAAACGCACGAATCGATTTTAGGTTTGGTCCGATCGAATTTATAATACTCTTCGACTTTGTCTGCGAAGAGTATAACAAGAACGGGTTAGAAGTTACTTTTCGTAGATTATTTGAATATCAAGGGTGATTTAATCTTAAAAAATCAGTTAAAAAAGAATAAAAAAAGTTATTCCGCTATTGGGAATCGAACCGGGCGCTCCGCTAAGAGTCAGGCTCCTACCCAACTGAGCTATACTCGTTTATACGCGAGTAAATCCCTCCTGTCATATACATTGATCTGAGGTGTCATTTTTGGCGTTTTACAGTGGAAAAATTGCCGGCGGCAAATTTTTTCGCGGAAAAACCCGGGCTGTCAAATTTGACAATGTTAATACAAAATTTATCTTTCACAATCTTTACTTGTCTATTTATATTATCCTAATCTATCTCGGGATATACTCTTGCCAAATATCCCTCGGGCAACAAATTTTTCCGGCAAAATCTCGAGCAACTGTATATATTTTTCTACTCTCTATTTATTATTAGATTTTTTAAAAAACAATAGGATTCTTCTCCTAAATAATATTGATTTCTTTACCAAATATTAAGTTAATTCAATAAACCGTTTTTTTTTTTATAATGTTCATTTGTACCTATTTTTGACATGTATTTATATTATCATACGAATATACAGGGTGTCCCAGAATTGGCGCACCACCTGTATGGTATGCTGTTAGAGCATGCCTGGGGATTCCAGGAAAATTGTTAAAAAAAATCCATCTGTTATATTCATTGAGGAAAATGCGAACAAAGTTGCTTAAATTTGGCAACACAATCTAGGAAAATACTACACAGTCTGGGAAAATAAATCTAAAAATCCCATCTATGAGTCTTGATTATACACTTTTGCATAAAATGTTATTGACATTGTTGTCAGCTTATTTCAAGAAAATTTTGTAAAATTAAATTGATTATAAAAATGTTATTTGACCATTTAAAAGAAGAAAAATTGGTGAAATGGTTTAAGATAGACTGCAGCTTTGTATTAAACCATATTTTTCGTTAATACGTGCTGTTGTTTTTAAGGTATATGCATTTAAAGTTTTCCACTTTGGGGCCTCATATCTTCGAGGGAGTATGAGATGGATTTTTTTTGACAATTTTCTGGGGATCCCTAGGCATGCCCCAACAACGTACCATACAGGTGGTGCGCCAATTCTGGGACACCCTGTATATATATATAGTTATCGTGATAACAAATTTTGTTACGGACAGACGGACAAAAAATAAAAGTCTTAAAAAATCATGAAACGAACGAATGTGAAAAGATTTTTGGTCTAGGATGAATATTAATGATTTTTAAGAATATTTGACCAAAATTCAATGAAACGATTGAAATGAACGAATATGCATGTGAAAGATTTTTGGAGCAAACCAACTTTTAAACTTGAAAAACAGCAAGTTAAGAGAATTCAGGTATCGCAATTCTGTACGTGGCCGAACTTACAATTATTTTAACCAATATTTATTTGCTTATTTTAAGACTTGCGTTTCAAATTCACAAATCTTCGAATCTGTGCTCCTAGAAGCTCGTATAAGGCATCTCCGTTGAGCTCCCGCAAATTCTACTAAGTAGCACAACTACATGAGGGCACCATCGTATATTAAAACTAAGCGTAGTTTTGAAAACTACAAAAATGGGGCTACAAACGTATTATGGTTTCATTTAAATCGGTTATTTCTTTGTATCGAAAATCTGATTGTATTTTTGATTTTTTTTTCGACTACGCATACATTTTTTGGTTTATATACATTATGTGGTCTATGCCAAACCATAATACGTTTATTTACCATGATTTTTTTAAGCTTGTAAATGATTAAAATTGCAACTTACGTTATTCCCTCATATAGATGTGCTCGTTCAAAGATTTAAATGTACATAGAAAAACAATAAAAGTACTATTTTACCATATTTTTATTATTTCTTGCACTCAGCACCACTTCTATGTATCACAAACATTATCCTACATATTTTTAATCATATTTATTGATGTATTACTCCGTATTTTTACATATTTTGTTGAAATTTCGAAAATAATTGACATTTAGGAAGATGACTTTTTACGAACTTTTGAGTGCACAGAACATCATCTATGAATTTAAAACGCAAGTCTTAAAGTACCTTTATAGGTAGAAATACAAATTACCTTTTATTAAATTCCTTGTGTTTTTCTGGAACGACCTTTTTTCTTTTCTCGTTTAAAACATACGGTCTCATAATTCTCTCGTGTAAAGGAAATGTATGATCAGCAACGAAATAGTGTGGTAAACTTATTGTCGTGTTTGGAAGAAAACCGTCTTCAGGAAACTTTATTATTTCTTCTTTTTCTTTTATAATTGCTGATCCAATAAGAGAGTTTTTAAACAATGAGCTAGGCCCTTCATGTCCTGTTTCTTCAACGTTAATGAAAACAAAACGGTGAAAAGCATCGCATATTGACATCAAAATAAGACTGAAAAAAATATTAAAATATACAGGCGTCCAAAAATTGGCACATAAACGCGATGGTACGTTGTTGGGAAATGCCTAGGGATTCCTGAAAAACTGTTAAAAAAAAATCATCTGTTATATTCATTGAGAAAAATGAGAACAAAGTTGCATAAATTTGGCAATACAGTCTAGGAAATAGTAGTTTTTGTATCAAGTATTATAAACGAGTGTATACAGACGTTTATAGTACGAGTTACGAACTATACTTTTTCTACAACCCCAAAATCAAACAATATCGGACTTTTAGGAGAAAAAAATTTTAACTTTAAAAAAAGTAAGATTAGAAAAAACATTCTAGAAGTAAAAACGAAGATACATGTTGTAATATTCAATAAACGGCTATGTTAAATCCAAATTATATCTCTGCTGCACTAAATACTGTCTTAAATTATAAAAACAACAACAAACAACAGACTTTTTGACATCCGTAAAAACTAACACTAAAAACATTTGCAATGGCTTCAATTTTTAAGAAATGTAAACATATACTTAATTTTTCACTGAAAATTTAATAAGACTTTATTTTTATTAAAAGGAAACACCAAATTATACGTTTTTGACAAATATAATAACTACAAACAATGTCATCTGTCATTTTCTGCGACTAACGCTAACTTCGGTCCGTAGGTAAAGAGCTTGTTACAACTTCACCCCGTGGGTAAAGTGCCATTTTACCCACGGCTTGCAAGACATAGCTAAAGGATTGTTTTAGGTTTAATCAAGTCGTGCAAAAAGTGTCATTTTAAAGGTGGAAGTAGAAAAACTATTTCTTTCGTTAATATGTGCTGTTATCTTTAAGGTATAAGCGTTCAAAGTTTTGCACTTTGCGACCTCAAATCTCCAAGTGTATATGAGATGGCTTCTTTTTAACATTTTTCTAGGGATCCCTAGACATGCCCCAACAACGTTTTAGTTTAGGAGCTATCAACATGAAAATCCACATCATTAACGGTGTCATGATTTTTTGATATTACATAATATTTAATATTACTTTTCTTAATACAACAAAATGGCAGGCGAAACAAGGAGCGTTATTTTTTAAAAGGTAAAAACATCATAAGTGGGATCGTTTTCTTCGTACAACAAAATTGATGCACCTTCGAGCTATAACCCTGTCAACCCTTTATGATGGGTTAATCGCTTTCTAAATGTGCTTTTCAAGGACAAAAAACTCTGCAATAAAAATTTCTTATTTTACGGATAAAAGTCCACAGATTACACAAAATTAAAAATGTTCACTGCATAAATGGTTGGCAGCTTTAAGGCTCATATTTGCACATATTATTTTATTTCTTAAAAAAAAATATCCCACTTATGATGTTAGCGCTAAAAGTGTATTAAACAAAAGTTAAGAAATATTAAATATAATGCAATGCACAAAAAATCATGACGCCGTTCGATGATGTGTGTTTTTGGTTGCCAGTTCTCGAACTATTTCGCCGCGTTTAAGTGACAATTTTGAAATACCCATAGGGCAATTTTATAAAATTTTGATTTTTGTTTTATATTTTTTACACAATATTTACCTAGGACCTTGAGGACATCTTTTTGGAGGTTTAAAACACAAAAGATCAATCAGTTTAGCATCCAAAATACCAACACAGTTCGGCATACTAAATCTATCCAAAAATCCATCTGCAACCTTCTCTAATTCTTCTTCGTTAGCAATCATTGTTGTAGATAGGGCGTCCCAAATAAGATCGCAAGTTTGAGGTACGATTTTGTGTGATGTACTTTTTCCCACCAAAAAATCAGACCCGATTTTTGAGCTTGAACAACCTGTGATAAGAAACCTAAAAATAACAAAATATTCACTAAATAGATAGTTAGTAAAAAAACATAAATAACAATTCTTACAAAACATAAACAACAGCAAGGTTTTTTTATGTGTTAGAACATCTATTCAGAAAGCTAAGTCCACAAAATGCACACTAATAAGTGTTTAGGGTTGGCGTGAAACCCCCCAAAAAAGCCCTCTTTAATTTGCAACGTGAGATCACAATGGATCTGCATCAAAATTCACAAATAGGTGCTAAATAAGATTTTAAAATTATAACTCTAAATAGATTTTTTTGCCCCCTAAATGGCCCTAGAAGAGTAATATTCAATCATGTTGAATTTACACCAAACTTTGCAAACACAGGGTGTCCAAAAAATGACGCATAAACGCGATGCTACGCTCTTGGGGCATTCTTAGGGATCCCTAGAAAATTGTCAAAGAAAATCCATCTGTTATATTCATCGAGGAAAATGCGAACAAAGTTGCATAAGTTTGTAAAATACATCTGAAAAACTCATCTAGATTCTTAAGCATACATTTTTGCCTTAAGATCATAATGACATTGTTGTCAGCTTCATTTCATAAAATTTTTGTAAAATTAAATAGGTTATAAAAATTGAATTTGACCATTTAAAAGATAAACAAATGGTAAAATAATTTTAGATAGATTGTTCCTTTGTATTTAGCCATTTCTTTTGTTAGTTTGTGCTGTTATCTTCAAGATATAAGCGTTTAAAGTTTCGCACTTTGGGGCCTCATATCTTCAAGGGTATTTAAGATAGTTTTTTTTTAACAATAATCTGGGGCTCTCTAGACATGCCCCAACAAACTACCATCGCGTTTATGCGCCACTTTTTGGACACCTGTATTTGCAAAACAAAAAAACTCTTTTTTTTTAATTGTCTACAGCTTTGTTTGGTGTAAATTCAACATGATTAAATATTACTCTTCGGGGGCCATTTAGGAGGCGAAGGAATTTTTTTAGAGGAATAATTTTCGCAAAAACCTCTTTAAAATTTTATTTAGCACCTATTTGTAAAATTTGGTGCAGATCCACCGTGATCTGATACTGCAAAATAAAGGGGGCTTTTTGGGGAGCTACCACGCCAATCCTAAAGTAGCTTTTCGAATAGATGTTCCAATAAACACATAATAAAAATCTGGCTGCTGTATATTTTTTGCAAGGTAAAAATCTAACTATTATTGGCCTATTAGGGTTTACTTACTGGAGAGTCATTGCTAAGCGTTCTTCCAAACATATACGGTCTTTAACCTGTGATGGATATTTAGTTATTTTAGGCCCAACAAAGACAGCAGCAAATCAAATTGACCAGCACTTAAGTAAGTGTAATTAAAAAACTTTTCACCGTCCTCATTTTTTAATTGTTTAAAAAGTGCGTTATAATGCCCGTAAATGGCTCTGTCTCTGTTTTGCGGGTTTACTCTATAGCGTCTTTGGGCCCTAGCTCCTTTTTGTGGTGTGTTATTTTCTGTATCATTAGTTTCCGTGTCGATCGGGTGTTCCACTACTTCAATTTCATCTTTAATAATACCATCTTGGTAATTTAAGTCTTCGTACTCATTTTGAATAAACTGATCGTCAATCTCTTCTTTAATTGCTTCAACTTTAATATCAATATCAGTTTCTTGAACAACATCCAGTTTTGCATCTCCACAACATACAAATTCAAAATTTGGATCGCTCATCTTTTCTGGCTTAGTTTTTTAACATTTTTAATGATTTTAACACTCACAAGCACTGCATTTTTACAAATATTGCACACAGATATAAACTGGTACTTTATAAACCCATTTTAAGCCAAATCTACGAATATTTTAGTTAGTAATTAAAAGAAAAACTGTTTTGTCGCAAAGTAGTTGAAGGTTAATGACGCTTCAGCGTAGTTCAAATAAAATCTAATCTACCATATTTAGTTGTTGGACGCTACAACAAGGTCAGTGAGGTTTTTAAATTGCAAAAGTAAATATTCACTTTATTTGGTATTAGAACACTAAAATGTAAATAGAACATGGTTATCATAAAAATAGGCTTCTTGAGTATCGTTTTTAGTCCCAATTTTATTTGGAAATTAAAAGAAATCCCTAAAATACTGTAAACACATTTATATATTTTGCGTTCACCTTCACAAACCTTAAATATATCTATGGTTTCTTCCACCTTGTTTTTAAATCTATGAAATGACGTCACAATTGTCATTGCCACCGGTCTTGTTTACGTGTAGGTTTTGCATTTCAATTGTGCGATATTTTCGAAAGTTTTCAACGTTAATTGTGAGAAACCAAGTTACTGAATGTCCAGTTAGCATCTACCACACCAAAACGCATTAAAAACAACAAAAAGGGGCCTAATACACTAAATGGAATGGGGGTATTTACAAGACGTACAAAAGCACTACGTGTAGCGATTTGTTTGTTAATATTAATCCCTTTATTGTACCTTCTGTCGACCTACAAACGTGAAAATGCCTTGGAAGAACCTTACGAAGCTTTAAAAGTATACAGAGAGAAGCCTACATTGGTAAGCAGACTTGGCAACTTCGAACCTAAGAAAATAGAGCAAAAACATGGTGCAGGCGAACATGGGAAGCCCCATCATTTACGAGAGGACCAAGAAAACGCGGCAAGCATGTCTGAATCTGAATACGGCATGAATGTGGCTTGTTCTGATGAAATATCGCTCGACAGAACGATTTTGGATACACGTTTAGAAGAGTGTAAACATTGGGATTATCCTGTTAATCTACCGACCACTAGTGTTATTATAGTTTTCCACAATGAAGGGTGGTCTGTTTTAATGCGTACAATACATTCAGTGCTAAATCGTTCACCGGAAGCAGTTCTAAAGGAGATTCTGTTAGTGGATGATTTCAGTGACAAAGAAAATCTAAAAGACAAATTGGACAATTACATTAAACGTTTTAACGGTAAAGTTCGTTTAATCAGAAACACTGAGCGTGAAGGGCTAATCCGCACGCGTTCCAGAGGCGCCAAAGAAGCTACAGGCGAAGTTATAGTATTTTTAGACGCACATTGTGAAGTTAACACTAATTGGTTGCCACCATTGTTAGCCCCTATTTATAGGGACCCTCATGTTTTAACCGTTCCGATAATTGACGGTATTGATCACAAAACTTTCGAGTATCGGCCAGTTTACGGGGAAGATAAGCATTTCAGGGGGATTTTCGAGTGGGGAATGCTGTATAAAGAAAATGAGGTGCCTCAACGGGAATTGAATAATAGGCTACACAACAGTGAGCCTTATAAGTCCCCCACACATGCTGGGGGCCTTTTTGCCGTAAATAGGCAGTATTTCTTAGATTTGGGTAAGTTTTACCACATTGTATTTGTCTTTAGTTTGCTTTTTGTATGGCAAATAGAGCCTAAAAAATTTAGACATTGTGTGGTAGAAATGTTTTAAAATAGGGTACAGTTTTTAGAAGTTCTGCCCTTTAAGTGGGGTAGACTAAAAATGCTTATTGAAAATAATTAAAAACTGATTTGTTAAACCATAATGAACAATCAATAATGGTTAATAAAGAATGTTATTTTAAACCCATTCTGCAATTCAAAATCAAAGTTTATTTATTTCAGATATAGAAACGTTACTTAATCAATAATAATATTACATTTCATATTTAAAAATGGTGCAATGGGCCAAAGAGCCTTCGCAAAAAAAATAAATAAAAAAAAATATTTTAAAAACATAGCAAAACTATTAAGGTAAACAAATTACATAAACGAACAATTATACACATACAGAATGTTCCTTTAATATAGAACACTGGGTTAACCACATAATCCTTGGACCAAAATAAGAAAAAAAGTTTATGTGTATATAAAAAATAAAAATGTATTTTACATACAGGTATCCAAAAAATAGCGCATAAACGCGATGGTACTCTCTTGGGACATTTTCAAGGATCCCAAGGAAATTGAAAAAAAAATCCATCTGTTATATTCATCGAGAAAAATGCGAACAAAGTTGCATAAGTTCGGCAACACAGTGTGTAAAATACATCTTAAAAGCTCATCTAGATTCTTGAGCATACATTTTTGCATTTAGATCATAATGACATTGTTGTCAGCTTCATTTCATAAAATGTTGTATAATTAAATTGGTTATAAAAATGTAATTTGACCATTTAAAAGATAAGAGAAAGAAATGGTAAGATAATTTTAGATAGATTTTGCCTTTGTATTTAGCCATTTCTTTCGTTAATATGAGCTGTTGTATTCAAGATATAAGCGTTTCATATTTTGCACTTTGGGGCTTCATATCTCCGAGGGTATTAGAGATAGATTTTGTTGTTGTTTTCAACAATTTTCTGGGGCTCTCTGGATATGACCCCACAAGGTATGTGGGCCATTTTTTGGACGCCCTGTTTTAAAAAGTTGTTTCTGAGTATATCCCTCCTGTCATATACAGTGATCTGAGGTGTCATTTTTGGCGTTTTACAGTGGAAAAATTGCCAGCGGAAAAACTCCGGCTGTCAAATTTGACAATGTTAATAAAAATTTTATCTTTCACAATCTTGACTTGTCTATTTATTTTTTCCAAATACGTACTATCTCGGGATATACTCTTGCCAAATATCCCTCGGGCAACAAATTTTTCCGGCAGTCTCGACCAACTGTATATTTTTTAGTAAAACTTTTTTACTAAAATATACAGTTGGTTTCGACTTTTTTCCGGAAAAATTTTATGCCCTAGGGATATTACCTATGATAAAATTACCGACAAATTGAGGTATATCTCATTTACGTGCGATTATTTTTTCGCGTAAGACTCCAAACAGTTAATTCATAGAAATTAATACCTGTAAGTTTAGGAAAACTCAATAAATTAAATTATTTATTTGCAGAAAACGTTTTACATTCTCAATGGTAAAGAAATTACATGCAGTTTTTATCAACACTACCAGTGTTTAACCTAAGGGGCACCAAATTTCAAAATGGTTTTAAAATTACCCTTTTTTATTACCTTTATTGATTGTAAAATTTCATGATTGTTGACAAAACATTTAGTTAATATTTACGATTAAGCGTTTTTAGTCTACCTGTTTAAAGGCCATTATTTACAAAGGGGGGCACTTTTTTAAAAAACTGTTTCAACCGAATGTCTTTGTTTTTCCCCAACTATTTGCCATATCAAAAAAAGCAAAGTCAACGCGGACAGTCTGTATAATAAAAATTCAAACAAGGTCTAATTTTGCACAATTTCTTCATTTTTTCAATTTAAATTAGCACATTATATATTAAAAATGTCCTATTTTAGGTGCGTACGACGCAGGACTCCTAGTTTGGGGCGGCGAGAATTTCGAACTCAGTTTCAAAATATGGCAATGCGGAGGATCGATAGAATGGGTCCCTTGCTCCAGAGTTGGACACGTTTACCGAAGTTTCATGCCCTACAATTTCGGTAAACTGGCACAACAAAAGAAAGGACCTTTAATCACCATAAACTACAAACGCGTAATTGAAACATGGTTTGACGAGAAATACAAAGAGTTCTTCTACACTAGAGAGCCCATGGCAAGATTCTTAGACATGGGAGACATAACCGAGCAGTTGGAGTTAAAGAAGAGGTTAAAATGTAAGAGTTTCTCGTGGTTTATGCAGAATGTGGCATATGATGTTTTGGAGAAGTTCCCGGAATTGCCGCCGAATCTGCATACTGGTGAATTGAGATCCGTGGCTGTTAGTAAATGTCTTGATACTCAGGGGCATGGTCCGCCTTCGTTAATGGCTATTCAGCATTGTCATGGGTTTGGAAATAATCAAGTGAGTAAATAAGTAGTATGTCTCTTTTAAAGGTTTGTTACACAATTTTTGTTTTTTTGATACTGCAATGGAGCGTATTCGTACAAAAATTGGTTGCGTCCTGTCGTTTCAGATGGTAACTGACATTACCTCTGAATTGTATATTTTTATTAAATATAACGCTAATATACCAAAAAACAACAAACTGCCGGTTTAAAACATTCTACGTAACAGCTAAAAGGTTTGTATAACATTTACAGAGTGTCTTACATCTTCAATTGTTTATAATTAGGTAGAAAAGGAAATTATGACTCATTTACAAAAGGATTTTCGTGAATGTTTAAAATAATCCGCATATTTTTGGTTGCACGGATTTTGCATTAAAAGTACATTTGTAAATGAGTCATTATGCCCTTTTTTACCTAATTATGAAGAATTGAAGTTGTAAAACACTCCGTAAATGTTATACAAACCTTTTAACTAGTACGTAGAATGTATTAAACCGGCAGATAGTTGTTTTTTGGTATATTAGCGTTAGAGATGTGCTTTTGACCAAATCATTTTGGTGTGGTCAAAATCTCTGGTCGAGTCAAATATAGTAAAATGTGGTCAAATTCTTAAAAACTTTTGAGAGTACCCTTGGTGGCGTCATATGAAAAGTTTAGTTATGGTCAAGTAAATACTATATTTTTAAACATAAATCCCACTAAGTCAATTTTATGTAAAAGGAAGTAGCAAAATTAAGACAACAACATTAAAAATTTAGCAAAAAGTGGCAGATTAAAAAAATATTTAGAATTTAACCGAGAATTTGATCAATTTTCCAAAATTTTAATGATCAAAATCTGGTAAAAATACCTACCTAAAATCTTGGTCAAATATCACTGGGACATCTCTAATTAGCGGTTTATTTGATAAAAATATATTCAGAAGTAATGTCATTTAGCATCTGGAACGACAAGTGGTATGACAGATCTTCTAGGTAACCCCAACCAATTTTTGAACTATTATGCTCCATACTACACATTTAAAAGACCGATAGCAAGAGGGAGATAAAACAGTTGTAAAATGTGGAGTCGCCAAGTTTGATAAACTATAGTGTCAAAATTCGGGCCTGCCAACTCAAAATTTTAAAGATAATGAATGAAGTCCCCAGATTTTTAAGATAGATAGGGGCAATGACCTTTTACAGTTTTCACATTTTTTTAAAGCACGCTTTATTGGGTTTTTCACTTACACAAAACGTAAAGACCAACTTAAATTCTATAAAAACGTTTCTTTTACCAAATAAACCAATAAATGGAAAGTTAATAACCCCAATTTGAAATGTAAACTGACACATATGGTCTCCAATGACCTAAGTTTCCATCTCGTTCTACTGCTTGTGCAGTATCCTGCGCTAATGGTTAAAAATTCGTATAGTTCTTTTAGTCTGTGTTTTAATCAATTTTTTGTTTCAGCTAATGCGTCTAAATGCAAAGGGTCAACTCGGAGTAGGTGAACGTTGCGTGGAAGCAGACAATCAAGGTATCAAACTAGTGTTTTGCAGACTTGGTACTGTCGATGGACCATGGGTCTACGACGAAGAGACGCATACAATGTTGCATAGGGTACATAAAAAGTGCATGTCTTTACATCCACAAACGTCACATCTATCGCTTATGCCATGTGATGTTAATAACGCTTACCATCAATGGGTGTTTAAAGCGCTTAAGCCTAAATGGTAGATCTACATCGTAAGGTTGTTTTAGGGCATTAGACTACTTACTAACTGAATTTTACATTTAATAGTTATTTAACCTTCCCAAAAAAAACTGTGAGACAAGTCGGGACATTTAAAAATAGAATATTTAAATTTTTTACTTCAATTCTCTAACCTTTTCTGACTGAAAGGTTAAAAATTGGTACTAATAAGTATAGTCGCGTAAAGTTTGCTTTTTTTGACATGGCAAATAATGGGTAAAAAAAATAGAAAATACGTCACTCACAAAAGTGCATTAAAATACTATCGCTGAAATTTTGTTAGGCAACCAACATTACGGACCAAAGAAAATAGTTATTTTTTTCTTATTCTGTGTTTCCAACATTGGTCTTTTTAAAACATTATTAAAATAAAAATAAGATAGTTTTTTAGGTTCCATTGGTGTAAAAATATTCCTTTATATCTTATTTACGATATTTTTATTTAAAATTACCCGAAAATCTACCGCAAGAATTAAAAAATCGCTTATTAATCTGATGATGATGAACACCCACCAAGATGTCAGCTTTAACCGCGAATTGCTTGGGAAAACAACCATATCAAGGGGTATGGTTTGTTCTAGATAATAGAAAAAATTGTTAATTTTACACTACGGTACTTACCAGACCTCTTAATATGGTTGCTTTCTCAAGCAATTTGCGTTTAAAATTCACATCTTGGAGGGTGCACAACATTAACACATAAAATGTATTTTATAGAGTTTTACAATGAACTAAACTTGAAATATCGAATTTAAGACATTATAGCACATATTTATATCAGGGATTCCCTAAAAAATTCTTTTAATTTAAAAAAAAAAGTGGCTAAATCTGACAGAATCAAAATTCTACTTCACAGACAGTTTTTTAATGTGAATCTGTGATCTGTGACGTAGGAGTTGACCGTCTCTATTAAATGGAAAATAGTAGTTTTCGTATCAAGTGTTATAAACGAGTCTTTAAAGACTTTGTTTAACAAAACGAGTGTATAAAGACATTTGTAATACGAGCTCCAAAATATACTTCTTCTACGACCTCAAACAATATCGCACTTTTTAGGTGAAAAAAATTTCAACTTAAAGAAAAGTTAGGTTATAAAAAACATTTTAGAAGTATAAATGAAGATACATGTTGTAATATTCAATAAACGGTTATGTTAAATCCAAATCCTACCTCTGCTACACTAAAAACTGTCTTAAATTATAAAAATAACACTTCAACGCGTTTTTCTAGCAGACTTGTTGACATCCGTAAAAACTTACACTAACAACATTTGCAATAGCTTTATTTTTTAAGAAACCTTGCTTAAAGATCTGTATTTCTTTCATTTAAAGTCTTTTTTTAACCTCTTTTTGCCATATCAAAAACAAACCAAACACACGGTATAACGAAAATATAAAAAAAGTATAGAATTTTTTTTTATGAAATTTTGATACAAGAAAACAATGTAGAAAATATATCATTGCAATTTTAAAACACCCTGTATAAAAAACAGTAGTCTAATGCCCTATTTTACTCTAGCAAATAGTACTTTAATGCCCTTGCCTAAAAAGGGTCTTAAATTCGAAAAATACCATTATGATCTCGCTTATCTTAAAAGAGTCGTATCGATAAGTTTATTTAAATTTTTGATTAAAAGTTTTACAGAAACAAAACTCAATTTAATTATTATCAGTTTTTAAGAAAAAAAAATATTCCATTTTTGAAATTCAGAATTTTTTGTATTTTTTTTCAAATTTGATTCTTTAAAGGTAAATGACATAATAAGGGTGTTTTCCAAATTTCCGACACCTTGTATACGTGTTTTATAATCGTTTTTATAAAAATTAAAATTATAAATAAGAAGTCATGCATCTAATTCTAATTTTTAAGTTTTATTTATTTGCAATGTGATTTTTATGCAAACCTGTTGTTAAATCATAAATGGTGTTCCATTTTCCCAATTTTGTTTTCCAATTTGTTACACTATTCTACATTCTAATAGACAATAAATCGTTTTAACTTTTAAATAAATATTTAAAGTTATAAGAGAATTTCAAAATGTTCCTTGCAATGTGTGTTTTTAGAAAATAGGTACATATAATTATCTAATTTTAAAGAAATGGTTGTAATTTTAGCTTTATTTAATATATTACGAAAAAATTTAATGCTACCACTAAATTTAAAATTTTTTGTTTTGAAATAAGTTTTTTTGTAATAGCAAAAAAACTTTTTACATAATCTAAAAATCAAATTTAGTTGTGGTGTTAGTTAAATAAAATAAAGGTGTAAACATATCTTTATATTGCCAATACTTAAAAAATGCAAAACGTGTTACATACTTTTATGTTTAATAAAAAAAACTTAATAATAAACAAAACTTTAATTTATAAAACCTTAAAAAAATCCCTAGCTACTCAGAATCAATTAAAATGACAATGTTCTCTGTATTTATATGTTTAGTGCATTAAAAAGGTCGAAAAATTCAAGGGAAAATGCAGAAACAACGCTGTAGCGTCCAACATACAAACCTGGTAGTTCTAATGATTAATTTTGTTGCAAAGGGGTAAATGTAGTAGTTTAAACAGTTTAACACGGTAGTTTATTTGATTACTGCTTAATAACCTTAAAAGACGAAAAATTAATTTGTTTGTTTACACGGATTTAACATAAAATAATATTAAACAGCCCTTTTTTATTATCCTTAGAAGCTGTTAGCGCTAAGGATATACTAATAAAGCCATTATAAGGTATGGCCTATAAATAATTCTTATTTTTATTAATTTATATCCACTGAGGTTATTGATTTTAGCAGTATACGTTTTTTAAATGTTTTCTACGTAATTAACACAGAAGTACTTAATATACCCAATTTAATATGAGTGAAAGCAATAATTTTGAATTCGTAACTGTGAAATCTGAAATTTCTATCAAGCAAGAAGATACGAACAATGATATTACAATTAAGGAAGAACCTTACGACAGTATTAAGGACGAATTCCACATCAAACATGAACCAGACGTTATAATAAACGAAGAAATAGAAAAAGAATGTAATAACATAGATGATACATACTTAAAACTTGAGGATTTCACTAAGAATACAGATACATGTGTCCCAGAAAATCCTTATCAAGAGGACACTTTTAACTGCACTAAATGTGAGTACAAAACAAACTTTAAACACAATTTAACCATTCACGTAGATAGAAAGCATAACACAGACGGTGAAATGAATTTTTGCAAACACTGTCCGTACAAAAGTACATCAGTTTACAAGTTAAAAGAACACAATCGTAGTCGACACCAAAACGTTACGTATTCATGTACAAAATGTTACTTTAAAACCATTTCAAAGAAGTATTTCGACAGTCACATGATACGAAAACATAACGAGACTAAAGGAACTTATTCTTGTAAAGAGTGCAACTATTCTAACCCGTTTCAAAGGAATTTATTAAAACATATGCGTCAAGCCCATGTAGCGCAGCACAAATGCATAATTTGTAATTATACAACAGGCGTAAAAGGCAACTTAACGCAGCATATAGAAAGAAAACACAATAAGAAAGAAACCACGTATTTCTGCGAACAGTGCCCACATTCTACCTTCTCAAAATACAGAATGAAACATCACGTTAAAATCCAACACCAAGGAAAAATACACGAATGCTCTGACTGCAGTTACACCACTCCATTTAAAAGCAACCTAACTGTTCATATCGAAAAAAACCATTCAATTGAAGCCATTAACTATTCCTGTGGCGATTGTGACTTTAACACCACCACAAAAGCCAATCTAAAGCTCCATATAGCAAGAATACATCAAGAAATCTCGTTTGATTGCACAAAATGTGATTTTAAAACTGGGTGTAAACGAAATTTAGATCAGCACATTGAGAGAAAGCATAATGAGGATAAGGTTACTTATTTATGTGAGTCTTGTGATTATAGAAGCTGGTCGTTGAGTAATTTGAGGCAACATACTCGCAGGCGACATATTTTAAACGGAAAAACGCTTAAAAAGTCGCCTTAATGTTCCGTTGTAAAATAGACCAATTTTTAATGTTCTTCGCTAATTTAAGATGTTGCTTACAAGTAGAGCAATTGGAATAATAAAATTGCTTCAAACAAATTATTATCCTTTTTATTCTTTGTTTAATCATGTTCTAACACTGTTTTTAACTTAAAAATTAGTCGAAAATTAGAAAACAAGAGCGGGTTAGATCAGTGAGAGGGATAGATCATTTAAAAAGTTAAACTTCGCAGATAGCTCATTTTTTATGACTATTTTTTTTATTTTTATATAATTGTCACACATTTTATATGATACTCTAGATGATTAAAAAGGTGCATTTTTTATTTAATTGAAAACAACGTAAAACTTATTTTTTTTGTAAACGGGTGGGGATACAAAAAAATTACCAAATGCTTTTTTATATGGAAAAATACAATCTTTAATTTTATTATGAATATTTTTTTTCCTAAAGTTGGTATTAACGAAAATATAATTTTTTTTCTACTTTGGGGGTGTTTTTAACCCTCTATTTATTACTTGATTTTTTCCAAAAACAATAGGGCTCTTTCTCTAAATGGGATTGATTTTTGTGTTAAATCTCAAGTCAATCCGATAAACCGTTCTTGAGTTATGGTGGTCACAAATTTCGTTACAGACAGACAGACGGACAAAAAATAAAAGTCTTAAAGAGTCATGAAACGAACGAATCTGCAAAAATTTGATGAATATTAACGATTTTAGAGAAGGTCCGAGTAATCGCAATATACTCTTTTGCGAAGAGTATAATAATCAGGGTTGTACACGAATACAAGTATTCGTATTCGAACACTGTATTCGAATACTTTAACAGTATTCGTTATTCGTATTCGAATAAATTTTTTTCAAATGATTTTGTATTTTTATTCGTAAAAATTTAAGTGATAGTATTCGTATTCGTAAATTTACGAATACTTTTTACGAATACATTTTTATAGTCGAATTCAAACGAGTAAGTTCGTTTTGCAATAATTTTAAATTTTGCGCCAAAAAATCGTGGGAATTGTATTCGCAATATTGTATTCGTAGTTTTACGAATACGAATACTTTGTATTTGTATTCGTACCCGAATACATGTTGTTTCAAATGTATTTGTATTCGTATTCGCGCTTAACATGTAGCTAAGTATTCGTATTCGAATACAAAAAAAAGTATTCGTGTACAACCCTGATAATAATACAGATTACTTATGTAGCGTCCAGTGTCAGAACCGTAGTAGTTCTAATGCTTATTTTTGTTGAATCAATACATGTGTGGCGGGTTGCATAACATACCATTTTTCAGTCGGCCGCCATTCGCATTGTTTTTCTTTGATGTAATAATCGTAATATTCTAGTTATTTTAACAAATGTTTGCATAAAATCTATACCAAAGTTAATTTAAAAAGACAATTTTATGTTCTTGCTAACCTCTGACACTTAAACGTACAAAAAAAGTGTTTTCTGGCCCCCAGCTTTAAAGTGTGAAATGCAATGATTTCTATGGAGAACCAAACCAAAGGTAAAGTTAAAATTTATTATACCAGTTAATTTAATGAAAAATAAAGAATCAAACATCGATATCTTGTGAAATAGAGCCAGTAATTAGGCAGTTAGAATATTGTTTACGCCTATAATAGTACGAGAGCTGGCACCCAAAAACACACATCATCGAACGTTGTCATGATTTTGTGTGCATTACATTACATTTAATATTTCTTAACTTTTGTCCAATACACTGGTAGCGCTAACAGGTAGCGTTTTTTTAAAACATCATAAGTGGGATATTTATTTTTGAAGAAATAAAATAATATGTGCAAATATGAGCCTTAACACTCCCAGACATTTATGAAGTGAACATTTTTAATTTTGTGTAATCTGTAGACTTTTATGCGTAAAATAAGAAATTTTTATTACAGGGTTTTCTATTCTTGGAAAGCACATTTGAAAAGCAATTAACCCATCATAAAGGGTTGGCAGAGTTATAGCTCGGTGCAAAAGTCAATTTTGTTTTACGAAGAAAACGATCCCACTTATGATGTTTTTACCTTAAAAAAAAAAACGCTACCTGTTTGGCCTACCATTTTGTTGGATTAAGAAAACTAATATTAAATATTATGTAATATCAAAAAATCATGACAACGTTAATGATGTGGATTTTCATGTTGATATCTCCTATTCTTTAAATTTATGGTTTCAGTTATTCGGAAATTACTCGTTTTAAGAATATTAAAATGAAGCCAAAACCTGCCAAAAAGTCACATGCTTCACCAGAAGGGAAAATGGCGCAAAAAACTGGAACTAACGTCCACCAAAAGGAAAAATTCACTATTGAAAACAGTCCTGCAAAAAGAAAGAATATCAAGAAATCTTTAAAAAAATCAAATACAATACCTGGGTTATCTATTGACACTAAAAAATCACCAAATAATTTAAATATTTTATCGAAAAACACTGGTTTAAATTCGCTGCCTTTGGACGAAACAAAAAGAGACAAAAAAATTAAATTTGGCACAAAATCGCAACCGGCATATCAAAAAGTTACCTTCAATAAAACGGCGCCTCATATATTAAATGTTGTTTCTATCGACGAAACAAAATTAAGATACAGAAACGTAGGTAATGTTTTAGCAAAGGGATCTATTATAAGTGGGTCTTCAAAAGTCTGCAAAATATCAACTTTTGAATGGGGAAAAATCATAAATAAAACGATAATCTGTTCGCATTGTTGTTTTTCCACATTATGTGCAAGAACTCTAATTATGCACGTGTATGCACAACATACTAAAAGTCAAAAAGTAAATTATTATTGTCCGTTTTGTCCATCTAAATATGAATCTGAAAAATTGTACATCGAACATTTGGCTAATATTCACAAAAAGTACAGTTCCGTTTTTCGTAATAATCATAACGGTATTCTTAAGAAATATCATTCATATCCTATGTGTCAGTATTATCTTAAACTATTAAAGGGAATGCCTCAAAAAATTAACTATATAAGCCCAGAATTATGTGCTCAAATAAGAAGTAGTGTGAAAAGTTTGAGTGTCATTAATACATCTACTGTAGAAGAAGGTAAAGATGACGATAATTGGAACTTGGTTCTAATAAATGCTTCGGAAACTCCTGTTATAAAAGATGAACCAATTAATGAAGAAGAAGTTGTTGAAATTAATTCCACGGATTTTTTATTTTGTTAAAAGTGTGCAATTTATTGTATCTTATTATAAATACAAGATATTTAAACAAAAACAATTCTTATGGTTTTAAAAACTTACAAATCTGCTTAATACTACTAAAAATTAATTGTTAAGCTCGATTAGATGAAAAAAACAGTCTTAAATTGTAGCGTACAATAACTAATACCGTTGTAGATCCAATGCTTCAGTTTGTTGCAAAAATGTCTTGTTCAATGTGTTAGCTCAAATCAAACATAGCTCTTCTTTTTGAAATGTTAAAACGTTATTTTTATATAATTGTTTGCTTTTTTGCCTCTAGTTTAATAGAAAACCTCTATTTCCACAACATATTACATTTTATCTACTAAACACAGATCCTGGACGCTACTAAATGCAAAACGTTCGACCGTTATTTTTGCATAAAAGTAGGGTTATATTGTTTTTCAAAAATGTTTCAACACTTGTGCAGAATATGCTTAGGCCAAAAGGACCAAATGTTAGCATTACATCAGCAGTTATGTCCCAATAAACCTATTTCCGTTCTCATTGCTTTAGAACAAGTAATGGCAGTAAAGGTAACTCTTAACATTCTTCAGAAGGGGGCCCAGTTCACCATTTACATTGTTTTAGTTGGATGAGTCCATTGCTAATCCCCAATATATATGCAACAGTTGTCAAAGCTCGCTTGCAATAGCGTATGATTTACAATTAAAATATCGTGAGTCTGAAAAGTGGCTACATAGCCAAATAAACAAAACAACAGAAGAATTACGGGAAATAACCAAAGTGGAAAGAGTTGCTTCCGAAGAGAACATTGGAGAGTATCCACATGACTTGAATAGCGATCCCGCTGAATTAATTTGGGAAGAAGACACTAATACGGAAATTGTGGAAAACATTGGTAAGTAGGATAGCTTGTGCACATTGCCCACTCTTTAGTCGTTATGCAAAAGTAGAGTCCTTTTAATTATTAAAGTTACTAAATATAAAATTTATTCAAATGCTGCTTCGTGCAGTGCAGCAAAGCGAGTATCATTTCATGGTTTGGTCAGACTTACATTTTGCAAGATTCCTTTAGTTGTAATCTAAATAATGTTCTTTTAAGGAGTAGCCGATGGTTTGTCTTCAGGGGACATTTCTACATTGAGTGATGATTTTAAAATAGACATCGAGGAATGTGATTTAAATCATATTAAAACTGAGGAAATTACTTTAGCATCAAAATTAATGCAACAAATGACAAATGTTAGAGTATTATTACCGTCTAAAGTTTCGTGTGATAACTGCAAAACCATGTTTAGAATTGAAGAGTACCCTAAGCATTATCATACTAAATGCTTAGAATTAGATTCAGATAAAGCAGATGCTAACACAGACACTGACAATAAGACTCATCCAGACGATCTTAGTGTTACAAAATCCGAAAGATGTATTTGTTTCCTCTGCGATAAGATTTTTGTTTCCAAACTCAGATTAAAGAATCATGTTAGGCAGCACGGAAAAGTCATAAAATATGCTTGTTCGTGTTGTCACAAGAGATGTGTAGCAAGATATTACTTAAACAAGCCTAAGGGGAAGCATTATGTTTGTTTTAATTGTTTTAATGAAGCTCGGCATGGAAGAAATCATATTTGTACACATACTGGACTACAGGTTTGTCAAATATGTTCTTAAAAAAGTAGACATAGTCGTAATTTTAGATTACATGTGTTAACACATACTGATGAAAAGCCTCATGCTTGTAAACAATGTGCATATAAAACCAGAAGAGCAAATGATCTTAGAAACCACATGTTAACACATACTGGGAAAAAGCCCTATGCTTGTAAGCAATGTGCATATAAAACCAGAAGAGCCGGTGATCTTAGAAAACATATGTTAACACATACTGGGGAAAAACCATATTCTTGTCAATACTGTTCATTTAAAACTAGGCTTGCGAGTCATTTAAAAAAACATAAATTAATACATACTGATGGGGAAAAACTGCATGTTTGCAATCACTGTTCCTTTAAAGCTAGACAATCGGTTGATCTTAAAAGACATACTTTAACACATACTGGAGAAAAACCACATGCTTGTCAAGTATGTGGTTTTAAAACTACCCGAAGGAATACTCTTAAGAGACATATGTTAACACATACTGGAGAAAAGCCTTATTCTTGCCAGTCATGCCCATTTAGAACCAGGCGAAGGGGTGATCTAAAAATACATATTTTAACACATTCTAAAAAAAAGCCTCATGTTTGCCAATACTGTTCATTTAAATGCAAACGAGCGGCTGATCTTAATAGACATATACTTACACATAATGGAAAAAAGCCACATGTTTGTAAGCAATGTGCACATAAAACTACGAGAGCCACTGATCTTAGAAGGCATATGTTAACACATACTGGGAAAATGCCATATGCCTGTCAGTATTGTCCATATAAAGCCATTCGAGCCGATTCTCTCAAAAAACATATGTTAATACATACCGAAGACAAGCGAAATTCTTGTTAAAGGCTTCTTGTTTAATCCCATTTTCTGGTGCTCAAGTAAGAAATGTGGATAGTTTTAGTATCTCTAAGGAATCTATTGTAGAAAATTGTAAAGATAACGATAATTGGAACTTGGTTATAATAAATACTTCAGAAAGTTCTGTTATAAAAGAGGAACCAATTAATAAAGGAGAAATTGTTGAAATTAATTCCACGGATTTTTTATTTTGTTAACAGTGTGCAATTTATTATATCTTATTATAAATACAAGATATTTAAACAAAAACTTATTCTTTTAAAAACTTACAAATCTGCTTATTACTAATAATTAATTGTTAAGCTCGATTAAATGAAAAGTCTTAAATTGTAGCGTCAATACTAATACCGTTGTAGATCCAATGCTTCAGTTTGTTGCAAAAATGTCTTGTTCAATGTGTTAAAAGCTCAAATGAAACAGCTCTTCTTTTTGAAATGCTAAAACGTTATTTTTATATAATTGTTTGCTGTTTTGCCTATAGTTTAATAGAAAACCCAAATTGTCTCTATTTCTAAAACATAGTACATTTTGTCTAATGAATAAAGTCCTGAACGTTTATCCGTTATTTTTGCATAAAAGTAGGGTTTTAATTGTATTTCAAAAATGTTTCAAGACTTGTGCAGAATATGCCTAAGCAAAACGGGCCAAATGTTAGCGTTACATCAGAAGTTATGTCCCGATAAACCTATTTCCGTTCTCATTGCTTTAGAACAAGTAATGGCAGTAAAGGTAACTCTTAACATTCTTCAGAAGGGGGCCCAGTTCACCATTTACATTGTTTTAGTTGGATGAGTCCATTGCTAATCCCCAAGTTATATGCAGCAGTTGTCAAACCGCGCTTGCAATAGCGTATGATTTACAATTAAAATATCGTGAGTCTGAAATGTGGCTACATAGCCAAATAAACAAAACAACAGAAGTATAGCAACTTCCTTTTGTACTCAGGCTTTTTGGCAAGGAATTAATCGAAAGGGAGGAAGGTTAATTAGCATTGCACCTGAATATAAAAGGTTGGCTACAGAATTAAAATTAAATTAAATAAAAATTGGGTTGGGTAAGTTTTTGTTATGGGCTTAAATGAATAAAATAAATCCGGCTAAGGAAAAGATTGTATATTAAACACAAAATTGGCAGTACATAAATTCAACTGTAAAATAAGAAATAAATGGCAAAATTATGTAAATAAAATCCTTCAAAACAAAAATAGGCATTAACAAATTTAAATCGTACATAAATTCACTTAATTAAATAAACCGAATTTTATAACAACATAAATTCTGAATTTCGCAATAAAAGCTTTGAATAAACTTTAATTACAACACAAATAAATTAATTGACTTGTATTCTGAAACGCTTTAAATTCTATTGACCACACCCTAAAATAGTTCTTTTTCAAAATGGGTTTAATTTTTACACAAAATTATACTATTGGCCTCTAATGTCCTTTAACTGAATTTACTGAATTATTTCTATACTTTTGACTTTAAAATAAAATGCAAAATTACCTTTGAACAAATATTAATTTACCTTACCTTATTATTCACTGAATTTACTGTTTAATTACTTAAATGCTTTTTATCTAAATGAATTTAACTAAAAATTACAATTAATACAAAAACTTAAAGAATTTTAAAACCGCACCCTAATTATGAATCACTACATTCTGAAACTGACTGACAAGGATTCACCTTGTGTTTATAATCAAAATTTTTACTAGACTGTCTTCTCCTGAAAGGAGTGTTTTCGTATTTATAGCCAAAAACTATTAGGTACATTAAAACAAAGAAAGTGGTGGCAAGATTTTGGATATGGCCCATCCTTCAGATCTGGAGATGGAATCGCCAAATATGGTCTTCTATAAAGTAAAAATAGACCAAAGCATCATATATGCTCTACTTCCTAACCTTGAGTACACCACTATGCCTGAAATCCTAATGTTACAAAAATAGCCTAAACACTGCATAGATTTTAAGACAACTTGCTAGCTTAATACTTTTGTATAAATATTCCTTTTACAGTATCAAAGCATAATTATTTCGTTTATAAATCTATAGCCCTTTTTATCATATGGCAACAACTGAAAATATATTATTTTGTTAAATTACTACAATACTTAAACTCAGATTTAAACAATAAACTTATTTTCTTTTATTTAAATTCACGCAGTGCAGTTATTGTGCTTTTAAGATAGGTACCTAGTCAACCACTCTGGCTATACCTATTTATATCTTAGATACATTGCTTTCACACAAAATAAGCTCTGCTTAGAATTTGTTTACTTCATAATTGTAATAAATCGGTATTTAAGCATTTATCAATAATCAAAATATTATGTTATGAAATTAAAATATTACCATATCATAAAAATACAGGGCGTACATTTTGTATCGCCACAATCGTTATTTCCCCAAAAAAAATTTTCTTGCATAAGAGAAATTTTTCACACTGATTAAATATTTGATTAATATAATTGACACACATCCTAATTTCCTACTTCTAATATCTAAGGGGTTAATACATTTTCCAAACTGATTAAATATATTGGGTTAATATAATTGGCACACATTCTATTCTAAAAAATTTCATGCATAAAATTCACTAATAAAATAAATCCTTACATACTAAAATATAGTTCGTATATCAAATGAGAATTCACCATTTAAGTCTTGAATATTGTCTTTCAAATAACTCACATGACATTCCATTCATCAAATGATTGACGAGGTTCCATTCCATTTCCATTTTCTTCGCAGTTTCGTTTCCATCAATAAGCTTTTGACTTTTAAGCTTACAGGTTAAGTCTGTCCGGAGGACGTGTAGAACGGGTTGATCTACGTACCGCTCCACTTGTAGACGCTTGGCTTGAATCTTGACCTCTGGGTTCTCTGGTCACTGAAGTAGCATCATTTCTACCACGCACGGTGGATTGGTATGGATGCGACCTTGTTGCTGGCATTTCCAGTTTAGTCTTTCCATGTACAAAAGACTTAAGGCGCCCAAATATAGATTTTCTTTCTTCTGAATTTGGGGTCCTTGTGGTTGTAGTTTCTTGATAGGGGTTTGTTGACTTGGGTGTACTTGACGCTCTACTGGGAATTGATTTGTTTCCAGCAGTACACCAATCATGGATTAGTTTACTATGTACCCTGCATTTTCCTGGTTCACAATTTCCATGGGGTGAGTCATCTCCAGGTTTTTGTTTGTCTGGTTTTCTTGCTTCATGGGCTTCCATAATAGTTTCGTCTTCTTCTTCACTCGTAACATCGGATCCCAAGGTAGCATTTGCACTGAGATAGTTAGTGTCATCTCCACCTTGTGAATTCTCCAATGGACTGAATTCATCACTGGAGTCCAATGGTTGCGATAGTTCTTCTTCCAAATCCGTTTCCAATTCACTCATTGATTGATTTTCCAAATCCATTTCTAACACATCCATTGATTGATTTTCAAAATCCATTTCCAACCGATTATCCGAATCAATATCCGATTGATTTTTCGAATCACTTTTCGACTGCTTTTCTGAATTATTTCCCGAATGTCTGTTTGAATCACTTTCCGACTTTTCTTTTGAATTGTTACCCGAATGTCTATCCGAATCACTTTCCGACTGGTCTTCTGAATTATTTCCTGAATGTCTATTTAAGTAACTTTCCAAATGTTTTCCCGAATGACTTTCTGAATCATTTTCAATTTTAACACGATCGTTTGAAAGACAACTGCGATTTGTCTTTTTCATCAAAGGTTCATCATCTTCTGAACTGCTATATCCATTTACGTATGCTGGACTACAATAACTATTTGTAGAGTTTCTTGGAATTATGTCATCTTTTTGTCTCCTGGTTCGAACTGGCTTCTTAACTTTTACGGCTGCTTTATATAATTTTAATTGGTTTGCGTGGACAACTTGTTCTTTTCTTCCTTCTTCTTCTCGTATTTTGTAAGTAACAGGACCTAGCTTTTGGATTATCACATAAGGTCCATTATATTTACGATGCATTTTTCTAGCTGTATTGGTTTTTACTGAAATAGCTGGAGTATAAAGGTATACTAAATCGCCTTCTTCAAAACTTTGTTCCTTGGTCTTGTTATTAAACATTTGGTTTTCGGCTGCTTGCTCAATGTTGTTCTTTGCAAATTCATAGGCATTATGCATTCGCAATTGCATTTCGACACTGTAGTCTTCACTTAGGTTGTATGGAATTCGTGTTGGCTTGGTCATTTTATGAAATGGTACTTCCATCTCACGTCCATGTAGCACGAAGTAAGGTGTTAACTTGGTAGATTTATGTACTGTATTTCGAAGAGCCATCAATGCAAAAGGAATCCAAGTATCCCAATTTTCTCCATCTTCGGTAACGTAATGGCTGATGAATGTTTTTAAAGGTGCATTTATTTGCTCAACAATTGTATTCCTTTGTAGCTGATATGGTATTGTTTGAAGTTTGTTGATTTGTAGAATTCGGCAAGTTTCCTTGAATAATTTTCCTACAAATCGACTATCACAGTTAGTTAGAATTTCAGCAGGCACACCATGACGTAAAATTATTTCAGTGACGAAGGCTTGTGCCACTGTAGTTGCAGTAATGTCTGGTAGTGGTATAGCTTCTGGATATCGAGATAAAAAGTCGACACAGGTAAGTAAGTATTTGTTTCCTTGATTAGTCCTAGGCATTGGTCCAACAATTTCCAAACTAATTCGTCCAAAAACTCCATATGATGTAGGTAATGTTTGGGAATGAGCAGGTGGAACGTAATGTTTCTTCAATAAATTGCAGGAATGGCATTCCTTAATGTAGTCCTTAATATCGGCACTCATCCCAGTCCAGTAGTAGTTGCGTTTTATTAACTCTATTGTTTTATGATGACTAGCATGACGAGCTATAGGTGCGTTGTGATAAATGCGCATAATGTCCTGTTGTATAATTTTAGGTACTATAAGTTGATCATTTCCAAACAGCAAAGTAGACTTTTTGTATAGAAGTCCTTCCGAATTGATGTAGTATTGCTTGTTTCCAATTGTAAATGCTTCATTCATCACTGGTATTTGCTTAAAAATGTTTTGTAATAGAGGGTCCATTTTCTGATAGTCCCTAATGGTGGCTTGTTCCCAAATGGCATCAATAATTGGCAGATTTATATCCTCTTCTTCCATATGAATGTTTGCTACAGCAGCTTGGGTTTGAAGTAGCTTTGTATTGGCTTTATTATCCTTATGATCCTGTTCTTCCTGGTTATTTTCAAGTCTTGTTAAGGCATCAGCTTGATTAAATTTTCCTTGTCGGTACTCAATCTTGAAATCATAATGTTGTAGGTACATGGCCCATTTTGACAATCGACTGCTTACATCCTTTAAGGATAATACGTATTTCAAAGGACGATGATCAGTGAATATTGTAAATCTTGACCCTGCTAAGTAAATGTTGTAATGTTTTACACCATAGTATATTCCAAGGCATTCTCGTTCAATGGTGGAGTAATTTCTTTCAGCAGTATTTAAAGTCCTGCTTGAAAAGGATATAGGATGTTCACCATCCTCAAACATTTGACTAAGTATCGCAGAAATTGCAGAGCCACTGGCATCAGTCGTTAGTATAAAAGGCTTCGTCAAATCGGGATGCTTCAATACAGGTGAAGTCATTAATGCCTTTTTCAGTTTCAGGAAAGCATTTTCCTGTTTTTCCAACCAAACAAATTTGATGTTCTTCTTTGTTAAGTAAGTTAAAGGTAGTGCAATGTCGCTAAATTTTTCGATAAACTTTTTATAAAATCCCGCAAGTCCAAGAAAAGCGCGAATTTCTTTTGAGTTTCGCGGACGAGGATAATTTTCAATTACTTTTGTTTTCTCAGGATCCACTTGACATCCTTTTCCCGAAATAATATGGCCTAAATATTTTGCTTCCGATTGCATAAAGTGACATTTAGTCGGTTTAAAAGTTAAATTATTATTTCGCATCCGTTCAAAAATGTTTCTAAGTTTTCTTAAATGTTCGTCCGTATTGTCTGAGCTAAAAATTATTATGTCATCTAAAAATATTAAACAATCTATTCCTGTTAGTCCTGAAAATATTGTATTCATAAGCCTCTGATAAGTCGAAGGACTATTTTTAAGGGCTTTTGACATATGCTGATACTGATAGTGATTATCTTCAGTAGAAAATGCACAAATTTCCTTTGCATTTTCCTCCAACTCAATTTGACAAAATTTACTATTAAAATCACACGTTGAAAATAAACAATTACCGCTCAATTTATCTATAGTATCTTGAATTCTCGGTAAAGGAATGCTATCCGACATAGTAATTGCATTTAATTCGCGAAAATCTATACACAAACGATATTCCGTCTTTTCTCCCGAATGGTTTTTCTTTTCTATTAAAAGACACGGAAACGACCACGGACTTTCCGATTCAACAATTACACCTTTTTCTAATAATTTTTGTATTTCCTGATTTAAAATATGTTTTCTATGAAACGGCACACGATACGGCCTTTTAACAATAGGTAGCACATCTTTATTTAAAACAATTTTATGTTTCACTTTATTCGTACACGTAAATTTAGTAGGTTCGTGAAAAATATCAATAAATTCGATAATTAAATTTCTCAACTTAATTTCTCTATCGGTTTTTACTTTACATAAATTTAACTTTGCTAAAATTTCATTTACATTTCCGCATTTTACCTGGTTTACCTGTTTTTCACTAAATTTTTCTTTCTTTTTACTATAATTTTCCATGCAAATTTCCTCAGTTGCATGAGCATAACCTAAAATAGTATTTTTCTTAATAAACTTTGGACATTCTGTTACATTCATAATACGTAGTGGTACTTGGTAAGTGGCTTTATTTAAGCTTCTTGCTACCAATATTCCTGGTGTGACGTCATCGATTGGTTCAATTACTACATTTTCCGTTAACCTACCAGGACCTCTGATTTTTCCCGGGCAAATCATTTGGATCCTTGGTGGAAGAACTATATCTTTAGATGCGTACACGGGTAATGAATTTACCTCACTTGAATTTGTTTGACTAGCAACTTCACAAACCTTTAATTTAGGTATTTTACGAGAATTATTTTTAACCTTTTGAATTTTTGCGTTAAAAGAGCTTAAGTTGTGTTCCTGTGTTTTACAAGATTCTTGGCCTAGAATCTCACGACTTTCGTCCACCAAATTGACCGATTTGGCGTAAACTTTGGAAAACTGAACTTTGCGCTTATTTTCACAATTCTTTTTGGATTTCACATTTTGGATATTTTCGCTAAAAGATTTTTCGCTGGGCTTACTTTTGCAGGATTCTATTTTTAGAATCTTTTGACCTTGGCCTACCAATTTGTCCTGTTTGACAGTTTTGGTGCAATTAATGCAAGACTTACTAGCTTTACCTTGTTTTGCATTTTCCTTTGTGATTTCTACAATTTTCTCACCTAAATTTCCTACTACTTTATGCAATTTAATAATCTCATTTTTCAAAAATTCAAAATTCCTGTCTTGATTCTTGTAATTAATTTCCTTTTCCTGACAATCAAAAATGTTTTCACTATTAAACATATTATTTTCACAATAACTAACTTCACGTACCTCACGTGTTTCTTTACCATTATTTCTACTTAAAATTTCCTGATTTCTAAAAATCTTATTTTCACTAAAATAATCATTATTCTCAAAATAATTAGCATTTTGACTTTTACTCATTAGGTTTGTATTACACATAACATTTGCAGTTACTTTTTCTCGATACAAGTGTTTTTCTTGACATTTTTCATTTTTTAAATTAATTTCATGCCCTTTTAAGTATACTTTTGAATTATGCCAATCAACGATTACCTGATGCTTGTTTAAAAAGTCCATACCGCATAAAATATCGGCTTCGAACACTACTGTCGATGCTATGATAAAATCGTGTTCGATTACGTTATCATTCGACAAAGCTATTGGAACTCTAACAAGTCCTTCTTCAGGAATGTTATTACCTTGTACATCTGAAAGTAAAATATTACCTAAAGGTTTAATTTGAAAATTGAACTCCTGAACAACTTTAGGTTTTATTAAGGATACACAAGCACCCGAATCAATTAATAAAGTCACCATTTTATGGCCTATATTTAATTTCATTAGATTTCTCGGTTCATGTCTGTCATAAACACTGTGTATCCATACCTGATTTTGTTTTACTGCGCGGCTGAAACCCGGAGTTCTAGAGTGGCCGCTTGGCAGTTTAAAGACTTATCCGGTTTTTTAGCAGATACTACTTCTGCATACGTTCGACAATATTTATTATTTTCCACCTCTGGTGGTTTCCAAGAACAACGAAAATTCTCCTTAGAATTTCCTTTATAATAATTAAAATTTGTTTTATACTGTTTTTGCTGATTTTTCTGATTAAAATTGTTTACTTTACGAAATTGCGTACTTTTATTTTTCCAAAACTTACTTTTACCAAACTTTCCCGAATTCTTTGAATAAAATTCTCGACTAACATTTAAAACTGGATTTTTAAAATTTGATTCTACTCGCGTTTCTGGTTGTTTAAAATATGGTTTTCTAAAAACTGGTTTCTCTCGACAATCCGAAAAATTAACATAATTATCATTTAAAGGCTGCGTCATAAGTTCAATCTTTTCTTCTTTTTCCGCTAACGTAAGAGCTTCCTGAATTGATTTAGGTTCCGCTGACAAAACTCTTTGCTTAACTGGCATTTTTAAATTATACAAAAACTGACTCAAAATTTGACCGTCTAAATACTCTTGCTGAAATTGTTTCTTTTCTATATTATCCGAAAATGTTATTGTATCTAATGCTGCTAATTTTACTCTAACCAAAAATTGCCTAACCGTTTCGTCGTTATTTTGTTTAATACTTAAAAATTTGTAAATTGCTTGTTCCGGTCTCTCATATTGCTTACTGTGTAATTTCAAAATGTCACAAAATATATTCCAATTGCTCGTAGTGGATAATTCATTCTCTACTCGGAGTAAACTTTTTGCGTAACCTGTAAATTTATATTTCGCGATTTTAACTTTTTCTTCGCTATTCCATTCTGTAATAATTGAAGTGTTTTCTATTTTCTCGATGAACTCTATTAAACTATTTTTTCCGTTAAATTCCGGGATATCACTAATTAATTGGGGAAAAACAAAACTTTTTAGCAAATTGTTTTCTAGGGTAACTGTATTTATCTCCATTTTTGAAATGATTAAAAATTTCCTGGCAATTCACAAACTGACTGACTTGACTGAGCGTTGCTAAAATATTAATTTTTCCAAATGTTTATTACCTTATTATCAGCACAAAATGAACAATTTTTCTTTGCAGGCGCAGAGCCTTCAAATTGACAAAATTCAGAAAAATTATTAAAATGTTCGAAACAAGGTAGTTTTTCTTGCAATTCTTCGTCAATTTTATAATGTTCTGGTAAATAGTCCCAAATATCTAATAAATCGTGCGACTTAACAAATTCTTTTAAATAAATAATCGGAATAAATTTAAAGTCTGAATTTTCCAAAAGTTGAATGCGATTTTTAATTATGAAACTCAAAACACTATTTACTTTTTCAACTGTACTATTAATTTCCATTCTAAAATGTATTAGTAATAAATAAAATTTTGAAAATACTTGTAGAGGCCAAACCTTTTCACTAAAATACTTTTATTTAAAAAATTAAGCCAAAATGTCGTAAAAATTTAATTTTAACCTTAGAAAATGTAAATTTTTTTTTTTTCTAAAATCGTGTAAATTCCTGGAATGAATAACAATGTAATTAATTTAAAATCGGCAATTGTAAAATGTTAAATTTCTTAAACTCTGTAAAAGCTTTCTCTGAAAACAAACAAAATATTTTAAAATTTTCCGGACGTGGACCTTTGGTAAACTATTTAATTTTTCTCAATATTTCTACCGAAAACGAATTTTTGGAGCTGTTGTACACAATTTAAAAATTATTTTTCGCAACAAAATGTTTAAAAATTGTTTTTATAAATTTCAGAAAAGTTTATAGACGCAAAATCGGTGAATTTATGTTGGTTATCTCAAAAATTTACTTTTTTCCAATATGACTCGCTATTTCTTGTTTTACTGCTGTTATTTTACTGTTTAAAAATTATTTTATTACACAAAAGAAAATTTTTCTGAACAATATTTTTAGCAATTTAATTTTATTCTACCCAAAAACAAAATAACTTTGACAAATTTGAAACAATTTATAGCGAATATTTTATTCTGCCCAAAAACAAAAATAACCCCACACCTGACACCATTTATAGCAACTTCCTTTTGTACTCAGGCTTTTTGGCAAGGAATTAATCGAAAGGGAGGAAGGTTAATTAGCATTGCACCTGAATATAAAAGGTTGGCTACAGAATTAAAATTAAATTAAATAAAAATTGGGTTGGGTAAGTTTTTGTTATGGGCTTAAATGAATAAAATAAATCCGGCTAAGGAAAAGATTGTATATTAAACACAAAATTGGCAGTACATAAATTCAACTGTAAAATAAGAAATAAATGGCAAAATTATGTAAATAAAATCCTTCAAAACAAAAATAGGCATTAACAAATTTAAATCGTACATAAATTCACTTAATTAAATAAACCGAATTTTATAACAACATAAATTCTGAATTTCGCAATAAAAGCTTTGAATAAACTTTAATTACAACACAAATAAATTAATTGACTTGTATTCTGAAACGCTTTAAATTCTATTGACCACACCCTAAAATAGTTCTTTTTCAAAATGGGTTTAATTTTTACACAAAATTATACTATTGGCCTCTAATGTCCTTTAACTGAATTTACTGAATTATTTCTATACTTTTGACTTTAAAATAAAATGCAAAATTACCTTTGAACAAATATTAATTTACCTTACCTTATTATTCACTGAATTTACTGTTTAATTACTTAAATGCTTTTTATCTAAATGAATTTAACTAAAAATTACAATTAATACAAAAACTTAAAGAATTTTAAAACCGCACCCTAATTATGAATCACTACATTCTGAAACTGACTGACAAGGATTCACCTTGTGTTTATAATCAAAATTTTTACTAGACTGTCTTCTCCTGAAAGGAGTGTTTTCGTATTTATAGCCAAAAACTATTAGGTACATTAAAACAAAGAAAGTGGTGGCAAGATTTTGGATATGGCCCATCCTTCAGATCTGGAGATGGAATCGCCAAATATGGTCTTCTATAAAGTAAAAATAGACCAAAGCATCATATATGCTCTACTTCCTAACCTTGAGTACACCACTATGCCTGAAATCCTAATGTTACAAAAATAGCCTAAACACTGCATAGATTTTAAGACAACTTGCTAGCTTAATACTTTTGTATAAATATTCCTTTTACAGTATCAAAGCATAATTATTTCGTTTATAAATCTATAGCCCTTTTTATCATATGGCAACAACTGAAAATATATTATTTTGTTAAATTACTACAATACTTAAACTCAGATTTAAACAATAAACTTATTTTCTTTTATTTAAATTCACGCAGTGCAGTTATTGTGCTTTTAAGATAGGTACCTAGTCAACCACTCTGGCTATACCTATTTATATCTTAGATACATTGCTTTCACACAAAATAAGCTCTGCTTAGAATTTGTTTACTTCATAATTGTAATAAATCGGTATTTAAGCATTTATCAATAATCAAAATATTATGTTATGAAATTAAAATATTACCATATCATAAAAATACAGGGCGTACATTTTGTATCGCCACAGAAGAATTACGGGAAATAACCAAAGTGGAAAGAGTTACTTCCGAAGAGAACATTGGAGAGTATCCACATGACTTGAATAGCGATCCCACTGAATTAATTTGGGAAGAAGACACTAATACGGAAATTGTGGAAAACATTGGTAAGTAGGATAGCTTGTGCACATTGCCCACTGTTTAGTCGTTATGCAAAAGTAGGGTTCTTTTTAATTATTAAAGTTACTAAATATAAAATTTATTCAAATGCTGCTTCGTCCAGTGCAGCAAAGCGAGTATCATTTCATGTTTTGGTCAGACTTACATTTTGCAAGATTCCTTTAGTTTTAATTCAAATAATGTTCTTTTAAGAAGTAGCCGATGGTTTATCTTCAGGGGACATTTCTACATTGAGTGATGATTTTAAAATAGACATCGAGGAATGTGATTTAAATCATATTAAAGATGAGGAAATTACTTTTGCATCAAAAATAATGCAACAAATGACAAATGTTAGAGTGTTATTACCGTCTAAAGTTTCGTGTGATAACTGCAAAACCATGTTTAGAATTGAAGAGTACCCTAAGCATTATCATACTAAATGCTTAGAATTAGATTCAGATAAAGCAGATGCTAACACAGACACTGACAATAAGACTCATCCAAACGATCTTAGTGTTACAAAATCCGTAAGATGTATTTGTTTCCACTGCGATAAGGTTTTCGCTTCCAAACACAGATTAAAGAATCATGTTAAGCAGCACGGAGAAGTCATGAAATATGTTTGTTCTTGTTGTCACAAGAGGTGTGTTGCAAGATATTACCTAAACAAGCCTAGAGGGAAACAATATGTTTGTTCTAATTGTCTTACTGAAGCTGGGCAAGGAAACAATCATATCTGTACACATACTGGACTACATGTTTGTCAAATATGTTTTTACAAAGGAAGGAATCTGAGTAAGTTACAGAGACATATGTTAACACATTCTGACCAAAAGCCACATTCTTGTAAGCAATGTGTATATACAACCAAACTAGCTCATAATCTAAGGAGACATATGTTAACACATACTGACAAAAAGCCCTATGCTTGTAAACAATGTGCTTATAAAACCAAGGGAGCCAGTGATCTTAGAAAACATATGTTAACACATAGTGACAAAAAGCCCTATGCTTGTAAACAATGTGCATATAAAACCAGGACAGCCAGTGAACTTAGGAATCATATGTTAACACATTCTGACAAAAAGCCGCATGCTTGTAAGCAATGTGCATATAAAACCAGAAGAGCCAGGGATCTGAGGATCCATATGTTAACACATTCTGACGAAAAGCCACATTCTTGTAAACAATGTGGACATAAAACCAGGAGAGCCAGTAATCTTAGGCACCACATGTTAACACATTCTGACGAAAAGCCACATGCTTGTAAAAAATGTGCATATAAAACAAAGACAGCCGGTGATCTTAGAAAACATATGTTAACACATACTGACAGAAAGCCGCATGTTTGTAAGCAATGTGCATATAGAACTAGGCGAGCCCCTGATCTTAGAAGGCATATGTTAACACATACTGGGAAAATGCCATATGCCTGTCAGTATTGTCCATATAAAGCCATTCGAGCCGATTCTCTTAAAAATCATATGTTAATACATACCGAAGACAAGCAAAATTATTGTTAAAGGCTTCTTGTTTAATCCCATTTCTGGTGCTCAAGTAAGAAATGTGGATAGTTTTAGTATCTCTAAGGAATCTATTGTAGAAAATTGTAAAGATAACGATAATTGGAACTTGGTTATAATAAATACTTCAGAAAGTTCTGTTATAAAAGAGGAACCAATTAATAAAGGAGAAATTGTTGAAATTAATTCCACGGATTTTTTATTTTGTTAACAGTGTGCAATTTATTATATCTTATTATAAATACAAGATATTTAAACAAAAACTTATTCTTTTAAAAACTTACAAATCTGCTTATTACTAAAAATTAATTGTTAAGCTCGATTAAATGAAAAGTCTTAAATTGTAGCGTCAATACTAATACCGTTGTAGATCCAATGCTTCAGTTTGTTGCAAAAATGTCTTGTTCAATGTGTTAAAAGCTCAAATGAAACAGCTCTTCTTTTTGAAATGCTAAAACGTTATTTTTATATAATTGTTTGCTGTTTTGCCTATAGTTTAATAGAAAACCCAAATTGTCTCTATTTCTAAAACATAGTACATTTTGTCTAATGAATAAAGTCCTGAACGTTTATCTGTTATTTTTGCATAAAAGTAGGGTTACAATTGTATTTCAAAAATGTTTCAACACTTGTGCAGAATATGCTTAAGCAAAACGGGCCAAATGTTAGCGTTACATCAGAAGTTATGTCCCGATAAACCTATTTCCGTTCTCATTGCTTTAGAACAAGTAATGGCAGTAAAGGTAACTCTTAACATTCTTCAGAAGGGGGCCCAGTTCACCATTTACATTGTTTTAGTTGGATGAGTCCATTGCTAATCCCCAATGTATATGCAGCAGTTGTCAAACCGCGCTTGCAATAGCGTATGATTTACAATTAAAATATCGTGAGTCTGAAAAGTGGCTACATAGCCAAATAAACAAAACAACAGAAGAATTACGGGAAACAATCAAAGTGGAACGTGTTACTTCTGAAGAGAACATTGGAGAGTATCCACATGACTTGAATAGCGATCCCATTGAATTAATTTGGGAAGAAGACACTAATACGGAAATTAATGAAAACATTGGTAAGTATAGCTTGTGCAGATTGCCCCACTGTTTATTCGTTATGCAAACAAGTAGAGTCTTTTTAATTATTAAAGTTACTAAATATAAAATTTATTCAAATGCTGCTTCGTGCAGTGCAGCAAAGCGAGTGTCATTTCATGTTTTGGTCAGACTTACATTTTGCAAGATTCCTTTAGTTGTAATCTAAATAATGTTCTTTTATGGAGTAGCCGATGGTTTGTCTTCAGGGGACATTTCTACATTGAGTGATGATTTTAAAATAGACATCGAGGAATGTGATTTAAATCATATTAAAGATGAGGAAATTACTTTTGCATCAAAAATAATGCAACAAATGACAAATGTTAGAGTATTATTACCCTCTGAAGTTTCGTGTGATAAATGCAAATCCATGTTTAGGATTGAAGAGTACCCTAAGCATTATCATAATAAATGCTTAGAATTAGATTCAGATAAAGCAGATGCTAACACAGACAATGACAATAAGACTCATCCAGACGATCTTAGTGTTACAAAATCCAAAAGATGTATTTGTTTCCACTGCGATAAGATTTTTGTTTCCAAACTCAGATTAAAGATACATGTTAGGCAGCACGGAAAAGTCATGAAATATGTTTGTTCTTGTTGTCACAAGAGGTGTGTAGCAAAATATTACCTAAACAAGCCTAGAGGGAAACAATATGTTTGTTCTAATTGTCTTACTGAAGCTGGGCAAGGAAACAATCATATCTGTACACATACTGGACTACATGTTTGTCAAATATGTTTTTACAAAGGAAGGAATCTGAGTATGTTACAGAGACATATGTTAACACATACTGACGAAAAGCCACATTCTTGTAAGCAATGTGGACATAAAACCAAGACAGCCAGTAATCTTAGGAAACATATGTTAACACATAGTGACAAAAAACCCTATGCTTGTAAACAATGTGCTTATAAAACCAGGACAGCCAGTGATCTTAGAAAACATATGTTAACACATAGTGACAAAAAACCCTATGCTTGTAAGCAATGTGCATTTAAAACCAAAAGAGCGAGGGAGCTTAGGAACCACATGTTAACACATAGTGTCAAAAAACCCTATGCTTGTAAACAATGTGCACATAAAACCAGTAGAGCCAGTGATCTTAGAAAACATATGTTAACACATACTGACAAAAAGCCACATGTTTGTAAGCAATGTGCATATATAACTAGGCGAGCCAGTGATCTTGGAAGGCATATGTTAACACATACTTAAGAAAAGCCATATGCTTGCCAGTGTTGTCCATATAAAGCCATTCGAGTCGATTCTCTTAAAAAACATATGTTAATACATACGGAAGAAATGCAAAATTCTTGTTAAAATGATAATTGGTCAGACAAGCAGATGGTTCCTTGACTATTATTATTATTATTAATTTTAAAAAAATAATGCTAATGTTTTTAAAAACTACTGAAATAAATTATTTTATTTTTACAAAGTAAACTGGCGTAATTATTTTAATAAGTGGATGGATTTTCTCCTTAATTGTTCAATTGAGATCAAATATTTTCGGAAAGAATACGTCCTCTTCCCGAAAATATTTTACTTCATCTGATTATTTTACTATTATTATACTCTTCGCAGACAAAGTGGAAGAGTATATTGCGATTGGTTAGACCTTCTCTAAAATCGATAATATTCATCCTAGCGCAAACATTTTTGCAGATTCGTTTGTTTCATGACTTTTTAAGACTTTTATTTTTTGTCAATTGACTTGAGATTTGGTGCAAAAATCAATCTTGTTTGGGGGAAAAGCTCTATTGTTTTTGAAAGAAATCAAATAATAAATAGAGGGTTGAAATCACCCCAAAAGTTGAAAAAAATTCATATTTCGGTAAATATCAATTTTACGAAATTAAAATATTCTTAACTAAATTAAAGATTGTATTTTTTCCTATAAAAAAGCATTTAGTAATTTTTTTATATCCCCACCCGTTTATAAAAAAAAATATTTTTACGTTTTTTTTTAATAAAATTAAAAATGCACCTTTTTAATCAACTACTCCGAAGAGTATCATATAGAATGTGTAACAATTATATAACAATAAATAAATAATCATAAAAAAGACCTATCTGATCTGGAAAGTGTAACTATTTAAATGATCTAAACAATACAAAGCTAACTTACCCATCGCGTATAAAGGAGCTTCTATCGCATAGTCTCGGTGGCTCAGTTGGATAGGGACTTGACTCGGGCTAAAAACACTAGAATAATTCCGGGTTCGATTTCCAATAACGGAGTAACTTTTTTTATTTTTTTGAACTGTTCTTTTTGAAATTATTACTGCGAAGAGTAACTTTTAACCCGTTCTTGTTTAAATTAATTGTGGCGTCCAGAATAAAGTCACTGTAGTTCCAAAACACATTTTTGTTGCAAATGTCTTGCGTCAAGGCCACATACAAACATTTCATAATTGAAGAAGAAGAAAAGGTCATAGCTACAAACGAACTACGGCAATAATAACATAACCTCCAAAGTAATGTTTGTTTTATTAATTTTTGTTGTTTCGCTTATTTTGTAATCCATACCAAATGAGTGAACCAAAGAAAATAAAGGGAATCAAACCCAATAAACACTGCATTGTGCCTAACTGCGGTAACAGTTTAAGGGACAACCCAGAGAAAAAGTTCTTTGAATTACCAGCAGATTCAAAACGAAGGGAGGCTTGGCTTTGTGCGGTACATATCACCAAAATGCAAATAAAAAGAGGCAAACATGTGTGCGAGGATCATTTTACGGTGAGTTTTAAATGATAATTAGCTACTACTAGAGTGCCTTGATGATTTTGACAGTTATTGTCGCCTTATAGAGTGACGACATTCATCATTCTTTCTCTGTCATACAGATAACGTCATTAATTGTGATTGTAAGTTGTAATTGTTGTCACTTTGGCTATAACGTTGATGACGTTATCTGTATGACAGAGAAAGAATGATGCATGTCGTCACTCTATAAGGCGACAATAATTGTCAAAATCATCAAGGCACTCTAGCTACTACTATCCATTCAGGTTTTAAAAAAACCAATAGTCACCTATGAAAACTGGAACCTTTTTCTTTGAAAAGTTGAATTTTCCACAAAGTTGGCATCACATTTCTAATTTACTGAAACTAAAAATTCAAAAATGCCAAAATTAATATGACAGTTACATAAAACTAAAAATTGCAAAAACGAAGCAATTTTTGCTTGAGATGTGAGAATTTATAAAGAAAATTGTAGAAATTTTTGTAAAAGTGCTAATTTATCCTATGATACCTGAAATGACTTCTTAACAGTAAGTACTTACGTAAATAATTCCTATTTTGTGTAAACTTTTTAATGGTTTAAAGATTAGTGCATTATAAAGTAATACTTCTGTAATTTTTTTGACTTTTCTTACATAACCAGCAAACACAAGTGACATTAATGACAATATACAGGGTAAAATCTGTCACCCTATGGCTTGCCTACTCTAGTTTAAATAAATGGTGAATGGATAGTAGACCATTCCGCGTCAAGTTTGCTTTCTTGATATGGCAAATAGCTGGGAATAATCCAAGACTATCGGTAAAAACAAAAAAAAGCTCCCCCCTTTGAAAATAATGGCCTTTAAGCAGGTAGACTAAAATCACGTAATCCTAAATATTCACCAAATGCTTTGTCCAACAATCCTGAAATTTATTACAAAACCATTTTTAAAATGGGTTTAACACTGGTAGTGTTAATAAAAACTGCATGTAAATTCCTTACCTTTATCAATTTTGTATTTTTGTTTATTTTTTTAAATACCCCAATTTAGGTAAAAACTTTTTTAACACTGAAATTTCTGAGAAACTAAACCGTTTATTACGAATAAACTGCCAAAAACACTCTTAATGGACCCCATATTTTTGGCCCTAAATTACAAAATGGGTTTAAATTGACCGTTTTTATTATCTTTATTGATTGTACAAATTTTATGATGGTTGAACAAGAAATTTGGTAAAAATTTACAATTAAGTGTTTTTAATCTATCTGTTTAAAGGCCATTATTTCTGAAGGGAACACTTTTTTAAAAAACTGTTTTTACCGAATCTATTGCCATATCAAAAAAAAACAAACTAAACGCGAACATCCTGTATACAAAATCTGTATATTATGAATGAAGTGTATTCGTACAAAAATTGGTTGGGGTTACCTAGGAGAACTGTCATACCTCAAATATAACGCTAATATACCATAAAACAACAAACTGTCGATCTAAAATATTCTACGTACCAGCTAAAAGGTTTGTATAACATTTACGGAGTGTTTTACAACTTCAATTCTTCATAATTAGGTAAAAATGAGCATAATGACTCATTTACAAAAGGATTTTCGTGAATGTTTAAAATAATCCGCACTTTTTGGATGCACGGATTTTGCATTAAAAGTACCATTGTAAATGAGTCATTATGCTCCTATTTTACCTAATTATGAAGAATTAAAGTTGTATAACACTCCGTTAATGTTATACATTTACATTGAATGTTTTAAACCGGTAGTTTGTTATTTTTTGGTATATTAGCGTTATATTTGATAAAAGTATAAAAAATAGAAGTAATGTCAGTTAGCATCGTGAACGACGGGTGGTATGACATATATCCTAGGTAACGCCAACCAATTTTTGCACGAATACGCTTCATTTCTATGTTTTTCTACTATCTTGGCCTATACAGAGCTTAAAATAGTATTAGTCAATCCGTATGTGGACATCGACAAAATTCCTGGTAGGGCCGCCTTTTTTATATGATGTAACTGGATGTCCAAAGAGTAAAACCCCAAATTGGCGTATATCTACCTATTACAGAAACGGAGTTATGGCCCCCCAAAGGATCCCCTTTAATTCATCAAGGTGGAACTGCACCAAATTTTGAAAGATGTCAAATAAGGTTTTAAAAAGATTTTTATAAAATAAAAATCTTTAAAAAAATTCCTTCACCCCCTAAATAGCCCCCAAAGAGTAATAACCAATCACGTTGGATTTACACCAAATTTTGCAGATAGATGTAGAATGATATGTTAAAAAATATTTATTAATATCTTTTTTTGAATAAAAAATTCTATGCCCCCCTTAATAGCCCCCTTTGTATATGGAGCGAAGGAATTATTTTTTGAAAAAAAGTTATAAGGAAATATTTTTAGGCATCTTATTTTCCATCGATCTGCAAAATTTGGTGTATATCCAACGTGGTTGGTTATTACTCTTTGGGGTCTATTTAGGGGGTGAAGGAATTTTTTTAAAGATTTTTTTTTTTATAAAAATCTTTTTAAAACCTTATTTGACATCTGTTTGCAAAATTTGGTGCAGTTCCACCGTGATGAATTAAAGGGGGCCCTTTGGGGGCCATAACTCCGTTTCTGCAATAGGTAGATATACTCCAATTTGGGGTTTTACTCTTTGGACATCCAGTTACATATAAAAAAGGCGGCTCTACCAGGAATTTTGTCGATGTACCCCCATTATTTAGGACAGATTGACTGTAGTAAATTTGTTTTTACAGCTAGAAGAAGATTTATGTAAAAAGGGTAAAGCTACTGTGATGTTTCGGTTAAAACCGGAAGTAGTGCCCCATAAAAACATCTCAATTGCACCAAAAATCAAAAAAGTTGACAATAACCAAGAAGATTTAACAATAAATAAGTCTGCATCACCTTTATGTCGGAATGTCTGCCCGCATTGCCCATACTACAGAGTTAAAGTTATTTTTGTAACCGCTTTAATAACGCACGTATATGAAAGACACACTACGAATCACAAGGTAAAAGACAAACGGATATTTTACTGTCCGTTTTGCACTTGGAAGTCCACAACAGAGGAAATGTACATGGAACATTTGGTTATTCATAATGAACATACTTTTTTGCTAAGTGGACAAAATAGTTATATTAAAAAATATCACCGATCCCATATGTTGGACATTTATTTTAAAAAAATTGGAGATACCTGTAAGCTAAAATTGCCGGCTCCTAGAACGTATTCCAAAAAAACGAAACCGGTAACTTCTTACCCTGAAGTGAAAATAGAAAATGTTGATAATGTAAGTGTTACTAGCACAAATAGTGCTAATCCAGATAATGGTAATGATGGTGATTCTTGGAATTTGGTTGTAATGAATGCTTCAGAAAATGAAAGTACTGTTGTTAAAAATGAGTCGGTTGAAGAAGAAAATGTTGAAATTAATTCTATGGATTTTTATTTTGCTAACAGTAAAGAATTATTTTAATTTAAGAAAGATTAATTTGATTTGCTTTGATTGTTTTTTATTTACGGATTACTTAGAGGTATTTTTTTAAACAAGAATGTAAATAAAAGAATGAACTGTTTGCCATTTTGTACAACAAATTAAAAATATAATTACTCGTTATATTTGAGACGGATTTTTTTAAAACAGTGTTTAATTTTATAAATACTACTTGTTAATTAACTCTTTGCAGACAAGTGTCAAAGAGAATATTACGTTTGGTCGGGCATTTAAATGGTAAATACTCATCCTTGGACAAAAAACGAATCTGAAATTTGTTCGTTTCATGCTTTTTTTAGACTTTTAGTTTTTGTCCGTCTGTCCGTAACGAAATTTGTTACCAGAATAACTTAAGAATGGTTTACTGGATCGACTTAAAATTTTATACAAAAAACAATCAAATAACTTTTTTCTTTTTGGAATAAATTTAATAATAAATAGGCAAAAAGCACTCCCAAAGTTGAAAAAAAAAGCTCGAAATATTAATTTCATAAACGGTAAATAAATAAAAAAAATTATTTAAAAAATGCGCATTTTCGTTAAAAATTAGAATTCATTACATTATATCTGCAAGGAGTATCCCATAAAATGTTTACATTTAGAGAGAAAACTCAAAAAAATTAACCTCTGCAATGAGTAACTTTCTTCTAACCCATTTTTGGTTAATTTCTTTTGGGTAAACGAATTTAAAAACTTTTAATTAAGCTATTATTGTATAAATATTATTAAATAAAAGTATTAATTTTTTAACCAGATTTGTTTTTTTTTATTAGTAAGTAAAATTGTAGTAAAATTATCAAGTCCGTCTACATAGAGGAAAATTTCTCTCGTTAACTTTGCATCTGTTTAGCAAGTTTAGTGTAAATTCAACATGATTAAATATTACTTTTTGCGGAGCATTTAGGGAGCGAAAGAATTTTTTTATAGAAATAATTTTTAAAGAAACTGTTTTAAAATCTTATTTAGCACCTATTTGTAAAATTTGGTGCAGATCCATTCTGATCTAATGTTGCAAATAAAAGGAGGCTTCCACGCCAACCCTAAACACTTATTAACGTGTGCATTTTGTGGATTACAGCTTCTTGAATAAATCTTCTAACACATATAAAAAAACCGGCTGTTGTGTATTTTTTGCAAGGTATTTATTGCCAAATCTATCTTGGCAATAAATAAAATCAAGAAGGCGCTTTTTAAAGACAATAAGTTGACATGCGTCTTTAAAGTCAGAAGAAAATTATTTGTATTTATTTTACCATATTTTTCGTTGCGTTTTGCAACAAATAAACCAAATTTATGGGTGCCAAAGACAATCAGGAGTTTAAAAATGCAATTCGGGACATTTCACTTAACGTATGGAAACTAGACAGTGCATACGGTAAGTAATTTTTTTTGTCTCAAAATTAAGGTACTTTTTTTTAAATTATTTTGTAGATAGAGTACGATGTGTAGAATGGGTACGCAAATTATTAGCCCAACGAGACGACAGCCTGGAATCTTGCAAAGTTAGGAATGAGTACGCACAACTTTTAAGAATTCAAGTTAAAAACAACATAATGCATGGACCGTTCTTAAACAACCCTCCAGATAGAGAATGTCTCTGCCCATTGGCTGAAATATTGGGACAATTTATGGCCAAAAAGGTAAGAAAAAGTATCCCAAAAGACCGGGGTTTTAAATTTACAGGAGTCCCCGAAACGAGTGCATCTTTTAAGAGGGTAGATAGAGGACGAAAAAATAGACAGATATACTCGACATTTTCTAGGCTAGGGGCACCGTTTAAAAACTACAGCTCTTTAAGTCTAGTTCACTAAAAATACTTGATCGTAAATATCTTACAAATGGTTTGTCGAAACATAATAAAATTAATGGGATCATAAGCGGTAATAAAAACATTCCTTTCAAACTTGTTTTGTCATTTGTAGCCCCCCTACAAATGGAGTTACCACTGGTAGAGTGCATAAAGATTGTCGTAACTTTTTTGTTTGTAACAATTTTGTAATTTATTTATTGTTGCTAGTAGATGGGTTCAAAGAAACTTTCTTATCGCTAAACTGTACCGATATAAAATTAATTTTCTTGATCTACTTAAGAGATAGACCTTTTTATTTTTAAATTACAATGAGTAGAAGGGGGCCATTTGGGGGCTAAGGAACTTTTTTAAACAAAAATGTACTTCGTACCTACAAATAGTTGTTTATTATATAATTTTGCATACATCTACAATTTTTTGTGCAAATCCAACAAATTTAAATAAGTCATTCCGAGTAGAAGGGGGCCAAGGATATTTTTTAGACTAAAAATTATGTTGAAAAGTTGTTAAACATACAATTATGCATAATCTACAATGTTTGGTGAAAATCCAACAAAACTAAAAATTATACCCAATAGAAGGGGGCCATTTAGGGGGTTAAAGAGATTTTTTTGACAATCTTTTTTTACGAAAAACTATTGAAATCCTTATTTTGCACCTACAATTTTCAAAATTTGGTGTAAATCCAATTTTTTTTTATAAAAAGAGGCTATTTGGGGGTCAACGAAGCAAGACCACAAAATAAAAAATGGAAACATTTTTTTCTACTGGCCTCTTACAACCAAATGTAAAAAATCGCATCTCAATCCACTTTGGCCGAAAAAAGTTAGAGGTTGAATACTTCTTTTCCTCGCCTATTAGAGGATTCTAACTTTCAATCGCGGGCCAAAAAATGACACATTACGCCCTTGGTACTATCGTGGACATGAAATTTAAAAGGATTTTTTATCAGCCACCTTTGATTTTTTGAATTTTACTCTATTGGGAATGGGAGTTTTTATGTCAGTTTTCGAATGTTATTTTGACAACAAATGCGTCAAATGTATTTTATGTAAAATGTGCTGCCGGCGAGAAAAACAGTAAGAAGATATTTCCTTTTTTAAATAATTTTGTTAAGGATTACAATAAGGCTCTAATCTTCGTAAAACATCAGAGAAATGTTTCTTGTTAATGTCCACTTCGCATAAAACTTAAAATGTTTAGCCACTATTTTGACAATATTTACAATGCAAAAATTAATCTTTTTAAATTCCATGTCCACGAAAGTATCTTACACAAATATCTATTATTTTCTTCCCAACGAATTTTCCATTAAAAACGCGTTGCCTTCCATTCAAGCTTCTTTCATTGTTGTGGAAATTTTAAACAATAATTTTAATTTTTTTTTAGATTCCCAATCTTCCAAAATCTGGACCTATTGCCCCGGTTCTTCACCACAAATCACCTGACGGTAGAGCATATATTTCTGCAAAACAGATTCCAGGAGGTGGTGTCTTTGTTTATATGGCTGTGAGCCCTGAAGGCCTTAGAATTAATTTTTGAACGAATAATGCAGATTTTTTTTTTATAAACCTGATGTTTTTTTTATAAAGTAATTATATGGTTTAAAAATTAATTGAATGCACTATTAATTATGGGTTTATCACAAGAAAATGAAAGAAACTAATTTGTTAGGGGCCCCTAATAAAAAACGTTTTTTTTTCATAGCATAATAATTTTTTAATAAGTAATGAAAAAGATGCTTTTGCTTACCATTCAAAACTTAATTATTCGTTAAAATATTTCATAATTAAGGTTACTAACGAAACTTTTGGTTTAAAATATAATAAAATATTAAAATATAGAATAGATACTTTTTTCTTTCCTTCAATTTTTTTTCTCTCCATTTTTCAGTTTTAATCAAAACTAATAAGTTCTGCTGTTTGTGTTTCACCATTATGCTGAATTTGGGGACTAGCTGGTGGGGCTCCAGGATGCGGCCCCATTTGTGTTTGGGGGGGCATATTTCCCATCATTGCTAAAAAAAAAATTTATTAAATTTTTTTAAAAATGATGTTTTAAATTTGTATTAAACTCCATTTTAGAGTTACATCGTCTTAGTATCCCCCCATAATGCCCCATCCCCCCGTAATATCATAAAAAATAACCTGCGTTATTTTGGTTGTTGCTTATTTTTTTAACGCATGATAAAAAAATGAAAAAACAGGAATTATCCAATGATGAGATAATTAAATAGATGGAACATCATTTAAATATGTAGGCACATTGTTTGGGTATCTGATTAACACGCAGCAAATAAGAGGAAGATTTTAATGTTGCCCCCTCTACGCAAACTTGTGTATACGTTTAAAATTCCAATAGCGTATCATTTTCAAGGGATACATTTATTTTAAACATAGTCTTCAATTTTAAAACAAAATTCGTAATAAAGGTAAATAAATTACACATTTAAGCGTTATTTTTGACGCGAACGTAAGGTAAAATTTGGTACGCCTTCTAAATCAGAAATTAGCTTCTGTTGTATACTTCTGTGTGAAGAAAAACAACATTGTGTTGTCGCCACTTTTCGCCACCGCTAATGGAGTTTTCTAACCGCACATTTGTAAATTTGTACTTAAGTTTTTCGTAAACAAACCAAATTTTTGAGAAAAATGAATATATCATAGTATGAAATATCAGTGATTTACAATGCAATATCCTAAAAAAAGGCAGAATTAAAGAGATTTGCCAGTTGCTGTTAAGATTCTTCTCAGCCTATCAGAGATAAGGCAAATATAAACACTTCTCCTAAGCCCCCCAAAAGGTTTGTTTATCAGTTTACCAAATAATTTTGGTGTATATCATATCTGTTTACGAGGGGTAAATCAGATGAGTAAATTGTGTACACTAATTCCTAGCAAATTGTCAACAAATTCCTAACAAATTTTCAACCCATTCTAAACAAATTTTCAACAATATCTACAAAGTCTTAACAAATTCTTCACAAATTCTCAACAAATTCTTAGCAAATTCTAAACAAATTCTCAACAAATTCTACAAATTCTTAAAAAAATTTACACTAATTCTTTCATTGAATTGCCCCTCGTCCATTTAATTCTTTTATCATTGAATTTAAGAAACTCACCATGATTCGACATGGGATGTCCATGCTGTTGCATACCAGGGGGCGCCATCATCATAGGCGTTCCAGGGGGCCCCATACTATGTGGGGGATACCCTGATTGCATTCCAGGGTGCCCCATTACATGTCCTTGCGGATGCCCACCCATTGGTTGCCCCATTACATGTTGTCCTCCCATTTGGGGCCCCATTTGCTGTCCCATGTGTTGGGACTGAGGCCCCATCGTTTGTTGCTGTGGCCCCATTGCTTGTTGCGGTCCCCCCATTTGCTGTGATTGTACTCCCATTTGCTGGGGTTGCGGACCTCCCATGTTTTGTGGGGGTCCTCCCATGTGTTGCGTATGGCCGTTTTGTCCGTGGTTGGGTATTCCTTGTTGGGGTAGCATGTGCGGGGGGAAACCTGGCGGGTGGGATAGTTTTTGTGGTTGTTGTTGATGTTGGGGACCCATTGAGGATTGGGGGTGCATTCCTGAAATTTACAATGACTTTGTTGACAAGACTGTCTTACAAATGTTAAATAACTAATGCGTTCTAAATAAAATTATTTTCTTGAAATTTTAGGATTAAAGTGCGAATTTTAAATTTTTGGGGTATTTTCCTTGCTTTTGGGACATTGCCCTTTTTGCTTCAACTATTTTTTTTAAACATGTGTTTGTTTGCACTCCGTTATCGAGTTAAAGCCCCTTTAAAAGGGGGCAAAAAATGAAATTTTAGTGACCTAAGTATATTATAAAAGATATTTTAATAATGAATAAAATGAAGTCCTGTACAGTTAGGTACTATAATCTTTTTAACACAATGATTAATTCCTAAATTATGGAGCGTACTTTGGGGGAAGATTTGTAAGTAAATTTTTCCTGTAACAAAACCCTTCAAAAATTAAACCCCTTAACTTATAAATGTTGATTATTGCACTAGAAAGATTATAAAAATTTGTGAAAGTATTTAAAATTTTAATGTCTTTCATGGTTTTAAATATCTCAAAAGAAACTTTTTATTTTTCGACCCCTTTAAAGGGCTTTAACTCGGTAACTGGACTATAAACGAAGACATGTTCATACGTTTTTTAAATTCTGATCCAAGGAATTCGCCATTTCAGTTTGTCGGTCTCAGTGATATCTAATTAAGTATATATCTATGGTCGGTCTACTTATGAAACATAATAATTCCCATACAGTTGTGCTCAAAACAAAAATTAGGTACCTACACCAAATCTGCAAAATGCCTGTTTTCTCGTGCTTAAAAAAACTACCAAATATGTCCTAAATTACCATGCAACAGTTTGAGGCAAAAAAGGTTAAAAGAATTTTTACAATCCTTCAGACTTTGCTGCCGTTGACCATCTTCGCGGTCGTTATACTTGAGAAACGTCAGGTATGCGTCAGATTGACTCGAGGCATTGATGCTGATGGTCATTTTATTACCAAGTATAACGACCGCAAGGGGCGTCGACGACGGAAAAGATTTAAAATGGTAAAATCCAAGATTCATTACGATCCTAGGAGGACCGGCTAAATTATATGTAAATGAAGTCCTTTATTTTTTAAGGGCATGCATCTACCAAATCTAAAGTGATTTGGTGGTTTTAAAATTTAAAAGCATGGTAAAGCTCTTTTTTGTAAATACATTATCCTGTACTAACGAGAAAAAACATTAAAACGTCTGTCTTTTAGTTTCATTTCAATGCTTTTGTAATTCCACACGAAAGAAAATGAAATAAAATCAGTTGTTGAGAAAGTCTAACAAAATTACTGGCATTCTAACAAATAACGAAAACTCTTACCTTGCTGCCCCATCCCAGGATGCCCCATCTGCGCAGGCGCACTCTGCGGCGGCATCATCCCCTGCGGCGCATACTGATACATCCCTTGCTGTGGCGGCGCACTATTAGGCGGCGCTCCATACATAGCCCCCATGTTACCATGATACCCCATCATCTGCGGCCCCATGAGATACTGCTGCTTCTGTTGCTCTTGTCGCATCTGCATCTCACGTTCTTGTTCCTGGATGCGCTGTAAAGCGAGCTGGCGTTGGTATTGTAGGTATTCTTGCTTCTTCTTGCGCATTATGTCCAGTTTGTGGGCCATTTGCATCTGGCGCAGTCGTTCTGCTTCTTCTGCTTCGTGTTTTAGTTTTTCTCGGTGTTCGTCGCTGTAAGGGAATGGTGTTTAAGGTTACATTTTTTCAAAGAAAACAATTGAAGTATTTGTTTGACATCAACTAAGGAATAATGTCAAAAACATAGATGTGACTGTATCTATGGTTTGTTAGATTAACGTGCAAAGCGCCCCTGTAAAATCAGCTGATTAAAGCTTTCGAGAATAAACAATAAATGGACCAACAAACTTTAAAATAAAAGCAGTCAAAATAGTATTTTTCGTTTCAAGTGTTATAAACGAGTCCATACACGAGTTTGTTAAACAAAACGAGTGTACTTTTTCTACGACCCCAAAAGCAAACAATATCGGACTTTTTAAAAGAAAAAGATGTTGACTTGAAAAAAAGTTAGGTTAGAAAAAAACATTCTAGAAGTAGAAATGAAGATACATGATGTAATATGCAATAAACAGTTATGTTAAATCAAAATCCTACCTCTGCTACACTAAACACTGTCTAAAATTATAAAAATACTTAATAACAACTCACGGTTTTATCTTCAACGCGTCTTTTAGCGGACTTGTTAACACCCGCAAAAACTAACAAGAACAACATTTGCAATGGCTTTAATTTTTAAGAAATGTAAACATATACTTTCGTGGACATGGAATTTAAAACAATCAATTTGTGCATTGTAAATATGGTCAAAATAGTGGCTTAAACATCTCAAGTTTTGTGCAAAGTGAACATTAACAAGAAATATTTCTCTGATGTTTTACGAAGATTAGAGCTTTTTTTTTATCATAAAAAAAATAATTTAAAGAAGATCTTCTTACTATTTTTCTCGCCGGCAGCACATTTTACATAATTTATTTTAATAAAATGGATTTGACGCATTTGTTGTCAAAATAGCATTCGAAAACTGACATAAAAAAACCCATTCACAATAGAGTAAAATTAAAAAAATCAAAGGTGGCTGATAAAAAAATCGTTTTAAATTCCATGTCCACGATAGTACTTAATATTTCACTGTAACTTTAATTAGAAATCATATTTATTGATAAAAGACACCAAATTATACGGTTTTGACTTTTTGACGACTAAAATAAATACAAAAATTGTCATCTGTCATTTTCTGCAAGTAACGTTAACTTCGGTCCGTGGGTAAAGAGCTTGTTGCAACTTCACCCCGTGGGTAAAGTGCCATTTTACCCACGGCTTGCAAGACATAGCTAAAGGATTGTTTTATATTATTTATAATTATTATATCAAGTCGTGCGATAAGTGTCACTTTAAAGATGGAAGTAGAAAAAAATGTTTAACTTAAGAATTATTAAAAAATTTGAAATGGAATAAAATTCACATCTGTATACACTACTTACCGAAGGGCATCTAAAGCAGCTCTAGCGTCTTTAACTTGCGTTAATGTGTCCTGCAATCTCTCGTAATATAACCTAGAATCATCATGCTTTTGGATGTAGTTCAATAGTTTGGAATGCATTGCTGTGATGTTCATAAACAGAGTTTGGACACTTGTATCGTTGGTGATTGAACGACCTCTACTAGAGTTGCTTTTCATTCTATTGATGAATATTTCAACCTAGAAATAATATTGTTAAAAAAGCAGTTTAACATTTTATTTTATTAGGTTGGTTTTCTAGATGCAAAAAAACATGAATCTAACGGTTGCAGTGGTTTTATTACCAAAATTAACTACTAAGAATTATCGCAGGACATAGTTTTTGTAGACGAAGTTACAGAAGAATGGACAATGAACAAGTGATAAAAAAAGTCTTATAAAACAATTTTTTAATATTATTTTTTTATATTTGCTTCATTTAATTTATTATAAAACATTTCTAATTTGAATTAAAAACTTAATAATTTCATTTTAATTGGATTGGCAACATTGACATTTTGGAGTAAAAAGTAAAAGATCATATTGCATAATGACATTTTTAAACTTTACTCACTTAATACTGCATAAATAAACGTTTTTGAATAAAATAATGTAACCGTGCTCTAAAAAACCTAAATGTGGCTGAAACAACAGCACTACGTACGCTCACAAAAATTCGACACCACACAAACCCGCTCTACAACCCCTCAAACGAGACTCTGTACCAAAAAACTAATATTCAAGCAATCGCAGTAAGACGTCAAAAGCTAACAGCAAAATTTTCACTTTCGCCCATTATAGAACAAACTACCGACTTATTTATTACCCGACCAAACCAAACCAGCAAATTCAAACATCCCACTCTGACTATTTATGAAGAACTTTTAAAACTACATCTTTAATCATGAATTTTTTTTTTTTTACTTAATGCATTATATTTCACAATTATTTCTTTATGTTTTTGTTAATCTATAATTAATTAATGACATGTAATTTGGCTAAAGGACCTCGGTCAATGGCCTTTTGAGTTTAACTCAATAAAGATATTTTTTATTTTTTTATTTTTAATGTAACCGTTGATATTGTTTCTCCAATTCTTTTAGTTATTTCCTCTACTAAAAAACCATGTCGTCCGATAGTTTATAATAGTAAAATTTGTAAATAAAAACTACCTTGCAAGAAAGGAATTCATCTTTTTGTATCTGGAAAACCAAACAAAATGAAATTTTGCGTTTAAAAATGAAGCAATTCAGCAACCTTAAAAAACCAAATTTTGGGTAAATATTAACAACGTTCTTATGAAACTCGATGTATTAATATAGGACTAAAACATATATATATATATATAGGACTTAAAAATTTCTTCTAGAGATGTGCCAGTGGTATTTGACCAAGATTTTGACTAGGTATTTTTACCGTCATTTGATCACTCAAATTTGGGAAATTGGTCAAATTCTCGGTTAAATTCTAAATATTTTTTTAATCTGCCACTTTTTGCTAACTTTTTAATGTTGTTGTCTTAATTTTGCTATTTTCTTTTACATAAAATTGGCTTAGTGGGATTTATGCGTCAAAATATAGTATTTAGATGATGACAATTAAATTTTTCATGACATGACCAAGGGTTCTCTTCAAAAGTTTTTAAGAATTTGACCACATTTGACCGTAATTTGACCAGAGATTATGACCATACCAAAATGATTTGGTCATAAGCACATCTCTAATTTCTTCACAAAGAATCTAAATAAAATTTAGTTTGTTTGTAGAGCCAACTTCCCAGTTCTTAAAACTGTCTTCAGTTAAAATAATGTTAAAAAAGACTTCCTTATCACTCACCTGCGACTTAAGAGTACGAATAAACTCCTCCAGCTCCAAATCCTCGCCTGTGTTATCATTCTTCAGCAGCTTACTCTTAAGAGGTTCCACTATAGACGAAACAGTACTCGAAGGTGATGGTGCCGAGGGACTTGTCGGCCGCACACTGTTAGTCCCAGGGTCCGCGGTCGAGGTTATGGATTCCCAGTATGTACGGTTCAAATACCGGGCTAGCTCTGGGTTGTCTGGTTCTTCGTCTTTGGTGCTGACTGTTACTGGGGATGGGGTCTTGAACTCTGTTGGGCGAGTATCTTTAACAAAAAATGGAACAAAAGGTCAAAAAAATGTAACAAAAGGAAATCATCTTTTGCCTTTTAGTTTTTAGTAATGAAAATTTTATATTTTTAATCCAAAAAGGTTTTTTGTTCAAGATCCGGGTTATAGTTGCACAAATACGAAAATGTGTGCTCCGAGAAGCTCGTAGAAGTCATTTCCATTGAACTGTCATCATTTCTACCCAATACCACATCTACAGGTGTCCCCAACACGAGTGCTTCTAGGGTATCTACAGTTAGTGATGGGCATAATCGAATGTTTTAAAAATTGATTTTTTTTGCTTTATGAAATTTGACATTAAAAAAAGAAAATATTGGCATGGAGAGTTTTAAGATTACCGTTTCTCAATACTTTTTTTGTAGCATTTAAATTTTATAATGCGAAACACATCGATTTTCAAAACATCGATTATGCTCATCACTTGTTGGAGGACAAAATGGACAGATACACTTGACATGTCCTACACCGTTTAAAAACTACAGCCCTTTAAGTCCAGTTCACTAAAAATATTTAAACGTAAATATATTATGTCGAAACATAATAAAATTGATAAAATCATTAACAACAATAAAAACATTCCTTTTAAACTTGTTTTGACATTTCAAGCCCTTATAAATGGATATTTGATGATTTCTGTGGCGATTGTTTAATATAAAACAAAGATTCTCTCCAAACCACACTTTATTCAGAAAAATCTGAATACGTATTTAGCGGTCGAAATACGTATTCGGATTTTTCTAAATAAAGTGTGGTTTGGAGAGAATCTTTGTTTTATATTTTATATTTCTAGCCCTTCTAGAAAGGGAATTATTATTGGTAGATTGCATAAAGACTGTCATAAGTTTTTTGTTCCTAACAATTTTGTAATTTTATTTACTGTTGCTGGTAGATAAGTCCAACTGTCCAATAAGCAACTTTCTTATCACTTGAAACGTCATGCTTAACTTTACCAATTTGGAATAATTAATTAAAAATGGTCTTATGATATCTTGCTTAAAACTAGTTTAAATAATTACTTTAGCTGTGTCTGTGGACAGTGACAGAATAGTCAATGAGAAAATGCTAATTTAAACCCCTTTTTAGTTAATTATTTCAAATCGGTGCAGTTAAGCGAAGTAACGAAATTTCTTATTGAACATTATGAAACCCGAAATTTGGTATTAAAAGGTTGCTGAATTGCTTCATTATTAAACCCAACATTTTATTTTATAAGGTTGGTTTTTCAGATGCGAACTCTTCCCTTGCAAGGTACTTTTTATTCACAAATTTTACTATTATAAAATATCCGGGTACATAGTTTTTTTGTAGAGGGAATAACTAGAAGAAGTGGAGAATTCAATATGTCTGATCTAATTTGCCAAAGTTGCCAACCCAATAACAATAAAATTTAAAGTTAAATTGTTAATTCACATTAAAAATGCTTTCCAAATCTGGAAGCGTGCTAAAAAACGTACCTTATATAACACAATGTTTTAATTTGTTATAAAAGAAAGAAAATCTTGAAAACTCACTTTTTAGACTGCTCTGCCTAGGAGACGAAGACAAAGACTTAGATTTCGACTGTTCCTTGGCTTCGGCTTCAGACTGGCTCAAAGCAAGCGCTAACTGGAACTCCTCCTCTTCACGTAGCTCCTCCTCAGTCTTCCTCGGAGGTGGCGCCTGGTTCTGCTGGGCCAGGGAACTGTTCAGGTAATCCAAGGGTAGCTCCGTTTCCTCTTTGTCTGTGGCTTTCACAGGCTTGTTGGCTTGGTCGAAGCAGCCATCACATACTCTTACCTGGAGGAAGAATAAAATGTAACTTTTGAGGAAAAAATATTAAATGTCATAAATACAAACAAGTTTTTTATGAAAAAGAAAAGAACTACGTCAGTTATTATACTCTTTGCAGACAAGTATCAAAGAGTATATAGCGTTTGGACCTCGGGTCGGACCTTCTCTAAAATAATTATTATTCATTCTGGAGCAAAAATCTTTAAAAATTCGTTCGTTTTATGACTTTTTAAGACTTTTTTCCATCAATCTGTAACGACTTAAAATTGCATACCAAAATTAATTCCATTTCGAGGAAAAACGCTATTTACCATTTTTGCTTTCGAATAATAAATCAAACAATAGATGGGGGGTAAAAAGCACCCCCAAAATATAAAAGAAAATCATATTTCGAGTAACATTAATTTTATAAAAAAGTATTCTTCATGGAACTAGACTCTATTTTTATCTGTCAAGATGCATTTTACAATTTTTTGTACGCCCTCAAAAAATGAATTTTAACTATTTGTAATTACTATAAAACAAAGATTCTTTCCGCACTCGCGCTTTTTTCATCTAAATTGTCCAAAGTCCGAACCACACTTTATCTAGAATTATTTTATCTTCTCCCGAAGAAATACGTAGCCAGATTTTTATAAATAAAGTGTGGTTTGGAGAGAATCTTTGTTTTAAATTAAACATTCGCCACAGAAATCGTCAAATATTCATCTATTTTTAATTAAATAAAAAATGCGTATATTTCTTGCAAATAATAATGCATTGGAACTTATAAAATATTTTTTACATGTAAAAAAAAATTAACCTTTGCAAAAAGTATCTTCTACCATTTACTGACCTAGCCCTATTTTGTTTTAGTTATATAAACAAATAAATAAAGACGGTTATAAAACGTTAACCTTTTCTACGACCCGACCCCAAAATTAAGCAATATCGGAGTTTTTAAAAGAATGAATTTTTGACTCAAATAAAATTTAGATTAGAAAAAACATTTTAAAAGTAAAAATAAAGAAACATATTGTTAATATTCAATAAACGTTTATTTTAAATCAAAATCCTACCTCTGATTTACATACTAAATACTGTGTACTGTAAATTATAAAAATATCCAAAAAGAACTCACGGTTTTATTTCAACGCGATTTTTTAACAAAATTGATGTCATCCGTAATAACTAACACTAACAACATTTGTAATGGCTTTAAAAAATGTAAACGTATACATATACTTAAAATTTCACTGTAACTTTAACTAGAGTAAAGACAGACACCAAATTATACGTTTTTGACTACTAAAATAAATACAAAGAATGTCATCTGTCATTTTCTGTAAGTAACTTCTGCCCGTGGGTAAAGAGCTTGGTGCAACTTTACTTTTTAGTATCATTTTATCCACGGCTTGCAAGACTAAAGGATTGTTTAAGGTGTAATCAAATCGTGCGATAAGTGTTATTTTAAAGCCGGAAGTAACCCTGCACTAAAGACTCCCATAGAATCTTACCAAAAGACATGGAAAAATTCAGAGACACATAAAAACTTATAAAGTTGTCAAGAAGTTTTGGAACCTTTGGTATGTATTTATGTGACTTTTTGTGAAGGGGAAAAACAATCTCACCTCTTTCTCAATTCCAAACTTAGGCAACGTAACAGTCTTAGGCGTGCACTGTCCACAGAACACTTGCCCGCACGCTCTACAGTGATGCTTCCTCTGTATCAACGAGAAGGACACCCTGCATCTATGGCACACCTCACCATCGGCCCACTTGGGGGCCGTGTCCGCTGTGAACATGGCCTCGGACTCTCGCACTGTTGGGAACTTGAAACCTTCTGCTTTCATTGTTGCTACCAAGTCCTGGAATGGTAGTATATTGTTAGTTGGTGTAGGTAAGGGGTAATTGGATTAGGAAATACGTAGTTGGTGATTACAAATCGATATGTTGTTGTCTGGGATAGTAATGAATGTAACTACGATTTAGTTTTTCTTAGTTAAGAAGACACACATGGTGTCGTGAATTCGAGGACCACCATTGGGATCTCGCTTTCCCTATGAAATACAAGGTCAATTAAATAGGGGCAAAGTTGTCTAAGTAAGTAAGATTCTTGGTTACCTTTAAAAAAGTGCATTTCGGTAATGTTAATGAGGGCCTGTTTTAAAACTTCGACATAATGCAGACACTTTTTTTAGCATTGGGATTCTGGTTACAAAAATTTCCTGCAAAGTTTCGTTTCCTAAAATTATCATCATGCTTTTTTTTTCTTATGGGAGATCGAAGATCAAATACATTTCTATGTAAACATTTTGTTAAGGGAATAAGGGATGTAAATAAAAATGAACAACAATAGCAAGATTCATTTTTGCCTGCATTAGATACTATTACGTTTTAGTCTAATCACTGAATCAGCCTATGATTCTGCTGTCAAAAAATGGTACATGGAAAATTTCTTCGGTTTCCTGTTCTATCTAGCTTACATAACAACATACTAAAATTCTAAAACTTTTCCTCCATGGGAAATTGGAAAAATTCAAGATGGCGGCTTAAAATACTGGCTTTTTAACATATATTGCTAAATAATTTCTATATGGTGCTTTCAATCTTAAAATATTCTTATACATTTTATATTGACATTAAAAAATGCTTTCCAAAAACACCAAAATGGGGGGTCTAACCCCCCTGGAGGCTACCTAATGGACTAAAAAACTAAAGATAAAATTATAAAAATGTATTTATTTCTCAACATACCTAATTGTTCCTTGTGATCCAAAATTTGATTTTATGATTGCGTCCTTTAAAGAATTATAATTAGTACTTATAAATGTTTGAATAGTATGTTATAACCCAAGGTAGAAAATGTCGAGTTATTATTGACCGAGCCTAAATACAGCCGGGGTATCCTAATGTCGAAAAAATTCGAAGAATAATTTTTTCAAAATATGTTTTATATATTTTTGATTTATCTCAACACTAGAAATCTTTTTCCATTTTTTTAATTTTGAAAAACTTGTTTATAGTGGGGGCTGTAAGTTCAAAAAAGTCAAAATCGGACATATGTTTATAGGAACTTTTTTTTTAATTGGTCTAGAAATTGAATTTTTTCCACGACATTAAAGCATGTATTGCAGCCCGAATCGCGTAGCGGCAATGGGCAAGTGATACCATACGCCATTAATAAAAATTAAATTTTTTCAATTTTAATATTTAACAAATTTCTACATAAAATAAGTCGTATTTTAAGAAATATCAAGACAAATATGAGCATTTAATAATGAGATGATATATTTATTATCTAAGCTGAATTTTTTAAAATGTAGGTTTTGATACATAAATATATTCTTTGCTTTAAAAAGTTTAACAATACTTTGGCAGTAATGTTCGTATGTTAACATAAAACCACCCTAAGCGGTCTCCTTGAACCGGAAAAGGGGGCATAAACACAATAAAAAAAGATTTTTAATAATTAAAAAAAAATGCAAATAATGATTTTTTTGGGATGCCCATGGACGATGTTTATATATACTAATAAAGCATCTGCTTCACAAAATTACAGAGGTTTCAGGGTTAATGCGTTAGAAGTCAGATTATGTATTTTTTAAAAGCCGCCATCGAAATTGGTCCTCCACAATATGTTTTAATAGTTTTTATTCAATCACCACATTCACATAATGGACTTGATAGTGAATTTCACTTATACAACATATCATTACAACGTCCGTGACACGTTCTAAGACGATTAACAGTACAATAAAAAGAAAAGCTAAGAAGAAACATTGTCTTCGAAAATTTCTTTCAAATTATTTTCATCAAGTATGAATTGAATTTGAACAGTTAACCCCCCAGCACTCTGAGCATGCGGCTGTAAAATTTAGGCTATGTTTTCTGCATGAACAACGGTTACTGTCGCATTGCTCTTTACATTTACATCTTATTGCAGTTAAAAGATGATCAGGTGCTGCAGAAATGTCCATTTTTATTGGTTGTAACAAGTTGTTTTTGCAAATCCATCCAAAATTTTCTGCTACAATATTTTCTGTTTTTCCCTTTCAACACATTATTTGATAAAAAAAACTCTAAGGCAGTGGTTTTTTGCTGCGGAATATGTTGGTGGGAGATTTTGTATTGATACTTTACCAAAAAATTTTTTGAATCTTAAAAAATTTAGCAAAACTTATGTTATTAGCATACTACAATCTACATCATTTCAGTAGTAAGTAAATAATGAAATGCTAGTAATAAAAAAAAATAGTACATAAACCATCAGAAAAAGGCACTTATTAATCGCGTATGAATCACTTGCTGCTGCGCAACTAGATCAGCAATATTTAGGTTCGGTCAATAACAGCTCGACATTTTCTACCTTGCGTTATAACATACTATTCAAACATTTATAAGTACTAATTATAATTCTTTAATGGACGCAATCATAAAATCAAATTTCGGATCACAAGGAACAATTATGTTGAGAAATAAATACATTTTTATAATTTTATCTTTAGTTTTTTAGTCCATTAGGTAGTCTCCAGGGGGGTTAGACCCCCCATTTTGGTGTTTTTGGAAAGCATTTTTTAATGTCAATATAAAATGTATAAGAATATTTTAAGATTGAAAGCACCATATAGAAATTATTTAGCAATATATGTTAAAAAGTCAGTATTTTAAGCCGCCATCTTGAATTTTTCCAATTTCCCATGGAGGAAAAGTTTTAGAATTTTAGTATGTTGTTATGTAAGCTAGATAGAACAGGAAACCGAAGAAATTTTCCATGTACCATTTTTTGACAGCAGAGCCATATTTTAAAATAGGCTTATTCGACTATTTCGTTACCCAGAAATTATCAATATGCGAGGGAGTAAGTAAATTTTTAATTAAAGAAAATATTAAAAACCGAACATCGCACAAAAAACTTGTCGCACCCAAAAAATTCGCTTTTGACATGTCGTTTTTAATATAGACAATGTAATAATTATTACAGTGTCCATAGTTTTTAATAATGTCTTTACATAGAAATTTAATTGATCCGCCATAAGAAAAAAAGAGCATGATGATAATTTTTGAGAACAAAACGTTGCAGGATTGTTTTTTAACCAAAATTTGTGTAGTAGTGCTCCCGTTTTTGACATTTTCTGCCTAATTGGAAATACACATTTAAACACGGACACATATTACTACTAACAATCTCCTCTAAAACCTAGCCACACTTTTTATTGGAGGTAGCGGTAATCGAACCTACTCAGGCTAGAGTGCCTTGATAATTTTGACAGTTGTTGTCGCCTTATAGAGTGACGACATGCATCATTCTTTCTCTGTCATACAGATAACGTCATTAATTGTGATTGTAAGTTGTAATTGTTGTCACTTTGGCTATAACGTTGATGACGTTATCTGTATGACAGAGAAAGAATGATGCATGTCGTCACTCTATAAGGCGACAACAACTGTCAAAATTATCAAGGCACTCTAACTCAGGCTACCTTGCGATTTACTGCCGTCAACGAATTTCGTAAATAAAAGCACCAATTGTAATTTAGAAATCGTCAATTTGATTAAAAAAAAAACTTAAATGAACTTTTTTTAAAATTAAATATGTTCTGTCTAAAATTAAATTTAAAATTGTTTGCAATCAGCTATTAATTGTAAATATTTAAAAATAAACGGAATAAATTAAGACAATGAAGGTAAGTATCTCAATCTTTTTTTGACATTTTTAGCCATCCTTAAAATGGGATTATCACCGGTAGAGTGAAAAAACTTTGTCGTAACTGATTTGTTTCCAAAATTTTGTGTTAATGGTAAATGGGTTCAAGTAGAAACTTGCTTATTACATAAAACTTCTCGCTTAATTGTTCCGAGTTAAAATAACTAATTAAAAAGGGTCTTATTGTACATACTCCCTACTTTCCAAAAGATTAACATTTCTTTTGTTGATATTTTGTCTTGTTCACTGTAACTAAACTTAAAAATTAAAGCAATATTTTTAACAAATCACTTACTTTCATAGCAGTATGCTTAGGATTTTTTCTAAAAGCAGTCGACCACGTCTGCAAAAGTTCAAGCAACTTTTGCCGTACGTTATCATGGGTCGTGGTCTTCGCCAATTCGTGAAGAGTATCGCAAAAAGCCTTTGATGTTAACTCTTCGTGAACAATTGTACCTTTAACAAAATAATTAATAAACCAAAACCGATTAAAATTAGCTGAACTTACCACAATTCTTAACAATGCTTTCCAAAACTAACAAAGAGTAGTACGCCGAGTGTGGGTTTTGTGCAAAAAGCTTTTTCTTAACTGCGTTTATTGCATATTTTGGTCTAAAAAACAACAATAAGCACGTATTATGAACTGTTTACCCTATTTATGGAAAATGACTCACTGTGTGTCGTTTTGGCGAATGGAATCGCACAACGCTAGAATAGATGGCCAGTCTGGGTCCAGCAGTAAATGGCTCGTTGCCTTCTCTACAAAAATATTTACATTATTTCTCACTTTGTTCTAAAAACCTGCTCAGCCAATGTCTTACCGAGGTATTTATCAAAGTTGCTAGTACGGAACATTTTGGCACCTGTGCTTCTGTAGTAATAACTAGATCTTCCCAAAGTGTATTTTCATACTCCAGCTTCAAAATTTAAGGATTTTTACTCGATTTTTACAAAATGAAATGAGTCATCTAATTTCGATAGTTGGATAAACAGCTGATTTTGACATGAGTGACGTATTTGCCCAGAATCAAACAACGCTTGCGTATTTTTACATTATTTCAATATTTACACTACTTTTGTTGTTATTTTTGGAACAAGTAACAATCAGAAGGTTTTTTGATTGATTATTTAACGTAAAGCATCTTTTGGGAGCGGCTAAATCAATAAAAATGCTTAAATTAAAAAGTTTAAGCCGTACATAGATGTAGAAATCAGGTAGTTCAAATCAAACACAATGTTGCAAATTTTGTATCTATGGAAAAATAGACAAAAATATGGAATTTTGAACTACTGTTTTTCCATATCTATGGATTTTTATCAACATTTTAAGGTTATGTTGTTTACATTTTGGTGCCTCGCAGTTTTAAAAGTTTAAAAATGAATGTTTTGGAGCTTTATAGCGGTATAGGAGGAATGCACTTTGCTTTAGCAGGTATTTAAGCTAATCTTATTGTAATTTTCAACAAAAGTAAACGCCTTATTTTTCCAGAAAGTGGCTGTTCTTATACTGTAAAAGCTGCAGTTGAAATCAACCCAGTTTCTAACGAAATTTACAAGTGCAACTTTCCTGAATCAAACCTACTGAATAAAAACATACAAGGATTAACTGTTAAGTATTTGGAAAAGCTAGAAATTGATACAATATTAATGTCTCCACCATGCCAACCTTTTACAAGAAATGGTCTACAAAAAGATGTTGAGGATTCTAGAACCGACTCGTTTGTTCACATTTTAAGTGTTTTACCAAACTTACCGGGTGTGAAAAGGATTCTAGTTGAAAATGTTAAGGGATTTGAGGAATCTCAAATGAGAAATAAAATGGTAGACACTTTTAAAGAGTGTGGTTATACAACTCAGGAGTTCTTGTTAAGTCCTAACCAATTTGGGGTACCTAATTCAAGGCTAAGGTATTATTGTTTAGCGAAGAAAAGTCCACTGGAGTTTTCATTTGAAACAGGGCCACTGGTAAGCTTGAAATCTTAAATCTAAATTACTTAGCATTAGAGTGCCTTGAAGAATTGACAGTTATTGTCGAAATATACAGGGTGCCACAAAAATGGCGCATAAACGCGATGGTACCGTTTTGGGGCATTCTCAGGAATCCCTAGAAAATTGTCAAAAAAAATCCATCTATTATATTCATCGAGAAAAATGCGAACAAAGTTGCATAAATTCGGCAACACAGTCTAGGAAAATATATCTAAAAATCCCATCTATAAGTCTAAAAATCCGATTTATGAGTCTTGATCATATACTTTTGCACTAGATTTTATTGACGTTGTCGTCAGCTTCATTTCATAAAAATTGTGTAAAATTAAATTGATTATAAAAATGTAATACGACCATTTAATAAATAAACAAATGGTTGAATGGTTTAAGATATACTGTAGCTTTGTATTAAACCATTTGTTTCGTTAATATGTGCTGTTATATTCAAGATATAAGCATTTAAAATATCGCACTTTGAGGCAACATATCTGCGAGGGTATACGAGATAGATTTTTTTTTTAACAATTTTCTGGGGCTCCCTAGACATGCCCCAACAACGTACCATCGCGTTTATGCGCCATTTTTTGGACACCCTGTAGAGTGACGCCATGCATCATTCTTTCTCTGTCAAACAGATAACGTCATCAACGTTATAGCCAAAGTGACAACAATTACAACTTACAGTTGAATTCACATAAAAGTGGTACACTGTCAAAGTTGTGTCAAATTTGTTTCATTAAATTTGGCCTTAATTTTGCCATAATTTAATTATATTTCCGATGGTTGTTTCGTTGATTTGCCATATTTTATGAATACTGTAAATAAATTACCAAAAATTAGAAAATTAATGCTAAATTTAATAAAACAAATTTGACTTTTCTTGACAGTGTACCACTTTTATGTGAATTTAACTGTACAATCACAATTAATGACGTTATCTGTATGACAGAGAAATAATGATGCATGGCGTCACTCTATAAGGCGACAATAACTGTCAATTCTTCAAGGCACTCTACTTAGCATTAGCATTGTTTTAAAGGGGAATGTCGCGAAGCATAGAAACTGTGGTCATGTAATGTTGGTTGCCTAAATTTTATTAAAAACAACTCTTCTTTGTTCATGGACCATGGAATATAGGAACATTTTGTATTAAAAAAGGTACTTACCTAGAAAAATGATCAATGAACAATATGATTGGTTTAAATATGTATCACAATGCACTAAAATACCAAATTTAGTAAATTTAAAAACACTTTTTTTTGGCCATTTGTAGCTCCTTTTTAGTAATTTTATTCAGCACTTTTAAGATTGATTTACGAACCTAAAATCGGACATATTGTTCTTCATTTTACGTAGAATATTTATTTACTGCATAATAATAGATGTTTTTAATTCGAATAAATTCTGAGTTCATGAAAATAATTTGTAAGGCCGGTATTTGGTATTTTAGTGCATTGTGATACATATTTTAAACCACTTATATTGTTCATTGATATTTTTTTTTGTGGGTAAGTACCTTTTTTAATCCTAAATGTTTCTTATACAGGATGTCCCAAAAATGGCGCATAAACGCTATGGTATGTTGTTGGGGCGTGTCTAGAGAGTCCCAGAAATTTAAAAATTAAAAAAATCTTAAATACCCTCGAACATATAAGGTCCTACAGTACGAAACTTTAAACGCTCATATCTTAAATATAACAGCACATACTAACGAAAGAAATAGCTAAATACAAAGACACAATCTATCTCAAATTACTTTACCATTTGTTTATCTTTTAAATGGTGAAATTAAATTTTTATAATCAATTAAGTTTTACAAAAATTTTATGAAATGAAGCTGACAAGAATGTCAATATATCTAATGCAAAAATGTATGCTCAGGAATCTAGATGAGTTTTTAAGATGTATTTTACAAACTGTGTTGCCGAACTTATGCAACTTTGTTCGCACTTTTCTCCATGAACAAAGAAGGGTTATTTTTCCTGAAATTTAGGCAACCAACATTACATAACCACAGTTTCTATGCTTCGCGACATCGGCGTTAAAAAACTATCAGTATTTATTTAAGATACATAATCTTTCCATGTTGTAGATGGACAAATTGTCAAGTTTAGAGGAACCTGAGGAATGTTTTACAATCGAAACGATCTTAGAAAATACTATTTTAACTCAAGATTACGAAATTTCCCATAAAGATCTTGAAAAACGTTTAAAAATCCTTGATATTTGCCATCCAGAATCGAGAAGATCTTGCTGTTTCACTCGGGCTTATGGAAGATATTCTGAAGGAACTGGAAGTGTATTTACACCCTTATCCGAAGAAAAATATAAAAATTATATTAATAAAATAAATAACTCAAGTCAATTAGATCTTAATTTGGTTAAAGAATAAAATTTACGGTTGTTTACACCTATTGAAATCAGTAGATTAATGTGCTTTCCAGATAATTTTAAATTCCCACAAAATACAACTTTAAGACAGAAATATAAAGCTTTAGGTAATAGTATTAATGTTAAAGTTGTTGCACGTTTAATAAAACTATTAGAATGATGTGTATGGTACGAGAGCTGGCAACCAAAAACACACATCATCGAACGTTGTCATGATTTTTTGTGCATTGCCATTATATTTAATATTTCTTAACTTTTGTCCAATACACTGGCAGCGCTAACAGGTAGCGTTATTTTTAAACATCATAAGTGGGATATTTTTGTTTTAAGAAATAAAATAATATGTGCAAATATGAGCCTTAACACTGCCGGACATTTATGAAGTGAACATTTTTAATTTTAAGTAATCTGAAGACTTTTATGGCTAAAATAAGAAATTTTTATTACAAGGTTTTCTGTCCTTGGAAAGCACATTTGAAAAGCGATTATCCCATCATAAAGGGTTGGCAGGGTAATAGCTCGAACGTGCAAAAATCAATTTTGTTGTACGAATAATACGATCCCACTTATGATGTTTTTACCTTAAAAAAAACGCCTACATGTTTGGCCTGCCATTTTGTTGGATTAAGAAAAGTAATATTAAATATTATGTAATATCAAAAAATCATGACACCGTTAATGATGTGGATTTTCATGTTGATAGCTCCTATACTAGTATTTTTTATTCTATTTCAACCTTAATTTCAATAATATCAGTGTTATCATCTGCATGATTTACAAATCCTTCGGGGTTAATTATTTTTTTCGAAGGTATGGCGGTTTCTTTTAAATGTCTTCTTATGTAATAATCATTATGGTCTACGAAATGTGATGGAGGAAAATGTCTTGAACATATTAATAGACGAGAAACATCATCACTTTCCATTAATGAACACGCTTTTATCCATATTAATCTTCTATTTGCATCTTTGGGAAACCTAAATAAAGAAAAGTAGATTATTAAATGTTTTGAATATTTTAATTGGTTTTTTGTAATCTGTCTTTCTTTCATTTCAAAATTATATAATAGGCGAAGATAGATAGATTTACCTTGCAAAAAATACACAACAACCAGATTTTTTGTGTGTTAAAACATATTTTCAGGAAGTTAAATGCACACTAATAAGGGTTTAGGGTTTGCGTAAAGTTCCCCCAAAAAGCCCCCTTTAATTTGCAACATTAGATCACGATGCTAAATAAAATGTTAAAAAGGTTTCTGCAAAAATTGTTTTTATAAATAAATTCCTTAGCCTTTTAAATGGCCCCGAAAAATAATATTCAATCATGTTGGATTCTCACCAAACTTGGTAAACAGATGCAAAATAAGCTTCTTAAAAAAATTTAAACAATTTTTTTTTTTAAATATTTGTATAGCCCTAAGGTCCTTCTTCCCAAATGGGAAGAAGGAATTTTTTTAGAAAGAAAAGTATGAATTGTAAGTTCGTTAGAACCTTATTATTTTGCATCTTTTACCAAGTTTGGGGTGAATCCAATGATTGAATATTACTCTTCGGGGGTCATTTAGGGGCAAAGAAATTTTTTTAGAGAAATAATAAAAAATATATTTATTGAGTTAAACCCAAAAGGTTAGAGGAATCATTTTTGCAGAAACCGTTTTAAAATTTTATTTAGCACCTATTTTTAAAACTTGGTGCACAACCATCGTAATCTAATGTTGCAAATTAAAGGGGGCTTTTTGGGTGGCATTCAAGTCAACCCTAAACTCTTATTAGTCTGCATTTTGTAGATTTAGTTTCGTGAAAAAATCTGGCTGTTGTGTATTTTTTGTAAGAATTGTTATGTTTTTTTTTACTAAATATCTTGGTCTATAGACCTTTTTCGTCGACGACCACCTTTGCGGTCGTTATACTTGGGAAACGTCAGATATATGCGTCAGATTGACTCGAGTCATTGTGATGCTGGAGGACATACTATTCCCAAGTATAACGACCGTGAAGATGGTCGTCAACAGGGTTGTACACGAATACAAGTATTCGTATTCGAACACTGTATTCGAATACTAACAGTATTCGTTATTCGTATTCGAATACATTTTTTTCAAATGATTTTGTATTTGTATTTTTATTCGTAAAAATTCAAGTGATAGTATTCGTATTCGTAAATTCACGAATACTTTTTACGAATACATTTTTATAGTCGAACACAAACGAGTAAGTTCGTTTTGCAATAATTTTGAATTTTGCGCCAAAAATCGTGGGAATTGTATTCGCAATATTGTATTCGTAATTTTACGAATACGAATACTTCGTATTCGTACCCGAATACATGTTGTTTCAAATGTATTTGTATTCGTATTAGTGCTTAACATAGCTAAGTATTCGTATTCGAATACAAAAAAAAGTATTCGTGTACAACCCTGGTCGTCAACGGCCCGACGGGAAAGGCCTATAACTAGATGTTTCATTAACTTACTGATGAAAATTTAAATGTGTATTTTCTGCTTGTTTGCAACCGCAAAGATAACATTTTCTACTACTACTACGACTTTTTGAACTCATGGTACACTGGGCATATATTCAGACTTCACAAAAATATCTGTTTTTCAAAATTATATCTTTCTAATATAAGTAATATTGCGAGTATTGTCTAAAAATTACAATATATTACACACCAAACAAAATGTACAATAGACGCCATTTAATAATAAATGAAGAGGTGATCATGCGCTGTTCTCATTTATGACGATAGAACTTATTTCACTTTATTGACCTAAAAAAACTTTCCCTTTCGAGATTTTAAGTTATTTTATTTTTGGTAATATACGGTCGCATATTTCTTTGTGTCGAATAAATATTACAAAAATCATTGCAATATTTTTGTTATTTGAAATCATTCAATATGATTCACTTCACTTTTCGACACAAAAAAACAAAAGCGGGTTATATCAATGAATGACATCATAGTATCAGAGTGGGAAAAGATCATTTAAAAAGTTACACTTCGCAGATCGCGGTCTTTTTTATGACTTGTTTTTTATTGTTATATATAATTTTTACACATTCTGTATGATACTCTTCTCAGTGGATTACTAAAAAAACGTAAAACTTATTTTTTTTTTGTAAACGGGACATACAAAAAAATTACTAGATGCTTTTCTATAGGGAAAAATACAATCTTTAATTTTATTACGAATATTTGTTTTGTAAAATTGATATTAATCGAAATATGAATTGTTTTCAACTTTGGGGGTGGTTTCCACCCTCTATATTTATTATTTGATTTTTTTCAAAAACAATCCCCATACGAGATTGATTTTTGCACTAAATATCAAGGCAATTGAATAAACCGTTCTTCAGTTATCGTGATAACAAGTTTAGTTACAGACGGACGTACAAAAAATAAAAGTCTTAAAAAGTCATAAAACGAAGGAATCTGCAAATTTTTGCTCTAGAATGAATATTAACGATTTTAGGGAAGGTCCGAGCAATCGCAATATACTCTTCGACTTTGTCTGCGAAGAGTATAACAACCGATTTAAATGAAACCATAATACGTTTGTAGCCCTATTTGTCTAGTTTTCAAAACTACATGTAGTATAAATATAAGATATTGTCACGATGTGTTTTTTGGTGACTTTAGGATACTTTTATGATTTCAAAAAATAAGTAATGACATTAAAATTAAGTTAAAACAATTTATTTTCGGCATTGAACAACAGAGTTAATTAAAAGGTTTACTTACATTTCTTAACTAACTAGAAGGGCCCCACATTGAGCCCCCCAAGCTAGAGGTGTTACCACTCTTAATCGCCAGGGAAGACTGCCTTTTGCAGATCATAATTAAAAAAGCTACGTTAAAATCTTGTCAGCATTTTTACTATCTCTAGGAAGTGCTAGTACCTAGGCTAGATAGCAAAACTGTTGCCAAGTCGTACTCAAATGTACTTTTGCAAATTAACTAAAAATGTTACTCGTAACATAACTTCCCCTTCTAAGAAAGGTGGCCCCACACCTTTACATAAATAAAGTATGGGTTCTAAAATAAAAAAATTTGCAAAAAAATTGAAAGTTAATAAAATGATAACTTATCGCATATTAAAAAAAGTTATTCAGCATTCTGCATCCAGGAGGGGGTCCATGTTGGTCGCTCTCAAATTTCCGTGGCAGCTCATCATCCTTTACATTTTGGGGGTACGTCCCTGCATGTATACAATAATCCATGGGAATGATGTGTCGACGGTTGATCTACTACCATCATTCGACCACAAAAAAATCCAATCTTCAGTTTTAAAGAGGCTTACCAGGAAATGATACAGGATAAGTCATGTATTTGCACTGCATTACCATCCAACTGCGACCGACCTCCAGGACAGCTGCATTGACCATTTTGGGTGTAATTTCTCATTTTTTCAAAATGTTCGGTTTTACATAAAACAATGAGAAAAAAGAAATGGTCAGAGCTCGAATAATATCAAAAATACAAAAAATAAAGCCGTAAAACAAATTGATGATAAAAAAATTAATATAAAACTTGAGCTTCAGTGTACTTTTTACAGAGATAATGTTACTTGTACTTTTCATAGAATTGAAACACAAAACTTCCTACGAAATGCTGATAAATGCAAACTGCACTGTGAGAAACACATTTTATACATTATAAAACTCAATACAATAATTATTTAGGTCCATTCCTTTGGTACCAAAAAATAAAACATAAAATACATAAATCATCATCAATGTGGTCTCACTCAAATTATTACATAAACATTTAAAAATCAGCCATTATAAAAATCAAATTCTAGAAAAGTACGAAAAATTATTTAAAAAAACTGGTGTTTTTACCAACTTATAACCCTTCTACAAATTTTAAATGCGGGGAAAGTACACTGAGCAAATACAAATGTTAGAAAATAAATTGTTTGTTTTAAAAAAATGGGGTTTCGTAAAAAACAAAATCAAAGTTTTTTTTTCAAAATAAAAAAAAATAGATTTTTGCAAAAATAACAAAATCAAAGTTTTTTCCAAAATAAAAAACAAAATCACAAAAGTTTCCTTTACGTAAAAAATTTAGTTCGCTTGATGGTGAGAGGTATTTTTTGCTTTGGAGGTTTACCTGTTTTTTGCTTTTATCACTCCTTATTAATTTACGAGTATCAATCTATCTGACCTTTATGAAAAAAACTGGTTTCCTTCCATGGTCTTTAGCCATCGAAAAAGGAACCAAAAAATGTCCGCTTCCATGGTCCTTTGCCAGGATAGACGGGAATCCTCGCCTCTCGTGGTCTCGTGCCATCGTAGAGGGGTTCGTTACATAAAAATAATCACACCGGTTCTATTCAGATATGTTTACTCGCAATTTTAACAAAAAATGATTTTAGCAACTAGCAAGGTTTATCTCCAATTTTAAAAACAAAAGTACGTAAATTATGAAGAATTTACGTAGAGAAAGTGCCCTGCTTCTCCAACATATGTCACGATGTGTTTTTTGGTGACTTTAGGATACTTTTATGATTTCAAAAAATAAGTAATGACATTAAAATTAAGTTAAAACAATTTATTTTCGGCATTGAACAACAGAGTTAATTAAAAGGTTTACTTACATTTCTTAACTAACTAGAAGGGCCCCACATTGAGCCCCCCAAGCTAGAGGTGTTACCACTCTTAATCGCCAGGGAAGACTGCCTTTTGCAGATCATAATTAAAAAAGCTACGTTAAAATCTTGTCAGCATTTTTACTATCTCTAGGAAGTGCTAGTACCTAGGCTAGATAGCAAAACTGTTGCCAAGTCGTACTCAAATGTACTTTTGCAAATTAACTAAAAATGTTACTCGTAACAATATAAGCCTTCATGTAGATGTGATATTTAGTAGAAGTGACGGAAGCTCAACGGAGAAGACTTATGATCTTCTAGGAGCACAGATCTTCAAATCTGTGAATTTAAATATCCAGCCTTAAAAGCACATTTTAAGCTTTTGGAGGCCGAATTTGGGACAACCATTTAAAACAAATACTTCAACAAATAAATTTTTAATATATTTAAACATCCACAGCTCTAAAGTAAAATATTAACATTTACAATATGAAATTCTTAGGTTATTTATGCTTTTTACGCATGTGCTCCTTAAAATTATACTTAGAATGATCTACATGTTCACATTTACTACAAACATAAGTCACACTACCATCATTATGTTTCCTATCCATATGTTCATTAAGGCTTCGTTTAGTCTCAGTCTTATAGTCACACTTATCTTTATTACACACGTGAATAAAACCTTGATGTTTTGTACGCACATGTGTTTTTAAGTTGTACTTAGAGTGACTTTTAAAGCCGCAACGATCACAGAAATAACTAACAGAGCCATCGTTATGTTTTCTTTCCATGTGTTCTGTTAAACTGCCCTTTACATCGGTTTTATAGTCACATTTGTTGCAAATGAAGATTAAACCTTGATGTTGAGAACGCATGTGATCAATTAAAAGAGTCATGTTTTGGGCTTTGTACGGGCATTGTTTGCATTTCTTAGGGCGATGTTTGTTGTTTATGTGAGATGTTACTTTGTCTTTTGATATGCTGCTATAGTTGCAGTAGTCACAAAAATGTGTAATGCTACCGTTATTGTGCATTCTGTTAATGTGGGAATTGAGGTAATATTTGTTTATGGCTTTGTAGTTACAATCTGGACATTCATAAAATGATTCCTTTTTTCTTTTGTCTTTCTTTTTATCTACTGTATAATTACTTACGTTCGAACTTGTTAAATTATTCGTTTGGATGTTTTCTACGTTGTCTTCTTTTATATCAATGTTTTCTGTCTTAACCCAAATAGTTTCATATTCGTTTGTCTCCGCGTTTTGAAGTACTTCAATACCGTTTTCTATTTCATTAATCTTATCAATAGTTTCATTACAATTAAACATAGCAGTGTCGTTTTCTGTTTTATTACATTCATAAACGTTCAATACGTCCTGTGTTGCTATTGGCAATAAAGAAATGTCTTCTTCAAATTCATTATTGTCCATATCAATATCTTCTTCCTTCTTAATATAAATTTCTTCATACTTAACTACATAATCTTCATTTCTTAGGTCGTTGTCTGTACTTTCAGCTAGTTGTTCATTTCTAACTTTCTCGTTCTTAAATACACTGTCTTTAGTCATAGCATGATTGGTGTTATTACATTCATGAATGTTGTAGCTTGTGGTAAAAGATCCATGTGAAGTAGAAGGTAAGATATCTGTGCTGAGTACTTGCTTGTTTTGTAGGGTATGTGTAGAGGTAACATTGGTCTTTATACGTTTGCTGGAGGTAGTTTTAAAGTCACATTGCTCGATTTTCAACATTGGTATCGTTAGTTATCTTCTGAAACGTATTATTTGTAGTTTTTTACCTTTAAAATGTATCTGTTTACCAATTGCCGTGTTGAACTTTGCAGAAATGATTTGACTTATTTATTTTAGACTGTTCTGGTGTTGATAAGGTAAACAAACATTCAACTATTGCACATAAACAAATCATTTGTTTAATAATGGTCATAAAAAAATATATGATTACGTCTTACGTCAAAAAAAACTCTATCGTAGGTCTTATGATCAAGTAAGCGAATTACATTATAAGTTTTGAACTACTGTACACACTCGTGGACGCTACTTTGTAGGTTTGTGAAGTTTTATCCCAAACCTTTTATAAATATACAGATTGTTTCCAATGTTCAGGTGGTGATTTCTGGACCGATTTAAAAAAGGTTTGTATAAAACGTGGGTCCGATTTTGCCCCCTTAGTTACAGCCCTCGAAAGCACCCGTAAAAAAAAGTTGCTTTGTTTTCGAAACTTGTTTTCTAGATTTTTTAAATTTCCTATATAAAATTAAAAAAAAAAAAATGAATTATCCAGTAAAAAACATTATTAAATCGATGAAAGCATTGGGATTTAGGAAAAAGCAGTGGGAAAAAATTGAATGCAGTAAAACATTAAAACAATCTTTATTAAAATTCTTTAATCATTTACTTATGTAGATAAAAAAAAACTCTGTTACTTATAAATAAATATTATAACAAACAGGGAATTAAAAGTATAGAAACAAGGGGAAGTTTTTGGCTGAAATAAAAAAAAAGTTACCAAAACAAATGTCCATTTTGCACTGGTACCTTTCTTCTAAAGGAGGATCGTTTGGTAATTTTTTTTTGATATATTTTGAAAATAAAAACATATTTAAGACAAATTGTATACACTGGTCCATCACATTTATTAACATAAATGTTTTATTTAACGCATTTTAGCTTGCTGATTCCGATTTCCTACTAACAACTTTATTAACATAATACTTGTAAACATAATCAGGATGATACTGCTTAATAAAAGCACTCATATCTTCAGGATGCTGTCCTAAATGTTCCAAATATTTAATAACATTAATATCAACCCATTTACAGAGCGCACAATAATGTTTTTTAATGAAGCTACTTTGATTATGGCTTTCATAAACGTGACGAAATAAGGTTTCTAAATCACTGGCAAAGAACTCACAATGCGGACAATTTACGTTTCGAGAGGAGAGTTTTATCTTTTTAACGTCAACGTATTCGAATGAATCGTTAGTTCTTTTGGGATTGGTGTATTTTTGTTCGTTGTCGCTGTCTAAAGCAATTATGTTCTGAGTTTTTGTTATGTTTTCGTCAGTAGTTATATCTTTTGGAGTGTCGCTATCTGAATCACATATATCCTTAATTTCAATTATATTATCATAATTAGTCATGTTGTAGGTTTCTTTTAAGTCATTTCCGTATATTGCTAATTCAAATTTCGTTATCGGAGAATTAACTTCTTTTCTGATTAGGGAATTTTGTGTGTTTAAAACTAATAGCGATGCAGTTTCAATATTTGTTGTAGCAACATTAAAATTGTCTTCGTTTTTGACGGAAAGATCCTTATTAGTATCTAATGGATCATTAAAGTTAGAAGTGCAAGTTGGATAAATTTCTGTTATAGTTTCTCGTATAGTTTCTTTAAACGTAAACGGTGTATGTTTCGCGTTTTTATACTTTTGATGAAAAATACGTTTTAAATTTTGATTGTCTAATAATTCTGGAATTGTATTTGCTTTTGGAAATATTTCTGAGTCTTCATCTTTTACAATTATATTAAACATTGTCTCGTTTTGATGGCCTGATTTGTATTCTTCTTTAATAACATCATTAAACTCTACATTTTCAATTTTTACCTTGTCGTCATATTCGTCTTTTACAACAGTAGTTATATTTGTATCCAAATCGTTTATACCAGCTTCTATTTTTGTATCTTTAACTGAATTAGGATTTGATTTATCTTTATTTATATCACCTGAATTGTTTTGCTTCTTGGCGCAACCGTATACTTGTCTAGTATTACATTTTTTAACATTGTTAATAAGTAAAGATTTCTTACCAGTTGTCGGTACAACTGTTTTAGTAACTGTATTAGTTAACAATGTATTACATGTTTTAGGATTTTTAATCATTAATCCTGATGTTTGATTAGAAACAAACTTCGGAAAAGAATCCTTCGTGATTGATGAAGGTTTTTGATTAATAATGCAAAAATGTACCTCATTGCAGTGACGTACAAGCGCCTTTAACGTAAAACCTAAGACTTTTGCATAATTGTAGCAAAATGGGCAAGAGTGATACTCTTTACTATCCTGATTTTCCAAAAACTGCGGGTCATTGTGCATTAAAGTTCGTAAGGCTGCACATTCCTTTGGATGACTCCTTTTAAAATGTCTTTTTAAAAAATCTAAATCTTGTACGTGCAGAAAGCACAACGGACACTTTTTATAACGCGACAGCTTTTCTTTTAACTTCAGTTCAGTCGAGGGCAAAAAATGTTCGTTTGAAATATGTAATTTTAAATTATCTTCACTGTCGAACATAATTTGACAAAATTTACATTTATAATGTAGTGTAGGGTACGCTAATGTTAAAGTGCCGTCTGCTAGACGAACTAGAAGAGGTGCATTGGTTAAAACTGGTTCTGTTGACACTTTTTTAACTAAAGAGGACGATGGAACAATTTGTTGAGCTCCTGCTACCGATGTTTCTAAACTAGAACTCTTATTCAGGGCAATTGCACTACCCTTTGAATTTCTTACTTCGGGATACATTTCCAGGTTTTCAAAATGCATTTTAAAATTTTTCGTGCTTGCAGACGTGTCTTCGGTTAATTCTTCAATATCCGATGAGTCTTCATCACTTAAAATTATAACGTTGGACATAATGCTACTTGTTGTTTACCTGAAAGGCAATAAAATGTACTGAATTAACTAAATAAAGGTTTGATCACCTATAAAATTAAGCGTTTATGTTTTATTACAAATATATACTCACAGTTTTAATTGTTATTCACACGAAACCCACCAGAAAGCGTCACAATTTACAAAATTCTTCTGTTATTATTATTTACGACACAAACAAGCCTCCATTTTTTCATTTAAAGTTATTTGCAACAACAGGTCTAACTCGAACTACTCAGCACCATAACTGGACGCTACATTCAATGACGTTTAGTAAACGAGCAAAAAATTCTAAATAAACGTTAAGGTCTAACTTTTTGGCGTAGTTTTGCACTTTTGTGATTTAATTGGTTCATAATAAAGTTTATTCTGCTCATTTATTGAACATGATAAATAAATGCCTTTGCAGTAGTGTCCAATTTTAACTTAGTAGTTTGAATGATCATTTTTGTTGCAACTGACAATAATTAAACATGGAGGTTAGCTCGGTTAGCTACTTTCACTAAAACTATGCGTTTTTGTGAATTACAACGCTTTCTGCTCTTTTTATGTTACGGCTGCCTAATAAAGGAGTAAAACTGTAAGTTTGCATTTGTTAAAACAATTAACGTTTGGACTAAATATGTTCCTAATTAAATATTTACTTAGAACTTCATTCTGGACTTAATTGTAATCTTGCATTTTAGGAATTGATTTTAGCTAAAGAACAAACATGATTAGCATTGGCTTGGAAGCATGATATAATATTTTTTAGTTATGATAATTGGTCGGATATCAAAATATCGCATAAGATACATAATTAAAAATTCAAAAGAAGCACTAACAGTAAAAGATTAAATAAAAGTCAAACATGAATTCAGACAATAAAAGAAAGTATAGCTCGAGGTTTAGCCAAAGTCAAGTTAATTGTTGCGTTTTGGCATGTTTTACTTACGCTACGAAGAACCCAGAACTAAGTTTTCATTCGTTCCCAAAAGACTTAAAGCGACGAGCATTGTGGGCAGAGAAATTAAATATTAATTTTGAGCATTACAGTCAAGGGGGAAAATTCTTAAAAGTTTGTTCACGCCACTTTTCAGAGAAGGACTTTATGCCTTCAAAAGAAGGCAAGTAAATAATAATAGTTATTTAACCATAAAGTGGGTTAATAAAGACGATTAATAAAGGAGCGATTAGCGAGCTTGTTAAAAGGTTTATTTAGTGCCATTTAACATACGAACTGGTTACAATGCTTTTTTGCACATCGTATATCATTCAATTAATTCTAAAATAGTTTATTAAAGCATAGAGTTTTATAACAAACGTTCGGTGCTAAAAAATGCATTATAAAACGAGTTCCTTATACCATTTTTTTAAATTTGCTTCATTTAATTGATCAAAAAGCATTTTTAATTTGAAATAAAAACTTAACTGAAAATTTTATTTTTATTGGATTGGCAACATTGAAATTTTAAAGTAAAAAGTAAATTTAGGTCAGAGATATTGAATAATGACATTTGTAAACTTTACTCACTTAAAATTGAATGAATAGGCATTTTTGAGAAAATGTAACCGTTGATATCGTTTTTCTAATTTTTCTAGTTATTCAGGTGTCATTAATGAACGATTTTGAGTGCATTAAACAGTATTAAGATATTTATTAACGCACTCCAAATCGTTGATTAATGACCCCAATTAATGCATGGTTACCATGGCCCATAGCAACGCTCTTTTATGTTTAAAATTACTATCTATGTTTCTACATTACAAATGTTAAAGTAGCTTTAATTACAATTTAAGCAACAAAAACCAAAAGAAATTAAATATTTACCGTTGGAAAGGATGAGAAGCAGACCCTTTTACCACATTTTAAGGAAGTAACATTCATTTTCTATTTAAAATTAATAAAAGTTCGATGAAAGATCTTCTTCTTCTTCTTCAACTTTAATAAATTTAAATGGCCGACGCATTGTTTCTGTTAGTTGGTGAAATAACTGTTTTATTTTATAATTTATTAAATAATAAATTAATGTAAAAAAATTTTAAGAAAAAGCTTTTATTTAAATGCCCTAAAAAGAAAAAAATAATTTTTTTCAATTAAATTAAACCCATTAATTTGTCACAATATACACTTTTTATGATATAAAAGCTTGTCGCGAGATTCTGCATTTATGTAGATTTATTTTGTAAAATACATACATTTTTTTCTTTTTTCAGAACCACCTAAATTAAAAATTGGTAAATGATATAAGTATTGTATTCTTTTTATTAATTGCAATAGTAAATTTTGCGAGATTCTGCATTTATGTAGATTTATTTTGTAAAATACATATATTTTTTTCTTTTTTCAGAACCACTTAAATTAAAAATTGGTAAATGGTATAAGTATTGTATTCCTTTTATTAATTGCAATAGTAAATTTCGCGAGATTCTGCATTTATGTAGATTTATTTTGTAAAATACATACTTTTTTTTCTTTTTTCAGAACCACTTAAATTAAAAATTGGTAAATGGTATAAGTATTGTATTCTTTTTATTAATTGCAATAGTAAATTTCGCGACAAGCTTTTATATCATAAAAAGTGTATATTGTGACAAATTAATGGGTTTAATTTAATTGAAAAAAATTATTTTTTTCTTTTTAGGGCATTTAAATAAAAGCTTTTTCTTAAAATTTTTTTACATTAATTTATTTTACATTTTTTAGTTTTTACTGTAGATGTTTTTTAATCATTTCATTTAGTATGTCATTGCTATAACCTTTTATTTGATACCCATATTGGCAAAATAGTTAAAAAAAGAGAATCCGCCATTTTTTTTAGGGCGCCATATTGGATTTTGAATTGTCACATATCTTACTATATCCTACTTGTCATTACCTTTCATTTGATACCCATATCGGCAAAATAGTTAAGAAAAAGCTAATTTGCCATTTTGTTGGGCGCCATATTGGATTTTGAATTATGTCATATATTTTACTGTATTCTACAAGTCATAACCTTTCATTTGATACCCATATCGGCAAAATAGTTAAGAAAAAGCTAATTTGCCATTTTGTTGGGCGCCATATTGGATTTTGAATTATGTCATATATTTTACTGTATACTACCGGTCATAACCTTTCATTTGATACCCATATCGTGAGAATTGTTTAGAAAAAAGTCATCCGCCATTTTGTTGTGGACGCCATATTAAGTTTTTAGGACTAAAAAAGTTACCATTTTGCATTGTCACCGGACTTCCACATGTATACAAAATTTCAGAAAAATTGGTCAAGCGTAAGTGTTTCAAAATCGAGTTGCAAGATTTGTACTACACAAACACACATACATACATACATACAAACATACATACATTGCGAGTTAAATAAAAGCTTTTAATGATCTACGATGTGCGAAAAAGCATTGTTACCAGTTCGTATGTTAAATGGCGATTAATAAACTCATTTATTAACAAGCTCGCTGATCGCCCGGTTGTTAAAATCGCTCGTTTATTAATCGCCTTTATTAACACACTTACTGGTTAAATAACTATTGAAGAAATACCAATCTTTATCTATTAATTAAAATTCCGTAGCTTCCCAAACAAAACGCCGGGTTCTTCGAAAGTCAGCTATCCCATCAAAACGTCCTGTTGACAAACCGGATACAAATAATGTTGGACAGAATTCGTCTACCAACGAACCGAAAAAGGATACTTTGAGTGGACAAAATTTTATTATATTCGACCCAAAAAAGATGACTAATGTTATACGTAATTTTATTAATGTTAAACAAAATTCATCTACCAACAAACCGAAAAAAAAACCTCATATTATTACTTTCGACCAAAAAAGAAACCCTAATGTTATAAGTAATTTGTCTACTAACAAACCAAAACGGAAAATTAAGGTTGGACAGAATTTTTCTACTAAAAAACCAAACTGGAAAATTAATGCTGGACCTCGTGCTGGACAAAATTTATTTACTTATAAATCGGAAAGAAAACCTAATGTTAAGAAATATTCATCTAAAGTAAGAAAAACTATTTCCAGGAAAATAAAAAAAATACACATTTTTTTTTGCTTTTAGAGAGCAAATTTTTTGAAACCTTTTGATATAGATGGAAAAATTCATAATATTACGACCAAAAGTAATGATACAAACATCCCTGTATCAAAATCTTGTACAACAGATTCAAAACAGGTAGGTTCAAACTTTCTAAAGATTTAATTAGGGTCAGTTGGGGTAAATGTAAACGCTTTTAACAAATATGATATTAAATAAAACTACTGAATTGAATAAAAACACGTTAATTTTAAAATCCACGGCTACAGTAGTTGTATTGATGTTTTATTGTTTATTTTTTGCATTTATTCGGTTAAATTTAGTTGTGCATGTCAAAATATGGGCTATTTTTATATGCCCCAACGGCTTTTGGATTTTTATGAAAATTTGTAGTAATTGGAAACTAGCAACTTTCGTGCTATTCTTCAAAACTAAATTTAAATGGACAAAAAAAAATTAGATCAATTTAATGCGCTCAAAGTTCAAATAAATAGAATTCAAATGGATTAAAAAGCAACAAAAAGTTAGTTTTTTTATCTTTGTGATACTTAAAATATTTTACAGCCATCAGAATGCAAAATATTTTATATAAACTGTATGAAACACTAAACAGTGTTTGAATAGGTTTTAACGAGGGTTTTAATAAAAAGCTATGCTCTAAATTGCCCAAAAAAAAGCGTTTTCATTTGCCCCATTGATATTTGGGGTAATAGAAAACATCGCATTGTATCTTTTTAAGAAATGGTAACCTCTATCAGATTTAATAAAAACTGGATAACCACAATGTTTATAAACACAAGATAAAAATTGGCGCATAAACCCGATGGTACGTTGTTGGGGCATGCATAGGGATTTCTGGAAAATTGTTTAAAAAAATCGATCTATTTAATAAAAATAAAAAATATCTTTATTGAGTTAAACTCAAAAGGCCATTGACCGAGGTCCTTCAGCCATTTATATTTATTGAGCCATTTGTATTTATTTGAGGAAAATGGAAGTTGCATAAATTTGGCAACACAGTCTAGAAAAATACATCTAAAAATCCCATCTATGAGATTTGATCATACACATTAGATTTTATTGACATTAAAAATTCCTAAAAAAAATTTAAAATTAAATTGATAATAAAAATGTAATTGTGGAATGGTTTAAGATGAACTGTAACCATTTTTTTTCGTTAATATCTTTAAGGTATAAGCCTTTAAAGTTTTGCACTTTGAGACCTCATATCTCTTGGAAATGGATTTCTTTAACCCAAACACCCTAATCCTACCAAACTTTTTTAGGAATCCCTATACATGACCCAACAACGCACCGTCGCGTTTATGCGCCAATTTTTGGACACCCTGAATTTAGTTAATTTAGAATACGCAAAACGTTAACTTTAGAAAGATATTTGGCTACATGTTGGTAAAACAATGCATTTTACACATTGTTATTTAAGGTCAAAAGTAATATTTAGCTTTGCTGTAGCGCTTGTCTATACATCATTTTATAGTATATCCTATAATAAATATATATTATAATGGATACATTTTTAAAAGACCCCCAATTTAACATTTAAGGGGGTTGTTTTCATTTAATACTGTTTACAATTTCCCCAACTAACCCCACATTTTTTTTAATTTTAGACTGAATCTAATGATACACCTGGTTTTGAAGAAATTGATTTTAAGATAAAAGTTGAATACGAGGAAGATGTAAATATTTTAAATACAGATACAAATATTGTAGAAACCAAGGTAGAAACTATGATAAAAATGGAAAACATAAGTGATTCAGATATCAACAATCCAGAAGATATAACTACAGATAAAAACATAATAAAAACTGAAAACATAAGTCATTTTGATAGCGACAATTTACAAAAAGAAGACAACTGTAAAGAAACTAATAATTCGTTCAATTTTGTGGACGTTAATAAGATAAAACAATCCTCTCAAAACGTGAATTGTCCGCATTGTATGTTCTATGCCAGTGATCTAGAATCTTTAATTCGCCATGTTTATGAAACTCACAATCAAAGTAGCTTTATTAAGAAATATTATTGCGCGCTCTGCAAATGGTTTAATATTAATGTTACCAAATATTTCGAACATTTAAGACAGCATCCGGAAGATATAAGTTCTTTTATTAAACAGTATCATCCTGATGACATTTACAAGTATTACGTGGATAAAGTTGTTATTCGGAAATCGGAACCGGCAGTCATGCCGAGTTTACATTGGTATGGTAAACGGGATAGTAACTAGTGTCAGTAAACTATCAGATACTATTCATTTAAACCAGAGTAGGCGAGCCATAGGGTGACAAATTTTACACTGTATATTGTCATTATTGTCATTAATGTCACTTGTGTTTGCTGGTTATGTAAGAAAAGTCAAAAAAATTAAAAAATGCATTTAAAAACATTTCAGGGCATCTGAATCAAAAATAATGGTCTCAACACATACAGAAGTATTTATTTTTTTATTAAATTACTTTGTAATGCTCTAATCATTAAAACATTTAAAAGTTTACACAAAATAGGAATTATTTATGTAAGTACTCACTGTTAAGAAGTCCTTTTAGGTATCATAGTATAAATTAGAGCTTTTTCAAAAATGTTTACAATTTTCTTCATAAATTCTCACATCTCAAGCTAAAATTGTTTCTTTTTTCCAATTTTTTCGGCTGTTTTATGTAACTGTCATATTAATTTTGGCATTTTTGAATTTTTAGTGTCAGTAAATTGGAAAAGTAATGCCAACTTTGTGGAAAATTCAACTTTTCAAAGAAAAAGGTTCTAGTTTTCATAGGTGATTGCGGTTTTTTTAAAACATGAATGGATAGTAGCTACTAATCCAATATTCACCCTTCCCGCCGTTGGTCACCCTTGCGGTCGTTATACTTGGGAAACGTCAGTTATGCGTCAGATTGACTCAAATCATTGTAATGCTGGTGGTCATTTAGTTTCCCAAATATAACGACCGCGATTGTGGTCAACGGCGGGAAAGATCTATAAACTCATTTTATTAGTACTTGTACTAGCCAGTAAGTACCCAAGTAAATAGCTGTGTAGATTATTAACTTGCCTTCCAGCTACTGGTACGAGTACCTATCCCAATGTTAACGCGGCTTAAAGTGCATCGAATAAAACATTTGGGATAATAAGTTTTGGACAATTATGAGAGAATTAAATAGATGGAGCATCATTTAAATGTGTAGGCACAATATTTGGGTATCTGATAACAAGTAAGTGAAAATGTTGATGTTGCCCCATCTCTACGAAAACTTGTGTATACGTTTATAATTCTTATAGCGTATCATTTTAAAGGGATACATTTATGTTAAATATGGTTTACAATTTTAATGAATAAAAGTAATAACATTACACATTTAATAGTTATTTTTAACACGAATGCGTAGGTAAAATTTGGCACGACTTTTGAAAGAAAAAAAGCATTATATGTCACATCTACATATTGTAGCTTATTGACCAATAAATAAATATCAATATCAATATTTGTTTACTTCTGTGTACAAAAACCCAACATGTGTTGTCACCACTATTCGCCGCCGCCAATGGAGTTTTCTTACCTTACATTATTTGTAAATTTGTACTTTCATGGACATGGAATTTAAAACGATCAATTTTTGCATTGTAAATATGGTCAAAATAGTGGCTAAACATCTCAAGTTTTATGCGTGAAAATTAACAAGAATCATTTCTCTGATGTTTTACGAAGATTAGAGCCTTATTGTTATCCTAAAACAAAATTATTTAAAAAGGGAAATATCTTCCTACTATTTTTCTTTGACGCATTTGTTGTCAACATAACATTCGAAAACTGACATACAAAAACCCATTCACAATGGAGTAAAATTCAAAAAATCAAAGGTGGCTGATAAAAAATCGTTTTAAATTCCATGTGCACGATAGTATGTATGTGGGTTCTCTGTAAATAAACCAATTTTTTTAGAAAAAGGAAGATATTGTAGTGAGTGAAATTGCAAATATTAGGGTTTTACAATGCAATATAATAAAAAGAGAAAAAATTAAAGAAATTTATTAGTTGGTGTTATGATTCTTGTCAGCCTATCAGAGATAAGGTAAACATTAACTCTTTTTCTAACCCCAAAAGGTTTGTGTATCAGGTTACCAAATAATTTTGGTTTATTATATCTATTTAATTATTTAATCATTGGTTATGGACCAGGGCATAAGATTTGTTTCTTTTGATTAAATTATTGTCTTCTTGATAAATTTTTATTTTACACAAACAGTTTTTTAATTATAAGTAGGGTACCTAAGAATTTTAATAAATATTATTCTGTGTGTTCAGTGCGTCCGATTTTCTCCCATTGCTTCTTCTTAAATTCCAATCCTTTTGCTCGATTTATTAATGTTTTTTCACTGTATAATTCTTTAAAACATTTCATAAGTTTTGCATGTTTCGAATTACAGACTCCAAAATATTTTAATATTTGGTTATCCGAGTGACACATATTGTATTCCAGAAGTAAATTATTGCACTCGTTTGATTTTTGGGAAAGCATTTCGTTTTCCATTTTAATTTTAAATAACATAAACAAATTAACTTATTTAAGATAACTTATTCATAAAGAAGCCAACACTTGTGACTTTTTAAAATGACAACTAGTGATGTCATCTAGTGCACTGTTTATTTTTTTATTTGTCACTAACTTTGACATTTTGAATAAAAAAAATCATCTGTCATTATCACAAACAGTTCATTTCCATTTTAAAATGAAAAATCTACTAAAAAATATTAACAAATTGGCCTTTTTGCCTGTTGTAAGTATATCTTTTAATTATTATAATTATTTTGCCATTTTTTTTTATTTTGCCAGTTAAAATCATGTTTATATTTTTCTGTTTAGAAGAAACCAAACTGGCTCCATACCTTCAAAAATAATGCATCCGAAACGAAATTAAAAACTTTTGAAAATGGTCCTTCTCTTTATAAAACAAACAACTACCTTATTAAATTTTTGAGCATCCAAAAACGTTTATTTTCATATGGTAAAAAAGCACCAATTAAGGTAAAAATATACCTTTATTCACATGTTTTCAAAAATTGGCGCATAAACGCGATGGTACGTTGTTGGCGCATTCCTAGGGATTCTTGTAAAATTTTTAAAAAAATCCATCTGTTATATTCGTAGGTAATGTCATTAGAGGAAAGAAGATTGCCGACAATCATAAATTTTTGACGAAAACTTCGTTGCATAGCAATTCTAAGAGTCACATTTATTGAATTTATTTCTATCAATGTGACGAATAAAATTGCTTTATGCCAACGAAGTTTGAGTAAATTAAAATTTAAGATTGTCGTGCAAAATTCTTTTCTCGTATGATATTCGGAAAATTATTTCGTGAATGAAAAACTCATGTTTTTTTCAAAATTTGAAATGACTTCAAATTAATTTTAATTTAAACTTCAAATTGACAATATTGAAAATCACACGTCGTCCTTGGTAACGTGTGATTTTCAAATGTAATACCACGAATGATGAGAGGATTGCCGGTAATACTAAATTTTATACGAAAACTTCGTTGCGTAGCAATTTTTACGAGTCAAATTGCCATGACAAAAAAACGAGTGCCTAGGCTGCGAAGCAGCCCTTGCACGAGTTTTTTTGTCAATGTCAATTTGACGAGTACAAAATTGCTTCACGCAACGAAGTTTGAGTAAATTAAAAATTAGTATTACCGTGCAATACTCGATTCATGAGTGGTATTCGAAAGATTATTTCCTGACAGAATTTAACTTACTTACAGTTTTTTTAATTATGATAAGAAACATTCCAAATTTCTGCAAAATGTACCCATTTCCGTAGCGTTACAATAACATTTTCAACGCAAATTTTTTCGTCTTCAGGTATTAAATACATAGTTTTCTACATAATGGCTATATTTTTTGCAAAACACGTGTACCGAACAAAACGCAACTTTGCAATCATTTTTAAACTTTTTTTTAAGAACCTTTCAAGACATCAAAAGGTAGTGCAAGTTATGTCACTAATGTCAACTTGTAACATCAAGTCTGCTTATTGCACAGATAATACTGTGATCATAAAACTTATTAAGTTACAACTCCCCCAAAACATTATCCAAAATTTAGGTTGATATAGGATATTCAACACATAGTTATTTGGGATAAGGAATACCACTTCTGCATTAGTTTTTGTTGGCATTGTTGTCAGCTTCATTTTATGAAAATTTTGTAAAATTAAATTGATTATAAAAATGTAGTTCGACCATTTAAAAGATAAACAAATTATAAAATGGTTTAAAATAGACTGTAGCTTTGTATTAAACCATTTTTTTCGTTAATATGTGCTGTTACCTTCAAGGTATGAGCGTTCGAAGTTTTGCACTTTGGGGCCTCATATCTCTAAGGGTATATTAGATGGACATTTTTAACAAGACATGCCCCTATAACGTACCGTTTGGACTTTCTGTATGTAAATAATCCATTTTAATTCTGATTTTTTAGGCCCGAATAGTAAAAACCCAAACCGGTGCTACCGTTGCCGAGTCTTTTGTGTCCAAAACTCCCCCAGAAAATAAAGAAACTTCCACTGCTCTTAAAAAACCTAAACTTAATTTTAACACTACAAATATTACTGAATCTTTCGGACGTGCTATAAACAAGCTAAAAACGAAAGTCGATGAACTAAAAAAAGCAAAATTGCCACAAGAAAATAAAGTGAATGACCCATTATTTTTGGATCAATCGCAATGCAAAAAATGCAAGGATCTCAAAACTGTAAAGGATGATTTTAATAGTTTGTTAGCTGTTAAAAACGGATCTTTTAAACAAAGTGAAAAAAGAGGATAAATAAAGGTTCTATTTTACAACAGAGCATTTGTAATTTAATTTGGTGAAGTAAAATACAAGATGTCCCAGAATTGGCGCACCACTTGTATGGTACATTGTTGGGGCATACCTAGGGAACCCCAGAAAATTTTAAAATAAAACTATTTCATATACACTCGGGGATATGAGGCCCCAAAGTGCGAAATTTTAAACGCATGTAACTTAAAAACAACGGCACATATTAAGGTAAAATATGGCTTAATGCAAAGGCACATTCAGCAGTCTTTCATAAACTATTCTACTATTTGCTTATCTTTAAAATGGTCAAATAACATTTTTATAAACAATTTAATTTTAAAAAAATTTCATGAAATGAAGCTGACAACAATGTCAATAAAATCTAATGCAAAAGTGTATGATCTAGACTCATAGATTGGATTTAAAGGCCCCTTTCCTTAACAATATTGCCAAATTTATCGAACTTTAACCGTATTTTCCTCAGAGGTAAGAAAAGATGGATTTTTTTTAACAATTTGCTGGGGATTCCTAGGCATACCCCAACAGCGTACCATACAGGTGTTGCGCCAATTCTGGGTCACTTGATATACAGGATGTTTAAAAATTGCACAACCAGGGTCATATAGCAATTCTTACAAAAAATATAACTGCCAGATTTTTTATATGTGTTAGAACATCTGTTCAGGAAGCTAAATCCACAAAATGCACATAAATAAACGTCTAGGATTAGAAATTTTGTATTTGTGCTTTTTGGACATGTAGAAACGAAACACAAAAATATGTATGCATATAAATTGCTACCTAACCCAACACTTGCCACCATTTGTTAATACACATTAAGATTTTCCTAATGTTTTTCCATATTTAAATCAATATGTTGACTACATTGTGGAGTGATTTATTAGTATTTTAACATACAAAAACAATTTGAAAAACTATTTTACACTAATACGTATTAAAACAATAAACTTTAATCATGTTTTGGTGGCGACCTTAACCTTCTACAACAAAATTAAATCACTTTGCTTGTATAAATAATGTACAAAAATATCTGCTTAATATGTTTGGATAATGCTTCCTACTTGTTTTGAAAGCTACGTAAACTATTAACTATTAAATTTATTAGTATTCTGAGAACACATTGCAGTCAAACGCAAGCAGAAAATAATTAAAATAAAGTACGTATGGTTTCAATCAAATTATTTAGGTATACGTTTTATTTTTACAAAATAGCTATCTGCTATCTAAATAACATTATTTTGTTGATTTATATTTGAAAACATTTTGGCAAAATAGATTTGAGTACAGGCTGTCCGTACGTTATAGGGGCATGTCTAGGGATCCCTAGAAAAATATTGAAAAAATCCATCTCACATATCCTTAGAGATATCGTATAGAAGCAGATCAAGGAAAATCCACATCATTATCGGTGTCATGATTTTTTTTGATATTACATAATATTTAATACTACTATTCCTAATTCAACAAAATGGCAGGTCAAACAGGTAGCGTTTTTTTTTAAAGGTAAAAACATCATGAGTGGGATTGTTTTCTTAATACAACAAAATTGATTTTTGCACCTTCGAGCTATAACCCTGCCAACCCTTTACGATGTGTTAATCGCTTTTCAAATGTGATTTCCAAGGGCAGAAAACCCTATAATAAAAATTTTCTATTTTACGCATAAAAGTCTACAGATTACACAAAATTAAAAAATTTCACTTCATAAATGTCTGGCACTGTTAAGGCTCATATTTGCGCATATTATTTTATTTCTTCAAAAAAAAAAAAAAATATCCCACTTATGATGTTTAAATAAAAACGCTACCTGTTAGCGTGTATTGGACAAAAGTTAAGAAATATTAAATATAATGTAATGCACAAAAAATCATGACAACGTTCGATGATGTGTGTTTTTGGTTGTCAACTCTCGTACTATTAGGTATGTGTCTAGGTTTTATTTTTACAAAATAGCTTTTTGCTATCTAAACAACATTATTTTTGTTGATTTATATTTGAAAAACATTTTGGCAAAATAAATTTAGGTACAGGCTGTCCAAAAATTGACGCATAAAGGCGACGGTACATTATTGGGGCATGTCCAGGAATCCCTAGAAAAATGTTAAAAAAAAACATTTCACATATCCTTGGAGATATGAGGTCTCAAAATGCAACTTTTCAAACGCTCATACCTTGAAGATAACATCAAATTACCTAAAAAAATGGTTTAATAAAAAGCTACAGCCTATCTTAAACCCTTTCACCATTTGTTTATCTTTTGAATAGTCCAATAACATTTTTAGTGTCAATTTAATTTTACAAAATTTTTAGTAGTAATAGTACGTGTGCTCCATGAATTTTCGATTATTAAATGAACGAGTGCTTGTTGCCAACGGGTGATTTCCAGTATAATTCGCAGTAAAATGCTTCACATTTTGGCATAAATCTCTAATTTGACATATATAAATGAGATAATCAATTTAATTATACAAAATTTTCATAAAAAGAAGCTGACAACAATGTCAATACAATCTTATGCAAAAGTGTATTATCAGGACCTATAGATGGAATTTATAGATGCATTTATCTAGACCGTGTTGCCGAATTTATGCAACTTTTTTCGCATTTTTTTTAATGAATGTAACAGATGGTTTTATTTTAAATTTTTTTAAGGAATTCTTTTGGACGCCCTGTAGTTAAAAAAACATGTTGGAAAATAGGACATTATGTTAAATATAAAATGGTTAACGATGGGACTTTGGTTTACGGGATACACGGTCTGTAGTTTTAAAATTAAATAACAATATAAATTTAAAAATAAGTTGTTTAATGGTGTTTTTAAATTAGCAATAAAACATAGTCCATTGTGTTTGTTGATGGGTCCAGAAATAATTTATTTTCTACTCATGCTCGACATTTCTGTTCTGGACGGTCATGTGAGATACATGGTAACCTTTGGAATAACAATGAAAAATAAATGCCGAATAAATGGCATATGTAAAATACGTAAACAATTAAGAGCGGGTTAGATCAGTGAGTAGGAAAAATCATTTAAAAAGTTACACTTCGCAGATAGGTCTTTTTTATGACTATTTTTTTTATTGTTATTGAATTGTAACACATTCTATTTGATACTCTTCGCAGTAGATGATTAAAAAGCTGCATTTTTTATTTTATTAAGAAAACGTAAAACTTATTTTATTTGTAAACGGGTGTAGATACAAAAAAATACTGGATGCTTGTTTATAGGAAAAAATACAGTCTTTAATTTTATTAAGAATATTTTTTGTAGTAAAATTGATATTAACCGAAATATGAATTTTTTTAAACTTTGGGGGTGGTTTCTACCCTCTATTTATTATTTGATTTTTTTCAAAAACAATAAGGTTCTACCCCTAAACGAGATTGATTTTTGCACCAAATCTCAAGTCAATTGAATAAACCGTTCTTCAGTTATCGTGATAACAAGTTTCGTTACAGATGGACAAAAAATAAGAGTCTTAAAAAGTCATAAAACGAACGAATCTGCAATTTTTGCTCTGGGATAAATATTAGCGATTTTAGAGAAGGTCCGACCAAATGCAAAATACTCTCCGACTTCGTCTGCGAAGAGTATAATAATAGACAAACTTCTGTTTTATTCAGAGAGGTAAGTCGGTAATAATAAATTTATGTTTCAATAAAGAAAAGAACCCCGCACAATCCTTATGGAAAAGTGGTCCCGGTTAAAGTTTCTGAATTTTTTATATGTTGTAGCCACAGTCCTTCTGATCAAAAGTTACCATTGCGCCAACTTTTTTTATTGGGCCGTTTTTCTTCTACAGGGTGTTAAAGTATCTCTTTTTGAAATATTCAATAATTTATTTTAGCGAAAGTAAAACAAAATTAAATGATTTTCTTTCACATTATATCTAAAAATAAATCACTTTATTTGAAAATAAAATTTCAACCCCCTCACTTACCCCGAACCCCTATTTTCAATAATCAAAAAACAAACAAATCTGGATTTTTCCAGAAAACGATAGAACGTGTTTTTCTGACCTTGAATATAAAAAAATAAGAAATCTACATCTCCACCCCTTTCGTAGGGGATGCAATTAATAAAAAAACGTCGGTTAAATTGACTGATTTTTTTGTATTTTATACTAGTAATTATTTTAAGCAAATTATTCTTATTTTAAAAAAAATTCCTTGGGCGGTTTTTTTGTTACAAGAAATAAGGTAAAAATAAAGTATTTTTCAACTTTTGTTTGTTTTATGGCCAGTTTTACGACACTTTTTAAGTCATTGAATAAATCTAAGTGACTTTATCATAGAAAACATAATTTTAGACAATGTCTAGGTGGTGGTTGTCAAACTCTGTTTATGATAAAATATAAAATGTCAGTTTAACTTTAAGGAACAGTTAAGAATTTACAGAGAAATTGGGCATTACTGTTTTATTATGCATTTAATATTATTTTACAGGTGCGCATCCAAGGAAGGGGCTAGGGGGCCTAGAGCAACAATTATTTTCCATTTTTATCCACTCCGTTCAGATCCAGGTTCGCGGTCGTTGTATATTAAGGATTGTCAGATTAACTCCGAATCACTTTGATGTTTCTTAAAATACATAACGATTCCGAACCTGGATCTGAACGAAGTGAATAAAAATGGAAAATATTTGTTGCTCCAGTCCCCCTAGCCTCTCCCTTAGATACGCACCTGTAAAATAATATTTAATGCATAATAAAACACTAAAACAAACAAATGTTGAAAAATACTTTATTTTTACCTTTTTTCTTGTAACAAAAAAACCGCGCAAGGAATTTTTTTTAAAATAGGAATAATTTGCTTAAAATAATTACTAGTACAAAATACAAAAAAATCAGTCAATTTAACCGACGTTTTTTTATTAATTGCATCCCCTACGAAAGGGGTGGAGATGTAGATTTCTTATTTTTTAATATTCAAGGTCAGGCAAACACGTTCTATCGTTTTCTGGAAAAATCCAGATTTTTTTGTTTTTTGATTTTTGAAAATAGGGGTCCGGGGTAAGTGAGGGGGTTGAAATTTTATTTTCAAATAAAGTGATTTACTTTTAGATATAATGTGAAAGAAAATCATTTAATTTTGTTTTACTTTCGCTAAAATAAATTACACTACTACACCCTGTAGAAGAAAAACGGCCCGATAAAAAACGTTGGCGCAATGGTAACTTTTGATCAGAAGGACCGTGGTTACAACATATAAAAAATTCAGAAATTTTAACCGGGACCACTTTTCCATAAGGATTGTGCGGGGTTCTTTCCCTTGAAATATAAATTCCGCAAATTGTTTAGGTATTATATTACTAAACTATTTGAAGATCTTTTTGTCACACGTGTGAACAAAATGGGAATGCCGTCGCCGAGGGGAGTAATAAACATTTTTAATTAAGTACCTAGGTACAAAAGTTTTATATTGTGCAATATTGAAACATTTCAGTTGGGGGAATACCGTGTCTCCCGCAAAAAGCGCACGAGCTGATAACTTTCCACGTATACTTTCTACAGAACTGACTTTTTTAGAAACATTGTTTTATTAAGAGTACAATTGTTTTAAAAAAAATGATGTATCACCAATATTAATGATTCTATAGCACTTTGAAAATGAGCTAATTTGGTCCTACAGAGAACGCCTGCAATCTATGCTTCAGGACTCTATGTACTAAGATTAAGATCGCTATAATAAAAGATAGAGACATCCTAGAGTGCCTTGATGATTTTGACAATTATTGAAGGCGACAATAATTGTCAAAATCATCAAGGCACTCTAAGACATCCCTGGGGTAAACATTTTCATCAAGAGGGCTGGGTAATTTAGTCCAATTGTCAAAAAACAAATTTTAGGTTGGGTGATATACAAATGTCATCACAAACAGCTACAAAACTAATATTAAACTGTTTAATTACAATCTTTACCTGTCCCAGTACCTCATCCTTGTGAATTTATCAAGATTTCTCCTAAACTTCGCTTGGATTCTACGACGAAACTAATATTGAGGGCAAAGTGTTTTAATATGCCTTTTTTATCGTCCGGTGCATCCACAAGAAAAATATTCGTGTTAATGCAAGTAAAGTAATTGTGATTATTGATTTTTAATAATTTATTGAAATAAGGAAAGTTTTTTAATAAAAAACGTGCACACATAATGAGATTTGTAAAAATATTTTTAAACACTTACCAATTGCCAAAGTTTTACCAAAATTAACGCTTATTTTAAATAAAAAGGAATATAAAACATTCAATAAATATTAAATAACTGGTTTCGCACGTAAAGTAAGCATTGTGTTTTTATATTTTGTAAAAAAACCATTTCTTAACAGGGGTAATTGTCTGTCGCGGAATCCAAGCGGAGTTTTAAGAGAAATCCTGGTAAATTCACAAGTATGAGGTGTAGTCACAGGTAATGTTTGTAATTAAACAGTTTTATTTTAATTTTGTAGAAGTTTTTGATGTATAAAAATGAAATTTATAATTTTCCCAAAAAAAAATCGATTACTGGCATTTGCATCAACTGACAGATGTCTTATTTGACAGTTGGACTAAATTGCAAGGCCTACTTTGCAAAAGGCGAAGAAGTCTCCACCTCCTTGTAGCACCTTACTAAGATAGACGATTATGATGAAATTAGGTGATATTCAAAGGGCTATAGAATCGTTAATATTAGTGATACATTACTTTTTTAAAAACGATTGTATTCTTATTAAAAGAATGTTCCTAAAAATGTCAAAATATGTATATAGGGTGTTCCATTTAAAAATACAAAATTAATGTCATTTTTGCTTAAACCAAAAGTCATACATTTTTGTAAATATACGTAAAAGGACAAAAGTCACCTTAGACAATTCCTGAAATTTTAATTCTGTAGAAACTATACGTAGAACGTTATGAGCTCGTGGGCTTTTTTGGTATACTTACAAAGTGTCTATAAACGTTGTTGGGAATGGGGTATGCCTACGGATCCCTAAAAAATTGTTAAAAAAAAATCTTTCTGTTATATTATTCGAGGAAAATGCAAACAAATTTGCTTGGCTACTCAGTCTAGGAAAATACATCCAAAAATCCTATCTATAAGTCTTGATCTTTTGCATTAGATTTTATTGACACTGTTGTCAGCTTCATTTTGTAAAATTAAATTGATTATAAGAATCTAATTCGACCATTTAAGAAATGAACAAATGGTAAAATCGTTTAAGATAGATTGTAGTTTGTATTAAACCACTGCTTTCCTTAATATGTGTTTTTATCTTCAAGGTATGAATGTGTTCGAATTTTTGCTCTTTGGGTCCTCATATCTACGGGGGAATATAAAATTGATTTTTTTTAACATTTTTTTTAGGGATCTCTAGACATGCCCTAATAACGTACCGTCGCGTTTATGCGCCATTTTTTGGACACCTATGGCTGCAACATTTTATTTCTCCAAAAAGTACCCTTAATTTTGTCGATGTGCTTTCTAAATGTATACTTATTGTGTACACTGTACATATTTTCTCTGGGACAAGTATTAAAAAACTCCAAAGTATTTATTAGAAAACAATTTAATTTATTTCGGGTCCCAAACCAATAAACAAACTTTCAGAAACCACTTAAAATTACTGTGGTAAACATAAATTTAATGCGTAAAGGAGTTTAGGAACGTGCGTAGGTGTAGACTATATCCTTAGGGAAATCATATCCGTTTGTCCCGAAGGCTGAAATCCAAAACATTTGCCAACTAAAACAATAAGACCTTTTATGAAAAAGCTATGTATAGGGTGTCTAAAAAATGGCGCATAAACGCGATGGTACGCTCTTGGGGCATTCTTAGGGATCTCTAGAAAATTGTCAAAACAAATCCATCTGTTATATTCATTGAGATAAATGCGAACAAAGTTGAATAAGTTCGGCAACACAGTTCGTAAGAAAAAACTTAAAAACTCATTTAGATTCTTGAGCATACATTTTTGCATTAGATCATATTGGCATTGTTGTCAGCTTCATTTCATAAAATTTTTGTAAAATTAAATTGATTATAAAAATATAATTTGACCACTTAAAAGATAAACAAATGGTAAAATAATTTTACATAGATTGTGCCTTTCTATTTAATCATTTCTTTCGTTAATATGTGCTGTTATCTTCAAGATACAAGCGTTTAAAGTTTAGCACTTTGAAACCTCATATCTCCGAGGGTATTTGAGTTACATTTTTTTTAACAATTTTCTGGGGATCCCTAGACATGCCCCAACAACATACCATCGCGTTTATGCGCCTTTTTTGGACACCCTGTATAAAATAAAATACCTATCCAAGAAAATTTAATTATATTTATCATTTTTGTGCCATACCCATGTTTACTAATTGGTAAAACCCCTATTGCCCATTAGTAAAATTATTTGACAAGCATACAACAATTAATATAAATAGTTCACAAAATATGATACTTTTTATCTGAAAATATAAAAGTTAATTAATTAAGCTACTAAAGGCACTAAAGCGTTATGATATCTGGGATCTCAGGTTTCAAATTAATTATTTCAGAATACCTAGTGAAATGCAAATCCATTAAGAAGCAAATTATTTTACCCCGAGGTATTCCTATTTTAGATATTACCTAACTTATTAAGTGGGTAACTTAATAAGGTAATCCCGAGTGCAATCGCCCCTGGAGCAAGGAAGCCAAATAGTAAACCACAAGTATTTCTTGTTGTAGCTGAAGAACTATTTACAATAAGGTAAATATTCTTATAATTATTTTCATAATTAGATAAACTGTTTAGTTGTTTACCTTTTTCTGGTACTGGCAAAAGAGATACAATATCGAAAAGTTGTCTATTTTAATGCCCATTAACCTGCCTTAAGCAGAACTTGATTATCTCTAACCGGTTACTTTTTAAAAACAAAAAAAATGCATTTTGGTTATAACCGTTTTTGTTTTAAAGAGAATGTTTTTGAAACTTTAACATTAAGGACATACAGACACTTTTTTTTCTGCAATCAGATTTTGGTTAAAACAAATTCCTGTAACGTTTCGTTCCCTAAAAATGATATCATCATGCTTTTTTTTCTTTTGGGAGATCAATTAAATTTCCATGTAAAAATTTTATTTTTATGGAATCTTTGACATTATGATGATTAAAGACACACTTTTGCCTGGATTCATAGATAATCCTGTTTTCTGCTACAACTACCATTACAAATCCGATTACATAACCACTACGTAAACACTACGTAGACAATATGTAACTAGAGCTACATATCTGTTACATAAATACTACATTAAGTTTGTGGACATTTGTGACATTTTTATACAAAAGTTGCCTCCTGGTTACCTTTTTGTTAAATAACGACCAAATCTGATTACATAATTACTACGTAGACAATATGTAGCCACATGTAACTAGAGGTACATATCTGTTACATAAATATTACATACGAAAGTTACCTTGTGGTTACCTTTCTGTTATATAGTGACCAAATCTGATTACATAACCACTACGTAAACACTACGTAGACAATATGTACTCACATGTAACTAGAGCTACATATTTGTTACATTATACTACATTGAGTTTGTCGACGACATTTCCATACAAAAGTTACCTTGTGGTTACCCTTCTGTTATATAACGACCAAATCTGATTACATAACCACTACGTAGACAATATGTAGCCACATGTAACTAGAGCGACATATTTGTTACATAAATAATTTTAATTTGGGGGTGACCTTTTCATACAAAAGATATCTAATCTAACCTTGTAGTTACCTTTCTGTTGTATAGCGACAAAATCTGATTACATAACCACTACGTAGACAATATGTAGCCACATGTAACTAGAGCTACATATTTGTTACATAAATACTACATAGAGCTTGTGGACGTCATTTCCATACGAAAGTTCAGTTATGGTTACTTATCTGTTAGTTGTTACATCTCATTACATAGCCACTACGTAATAATTATGTAAACATTATGTAGCCACGTGTAAACTGGGGCTACATACCTGTGACATAAATGCTACATAGAATAATGGGACGACATTACGATATAATAACTTTAAAATTACCTTAATGTTACATAAATTCTACTTCTGACTACGTAGCAGTTATGTACACAAGACGTATCTGGGTTTTTACATTTCGTTACTAAGGGTTACAATACCATTGTAATTAAGCCTTAAACCGCATTTTATAGTTGCTAAAGTTATAATAACAGATCGCTGAGCGATGTTATTTCCCTTGCGCTTCTCGCTAGCTTCGGTCACTACCTATCCTTGAAATGAGTTGGTATACTTGAAGTTAACGCGCGTCTAGAATAGTTTATTTGAGTTAGTTTTGGGTTAGATGCAAATCGAAAAGGAGCTGGAAATGTAGGGAGGAGTATCTCCTTAGCATCCTTAGTTGTTGTTTGTCTATATTATTATAAAGACGTGCTATCGCTCCCGAGACAACTTAACGTTATCAGTGTTTAAAGTTGGAGAGCATATTCAGTGTTTATTTTGCGTTCACTGCTTAGTTTTGTTGGTATTATTTTACTAAAGGACAATTGATTTACTGAAAGTTTAAAGGTATGTTATTATAACTTAGCTGCATGTATTTTTTTAATTTGAGTTTTAAAATAGGGTAATTTAAAAATCCGAATCAAAAATTAAGTAAATGATTGAATGATGATAAATGATAATGATTAATTGTTTTTAATTAAAAATCTACTAGAACGAAATGGTTAAGAAATATTCTATAGTGTGTCCCAGGATGAATTGACCCCCCTTTTTCTCGGTTATTTTAATAAGCCAAGATGGTTAATAAAAAAACATAGCATTTCTTACGAAAAATATACAGCAGCCAGATTTTTTAAACGTGTTGTAACATCTAGTCAGAAAGCCAAACTCATAAAATGCACACAAATAAGAGTTTAAAGTAGCCCCCCCCCAAACGCGGCCTTTAATTTGCAACATTAGATCACGACGGTTCTGCACCAAATTTAGCAAACAAGGGCTTGACAAAGTTTTTTTACAAATTCTTATAATTCTTTGCAAATAAATGCAAAATAACGTTGTGAAATCTTGTACTATATTTTGTTAAAAATGTTTAATTATACCCCGAGGTGCTTTCAAAAGGAATAAAGAAATTAAAAAAAAAAAAAGTATTTAGTATATAATTTATTTAGGAGCTTATTTTGCCTACCTAAAAAGTTTGATATAATTTTAATCTTTGGGGAACATTTTTTAGGAAAAAGATTTTTTTTTATAGAAAACTAATTTTTTCAAAAATCTTTTTAAAATCTTATTAAGCACTTGTGAAATTTGGTTGAGTTACATCGTGATAAGTGATCTAATGTTGCAAATTAAAGGAGGCCCTAAACTTTTATTTGTGTGCATTTTGTGGGTTTATCTTCCTAAATAAGATGTTCTAACACATAAAAAATCTAATATAGCTGTTATACATATGTTTTACAAGGTAAATGATTATTTAGCTTGGCGTAAGCGTATATGTAAATGCAAAAACAGTCTCTATGTATTGAATTGCAATAAAACGTAAAGAAAAATGTTGCCAAATTTTATTCTCAAAAATTTAAATTAATTTTATTTTATTATTTACAATTAACAAAAATTGATGTTTAATTTCTGCGCTGCATTTTCCATTTTTTTTGACCTTTAACATTAACTCAGGTATCTTATTTGTAATAGTAGGTACAAAAGATTAAATTGGTGAGCTAAAGTTAGAGTCGTGTTTTATTAACGACAATAAGTAATTTAATGAATCAATAAAATTTAAAGAAACCTATTGTTAATGCGATTTACAAGTTCCACTTCACATAAATGTATAACGCTTTGTTATAAATTGATAGGTGTATAATGATGTACTTGTCTTATCTAAGTATTTCCTTTTTTAAAATACAAGAGCCCTTAGTGTAGGAGATCCCGACATTTTAGATAATGTACTTAGTATTTTTGAAACAGCTTATAAAACCCCATTTTTGTTATAGCGCACTTAATAATAGGTAAAAAGATTTTCTTTAAATGACCCTTCACACCATTTAAGAAGGACAATTACTTGTTTTATTACTTAGGGGCTAAAATACACCCCACTTTTTTTTCTAAAATAAGTAGCTTTTTATGATGCCTTTTTATGTTACCTAATGAAACGCGCGATGGGTCGTTTCCTACTAAATGATTATATTTACATTTAAACTTATTTTTAGAAAAAAAACCCTATTCGACCAATATTTTATCCATAAAAAATATTTAAAAAGGAGTCGCGCTTAATTTTTTTTCATAATGGTAGAAATTTGTTTAAAGTGGGGTTTTTAAATAATTCGGTGCTGGGTAAAGTAAAGTACCTTTGCCGAAATAATATAAAAGGATTTTTTAATTAGGATTGTTAAAATTAGAATATGGCGAATGCGCTAGGCAAACACGCACATGCTTTGGAATAAAATAACGTGCGATTCATGAGATTTTACCTCGACTCTTGCCATGCATTTGTAAACTTTCATTTTTTTTCATTGTCCACAGCAAAAGTCGAAGTGAAATTTTGTGGATCGCTTTTACAAGGAACGTTCTTTTAGCACGCGTCCAGTTTTCTAATGGACAAGTGCTATAAAACGAGTTTTTTTTTATACTATGTCTTATATTTGCTTCCTTTAATTTATTAAAAAGCATTTTTAATTTGAATTTTTATGGAATTGACATTTTGAAGTAAAAAGTAAATTTAGGTCAGACATATTAAATAATGACATTTGTAAACTTTACTCACTAATACTGAATGAATAAGCGTTTTTTAGAAAATGTAGCCATTAATATCGTTTCTCCAATTCTTCTAGTTATTCCCTCTACAAAAAAACTATGTTCAACGATAGTTAATAATAGTAAAATTTGTAAATAATAAGTACCTTGCAAGGGAAGAATTCATCGTTTTGCATCTGGAAAACCAACCTAATAAAATAAAATTTTGGGTTTAATAATGATGCAATTAAGCAAACTTAAAAAATAAATTTCGGGTTTCATAATGTGCTTATTATAGAACTCAATTATAAAAATCTTATACCAGAACATATGCAACTTTTTTTGAAATAATTTTACAATTTTTTTTTAGATGGGTGGTTTTCTGTCAATGTTTACCGCTCCGGACACCCCAAACCCTGTCACAGGACTAACCAATAAGGAAGTAGGACTTATTCAAGCCTCATGGAAACATGCTATGACAGATCCTGTAGCATTTGGAACCGTTGTCCTTATAAAGTAAGTTACATTTTTTTTTTAACATTTTTATAACCTATAGTTTAAAAAATAAAAATCTTGTGTCTTAGGTTTTTTGAAAAGCATCCAGAAGATCTTTTAAGGTTTCCTTTTAAAGATTTACCAAGAAGTGAAATGAAAGAAAATAAAACTTTCCAAGCACATGGGGCTGCAGTTATTTACAGTTTGGCATCAGTTGTAGACAATTTAAAGAATGTTGAGGTGATAGAAGTCCTTTTGAAAAAGGTTGGACGATCGCATAAAACAAGGAATGTTGGCAAAGTACAATTCGAAGTAAGTAAAAAAGATCAAAGATTGGTTTTTACTCTTTAAAAATGTATACCTAATGACGAATAAGACGGTTTATTTTTCTCATAAAAGACTTCTGAAACCTCTTGATCGTTTAAGTGTGTTTTTGAAGTTTGTTCACATTTTTGACTCTTGGATCATTGACCATGATTAATGCTAAATGTAACTTTAGTGGGACATGACCTTAAATCGGAGAAAAGGTGCCTTAAAATTAAAAAATTAAAGTGATACACTTTAATTTGAATTTTTTGTCAGGTTAAAATGTCTTAAAGACAACATTTGAGTCCCGCCAATAAAATACCACAACCTGTAGGGTTTTGACACTTTAAAACCTTAAATTATTCTTATGTATTCTTGTACAATTGATTTGTGCCAAAATAAGCATTTTAATGTACACTCCCAACAAATTATTAGTCCAAATCCCTTTTAGTGTCAAATCTCAGAGTGCGATAAATTGGAGATATTGCATTTTGAAAGGTGTTTTAGCCCTTTAAAGACCTGTCTTATATCAAAAATGTACTGCCAGTCTAATCATGGTAATTTTAAGCCCCATGCCCCCACAAAGTAAATTATTAAGAATTTGATCAACATTTTTTTTAACGCTTGGTAGGAGATATGATTAGGAATGTAATGTCTTTTTATAATATGGGGTCCTAAATTATTATGACAAAATCGAAAGTATGTTTAAAATAGCATTTTAAAATCCACTTTAATTGTTGAGCAATTTACTCATTTTCATAGATATTTGACGTATTTTTCTTTACTTTTTTTTTTCTTGTTTGTAGAACCTTAATGAAGTTATATTGGGAATTTTGGAAGGAATAGTAAATAAGGAAACAGTCGTAGCATGGAAAAAAATGTTAGCAGTTGCAGTAACAGTAATGACGAGCGAATAAAAATCATATCTTTTATTATAAGTTTTTTTTAAGTAAGTGTTTTTGTAAATATTAAAATGAAAAAAAAAAAAACAATTTTTTTAAATATTTGAAGCAAAATCTATTAACATACTAATATACAGTACCTAAGTACCTTCACTTATATTATTTTAATAATATTTTTAATTAAAAATTATATTTATTTAGTATTAAGAACGTTTATTTACTGTTTTATGTAAAAAAATATACTTTCGTAATTTTATTAAAGTTGGTTATTATTATACTCTTCGCAAGACTAGGTCCGAAGAGTATATTGCAATCGATCAGAAAATCCTAAAATCGTCAATTTTCGTCGTAGAGCAAAAATTTTGCAGATTCGTGCGTTTCATGACTTTTTAAGATTTTCATTTTTTGTCCGTCCGTCTGTCTGTCACGTTTCTTGTGGTCACGCTATCTCAAAAACCAAAAGCGATATCAAACTAAAATTTTAAGGAAAATCGATCCCTGTAAGAGGAAGAACCCTATTGTTTTTGGCAAGAATCTGATTACTACAATGCCCCCTTTTAAGCCCCCCAAATGAAAAAAAAATTGTAGCTCGACTATTATTAAATTTACAAAAAAAATTATTCGACAGAAAACATGGAAAATTTAATTCTTTACAAAAAAGTATTCGTTTGTTTTTTTGTCCGACCCCCCAAATACCCCCCAGCACAAAAAAACCTCCTATCTCCGTTATTATTCAATCTACAAAAAAATTATTCTTTACAAAATTAATAAAAATTTAATTTTCTATTAAAAATGTTTTTTCGTTTTTTGTAAATGTAGACAGTGAGGTTAAAAAAACAAAAAAATAATAATTTTAGTAGCAAAAAGCTTCTAAGTCCGAATTGCGTCACGATTCGGTAAAGAAGGCCATGCCAAAAATATTTCAACCAAAGAAACAAAAGCAGCTGTCAAAACAAATAACCTCAAATATGTTAAACGTCAAAACTGACGTTTATCCTCTTCGTTAACGAAATTCTTCGTGTTTTCTGTTAATAGTTTTCACTCTTCGCAGATAAATTAAAAAAAATTGTTTTATTTTAAAAACTATTATCTTATAATTGTTTCTTGCGAAGAGTATTCTATAGAATGTGTAGCAATTATATAACAAATTGATTTAGCTTTGATTTAGAAAATATAAAATCGCACTTTCACCGAATCCGAGTTCTACTCGAGCTACTCATTTGCGAAGAGTAACTTCTACGCGTTTCGACTTCTACCCATCCTAGTTTATTTTGTTGCATAAGATTTATGTGATTATTAAATTGTGATAGGAAAATGAAAATAAGCAGAAGCCAAACATTCTTTAAAGTAACTCTTCGCAGATTAGTAACTGGATTATAAAAGTTAAAATTGATTTACTTTTCATGTAAAAATTTCAAATTTATTAACTTTATTATTATAATTAATTAGGAAATTTAAGGTAGCTTATTGGTCCAGTTAAATAGGTAGGTAAAACACATAATTAATTTTGAAGTTAAATTCAAATAAATCCAACCTCATTTCCCAAACAATAAATAAATTGTTAAGATAGTTTATAGTTCAATTAAGATTAATATATTTTTAAATAATATTAGTTGACCTAGACCCGCTGTTTGGCTGTTAAAATAATAATTGCAACTTAAAATGTATGAAATATCACGTGGGACGTAGATGTTATAATAAATGATAATGATTTTCGCCCCAAGTAGGTAAATCTGAATTTATAATAAATTTGTGCATCATTTTGTTTGCGTCAATTTACCTAAGTACTTAACAAAAAAGAAAACATATAAAAAAGTAATGGGTGGATTTTTTTCAATGTTACAAACAAGTGAAAATGAAATAACTGGATTAACTATAGCTGAGACTGGACTTATTCAAGCATCGTGGGAAAAAATCAATGAATATGACGTTGAATCCGGTTGCATTATTCTTCTCAGGTAAAATCACATATCAAAATTATTATTTGAAAACATTTTTTTTTACTTCCACCTTTAAAGTGACACTTATCGCACGACTTAATTAAACAATCCTTTAGCTATGTCTTGCAAGCCGTGGGCAAAATGGCACTTTACCCACGGGGTGAAGTTGTAACAAGCCTTTACGCACGGTCCGAAGTTAGCGTTACTCGCAGAAAATGACAGATGACATTTTTGTAGTTATTTTAGTTGTCAAAAACGTATAATTTGGTGTGTTCTTTTGATAAAAGTTAATTCTAATTAAAGTTACAGTAAAATATTAAGTATATGTTTACATTTCTTAAAAATTAAAGCCATTGCAAATGTTGTTAGTGTTAGTTTTTACGGGTGTTAACAAGTCCGCTAAAAAACGCGTTGAAGCTAAAACCGTAAGTTTTTTTTGGAGTATTTTTATAATTTTAGACAGTGTTTAGTGTAGCAGAGGTAAAATTTTGTTTTAACATAACCGTTTATTGCATATTACAACATATATCTTCAATTCTACTTCTAGAATGTTTTTTTCTAACCTAACTTTTCTTCAAGTCAACATTTTTTTCTTTTAAAAAGTCCGATATTGTTTGTTTTGGGGGTCGTAGAAAAAGTATTATTCGTAACACGTATTATAAACGTCTTTATACACTCGTTTTCTTAAAACACCCGCGTATAAACACTAGTTTATAATACTTGATACAAAAAATACCAATTCGTATCGATTTTAAATGCATAAAAAACTATATTTAAATTTATTTTTATAACTAATTAATTGATGCTTTAACAAAAGCGTTGTTTTTTTAAATTCAAGTGTTTGCACATTTTAAAACAAAAATGCTATTATTATTCATTATTGTGGGTACTTGATATTTAATATTTTGGTACTTAGGAACTCAAGTGGTTTAAATAATTAAAAACACACTAAAAGATAATATAACAAATAGCGGGTTAGACTAATGAATGGATTAGATTAGTGAGTGGGATAGATCATTTAAAAAGCTAAACTTCGCAGATAGGTCTTTTTTTATGACTACTTATTTATTTTTATATAATTGTTACACATTATATATGATACCCTTCGCAGTAGATGATTAAAAAGGTCCATTTATTATTTTATTATTTTTATTAAGAAAAACGTAAAACTTTTTTTTTTGTAAACGGGTGGGGATACAAAATAATTACTAGATGCTTTTTTATAGGGAAAAATACAATCTTTAATTTAGTTAAGAATATTTTTTTTCGTTAAATTGATATTAACTTAAATATGAATTTTTTTCAACTTTGGTGGTGGTATCTACCATCTATTTATTACTTGATTTATTTCAAAAACAATAAGGTTTTTCCCCCAAGCGAGATTGATTTTTGCACCAAATCTCAAGTCAATTGAATAAACCGGTTCTTCAGTTATTGTGATAACAAGTTTAGTTACAGATGAACAAAAAATAAAAGTCTTAAAAAGTCATGAAACGAACGAATCTTTGCTCTAAGATGAATATGAATATATGAGCAATATACTCTTCGACTTTGTCTGCGAAGAGTATAATAATGAGGCGCAAAATGACCATGATACTTAATATTTTGGTACCTAGGTACTCATAACTCAAGTGGTTCAAATAATTAAAATCAAACTATAAGATATTATAATGAGACGCAAAATGACCATGAGAAATTAGTTTTCTGATGAATACTCATACAATTATTATTTATTTTCAGAAGTGTATGAAAGGTATTTCTATTGAAATAAGTATTTTTTGCACACGGCCCGCCTTTTTTAATAATTAATTGAAATTGTAATTGATTATTTGTAGTCTGAGAAAATCTTACATTTGGCCAAGAAATTTTTTGGACAGCACAATTTTTGTGGGAAAATGTGGTATTTGATATCTAGAAACATAATTCCCATGTGCGCACTCATGCGCATATTAGCATTTTGTGCTAGAGTCCCCCAAAGAGCCTTCTTTCATTCGTAATACTAGATCATGGTGGATCTAGGCTAAGTTTTAAAAATAGACACTAAACAAGATTTTAAAAAAAGATTTTTGCAAAAAAATGTTCTTCTAAAAAAAGTTTTTTACCCCCTAAATACCCCCAAAATGACAAATATAATATTTATCATGTTTGACAATGAACTAAACTTGAAATATGAAATTTAAGACATTATAGCACATTTTAATACCAAAGGTATAAATAAGAAATCCTTTTATTTACATAAAATATTGTCTTGAAAAAGTGGTTAATCTTTTAATTCAGATCCAGAAGTGGTTAATCTGACAGAATCAAAATTCTAATTTCATAGACTGTTTTTCAATGTGGTTATCTGTGACGTAGGGCTTGACCGTGTGTATTATTAAGACACTAGATAGATAGGAATGATCACGGTCCGGCATTTTTGGTCCATAGCAAAGTAAGTTTTAGTAAAGTAGTAAACTTGTCCTTAAAAATGACATGGACGTAAACTAACGTCAATGTTATTTTGGGTCCATAGCAAAGTAAGTTTTTAGTAAAGTAGTAAACTTGTCCTTAAAAATGACATGGACGTAACGTCAATGTTAAAATATTCAAATAAAAATAATTTAAAAAATTAAAACAACATGAAACTAGACTTATTTTCGCTTTATATTGTTGCGCAAAGATTTTACGATGAAAATATTATACTCAAAAAGTGTGAATGGCTTACTTTTATTCAAAAAATATTTTGAAAGGGTATAACGTTCCAAAAATATAGCTTTTTAAGTGAGGTTGATTAAAAATGCTTATTTCAAATTTCAACACATATCCACAGTCCCCATTATAATGCTTTTTCGACGATATGAGCTAATAATTTAGTAACAAACGGGCTCCTGAGTACTGGACCAGTAAGTGTACAATCAATGAAGGTAATCAAAACAGTTATTTTAAACCAATTTGTAAATTTAGGGCTCCTCCCGAATATGGAATATGGAGACGAGTTCCAACTGGTTCTTAATGCGGGTTTCCAAATGTTTATTTAAGGATTTCACACTTTTCAGCTCGCTTTTTAACAAAACCATCAGGGCATCTTTTAACGAAAATTTTTGTAAATTACTGTCCGCATCCATAAAGCTACTTTCGTAATTTCCGAACAAGTAATTAATTTTTTTTTTACTGCAACCTTGTCCCCTTCTGTAGGAACATTTTCGTTTGAAAGAATGTCAATTAATCAGTTTTTACTAAGTTCCTGCGAACATCCAATCTGCACCATTTTAACTCAACTCAAAAAGCGAAAATAAGTCTAGTTTCATGTTGTTTTAATTTTTTAAATTATTTTTATTTGAATATTTTAACATTGACGTTACGTCCATGTCATTTTTAAGGACAAGTTTACTACTTTACTAAAAACTTACTTTGCTATGGACCCAAAATAACATTGACGTTAGTTTACGTCCATGTCATTTTTAAGGACAAGTTTACTACTTTACTAAAACTTACTTTGCTATGGACCAAAAATGCCGGACCGTGATCATTCCTATCTATCTAGTACCTTAGTATTATGGAATTTAAAACGATCAATTTTTGCATTGTAAATATGGTCAAAATAGTGGCTTAAACATCTCAAGTTTTATGCAAAGTGGACATTAACAAAAAACATTTCTCTAATGTTTTACGCAGATTAGAGCCTTATTGTTATCCCAAAACAAAATTATTTAAAAAAGGAAATATCTTCTTACTATTTTTCTCGCCAGCAGCACATTTTACATAATTATTTTAATAAAATACATTTGACGCATTTGTTGTCAAAATATCATTCAACTGACATAAAAAACCCCATTCACAATAGAGTAAAATTCAAAAAATCAAAGGTGGCCAGCTGATAAAAAATCGTTTTAAATTCCATGTCCACGATAGTACCTTTATTTAAGATATTTTAGCGACATCTACCGAAGTAAAGCTTAAGTTAAAATTTCCCAAGACATAACTGTATTTTTTTAATGAAAACTAATTTTCCTTAGATTTTCCTACATATAAGTTCAGAACTTCTAAACAAGATGTCGCTTTATTTTTCAGATTGTTCAAAAAACACCCTACTCAAGGGACGTTTTTGTTCGAATAAGAGAAATACCATTGGAAGATCTGGAAAAAAGCCAAGTATTTCATGAACTTTCAAAATCGTTTATGAAAAATGTTGGAAGAGTTATAGCCATTTTAAACGACAAGGAGGCTTTGGAAAAACTTTTAAAAAGCATTTCTACAAAACATGTTAAAAAGGGCGTTGAAAGAAAATTTGCCGAGGTAATTATTATTTAATTAAAAATTTTGATCTGGTGACATTTTCTAAAGATAACTTTATTTTTAGGATTTTGGAATATTTTTTGTAGAACTTTTAGCTGACAGAGTAAATGACCATGACCATAAGACAATTGAGGCTTGGAAAAAAATGTATCTTAATTTAATTTCTCGAATGTGATGAGTAACTAAAATTTGTTAAAAAAATTTTTTTGTTAATGGGGAATGTCGCGAAGCATAGAAACCGTTGTTATGTAATGTTAGTTGCCTAAAATAAACAAAAAACAGCACTTTCTGGTCATTGCTTAGTGGGTTTATAAGAGTTTATTTTAATTAAAAGTTGTGCTTACCAGCAACATAAATAAACAAAGCACAAGTTGACACCTAAAGGTCCCTCAATAAGCGATTAAACACAGAACTTGGCAATTTAAAGGCACTATTTTTTTGCATTTTAAATTGCCATTTTGAATTTAAACGCTCATTGATGGACCTTTAGAATATGTCCACTTGTGCTTTGTTTATTTATGTTGCTGGTAAGCACAGTTAATTAAAATAAACTCTTATAAACCCACTGAGCAATGACCAGAAAGTGCTGTTTTTTTGTTGATTTTGGGCAACCAACATTACATAATCACAGTTTCTATGCTTCGCGACATTCCTTGTTAATTAAGTTTACGAAAATTTAAAAAATATGTATATTCGTTTTTGGGATTTTTTTTAAGAGGGGTTAAATAAAAGACCCGTGCAATTAGACTTAAATCATTTAATTATATCTTAGTTTTAAATGTAATATGTACATAATGCAGCAAAAATGATTGTAATAATAATAAAAAATTACCAATACTATTTTAAGTACCATAAAAACTTACCAAACTATTTTATTTAAAACCTTACGTCTTAATTATCTAAAAATATAATTATTTTTTATTTTCACAGCATTATTATTCGTCGGACGAAAATATTATACAGGACTTAAATAAAACTATCCTAAATATTAATTTATTTGGTATTTTAGACTATACAAACATAAAAGCAACGAAAATAAATAAAAATAAATACATAAGTTCAACGGTTTTTTGTAATTGGTAAAAATATGTGTTTACACCGAGGATTAAAAGTCATATTTGGGAAAAACCTCGGGAAAAAAATGTATTGGCGAAAATTGGGAAGCAAATTTTGTTTAATACAAATTTATACGTCCCAAAATTGACGCTTCACCTGTATGGTACGCTATAAGGATCCAAAAAAAATTGTAGAAAAAATCCATCTATTCTTATCTCTGGTAAATATACGGTTTTAATTTAATAACTTTAATAACTCTGTTAATAAAAGTCACATACCTAAAAGAACTATATGAATCTTTAACTATGAGCGCAGATTACTGCACATGCAGTAGAACGAGATGAAAAATTAGGCCATTGGAGACCATATAAACGTCAGTTTACATTTCAAAGTGGGGTTATTAACTTTCCATTTATTTGTTTCTTTGGTAAAAGAGAATGTTTTTTAAAGAATTTAAGCTTGTCTTCACGTCTTGTGCAAGTAAAAAACTGAAGGGCAATTCAATGAAAGAGTTAGTGTACATTTTTTAAAGAATTTGCTAAATTTGTTAAGAATTTATTGAAAATTTATGGAATTTGTTAAGAAGTTATTGAGAATTTATGGAATTTGCTAAGAATTTATTGAGAATTTGTTAAGCAATTCTAGAATTTGTGAATTAGTGTACACAATTTGCCCATCTGATTTTTCCCTTGTGAAAAACTCAACAAAGCGTGCTTAAAAAAAAATAAAAAAATGTGAAAATTGTTAAGGAACACTGCCCCTATGTATCTTAAAAATCTAGCAACTTTATTCTCTATTTATATAACTTCTTGGCCTTATATCTCCAAAGGTATATAAGATTTTTTTTGTCAATTTAATGAAGATCCCTAGGCATGCTTCAACAACGTACCATACAAATGATGACAATTTTAAAAGAAAGAAAAAAGTAAATTTTTTTGTTAAATAATGTAGGTATTTACAAACTATTGTTTGGCAAAGTACGCGATTAAAGTTCTACAATTCGGTCTTAATATTAGATAAAAGTTCACCGGTAAAAATATTCAAATTAATTTGAAAGAAAGACAGAACTTAAATCCCCTGCTGTAATATCCTAGATACCTTGCATTCCAGTTAAATTTTATTATCAAAAATAAAACACAAGGTATTAAAATTGCGAACTGAGGAAACAACATAAAAGTAAAACTAGCATAGAACTTAAAATTACATTTGGTTGAAGCCTTTGGGAGTGATTGTTATTATTGGAAAGTGGAATTGATCTACCAAGTTTATAACTACATCGCATTTGCTTGTCTTCGTCAATATATGCGGTAAAGTTAGGGAATTTCTCGATATTTTCTTTCTGAAAAATAAAACAATGTAACTTAGTAAGGAAAGATGCAAGAGATGGCGACACTACCTAAAGATCTCTTTTTTAGACGGTTTATAAAAACATATAATACCCCTTTTGAGCGGCCGATTTTTGCTTTTAGGGTTTAAGCAAGACATGGAAAAAAAAACATAGTAAATCTCGCAAAAAATACAGTCAGACTTTTTATGTGTTAGAACATCCATTGAGGAAGGTAAATACACAAAATGGACACTAATAAGTGTTTAGGGTTGGCGTGGAAGCCCCTCAAAAGACCCCCTTTAATTTGCAACATTAGGTCACGATGGATCTGCACCAAATTTTACAAATAAGTGCTAAATAAGACTTTAAAATGATTTTTAGAAAACAAATTTCTTTGCCCCCTAAATGACGCCAAAGAGTAATTTAATCATGTTGGAGTTTATACAAAACTTTGCAAATAGATACAAAACTAGAATGGGTAGAAGTCGAAATCGGTAGAAGTCGGAATCAGTAGAAGTCGAAACGCGTAGAAATTACTCTTCGCAAATGAGTAGCTTTAGTAGAATTCGGATTCGGTAGAAGTGTAATTTTATATTCTTTAAATCAAAGCTAAATCAGCATTTTATATAATTGCTACACATTCTATAGCATACTCTTCGCAAGAAAACTATTGAAGGATAATAGTTTTTGTTTAATAAAACAAATTTTATTTAAAAAAATCTGCGAAGAGTGCAATCTATTAACAAAAAACACGAAGAATTTCATTAACGAAGTGGATAAACGTCAGTTTTGACGTTTAACATACTTATGTGAGGTTATTTGTTCTGACAGCTGCTTTTGTTTTGTTAATTGAAATATTTTTCGCATGGCCTTCTTGACCGACACGGGCCGCAATTAGGACTTAGAAGTTTTTTGCTACTGAAATCGTTTATTTTTTGTTTTTTTAACCTTACTGGTTAACTTTACAAAAAAAAATCAACATTTTTAATAGAAAATAAAATTTTCATTAATTTTGCAGGGAATATTTTTTTTGTAGATTAAATAATAACGGAGATAGGAGGTTTTTTTGTGGTGGGGGGTAATTGGGGGGTCCGACAAAAAAACTAACGAATACTTTTTGGTAAAGAATTAAATTGTCTATATTCTATGTCAAATAAATTTTTTTGTAAATTCAATAATAGTTGAGCTACGATTTTTTTTTCATTTGGGGGGCTGAAAAGGGGGCTTTGTAGTATTCCGATTCTTATCAAAAACAATAGGGATCTTCCTCTTATAGGGATCGATTTTTCCTTAAAATTTGAATTGGATTAGAATTTTGGTTCTTAAGATAGCGTGTTTACAAGAAACGTGACATACATACACACCGACCGACCGACCGACCGACCAACCGACCGACGGACGGACAAAAAATGAAAATCTTAAAAAGTCATGAAACGCACGAATCTGCAAAAATGTTTGCTCTACGACGAAAATTGACGATTTTAGGATTTTCTGATCGATTGCAATATACTCTTGTGAAGAGTATAATAAGGCTCTAAAAAACTTAAGGAGAGTTTATACAACTTCTTTAGTCCAACTTCTTTCCCCTTTACCTCATAGTCTTTACCTCCGAGTTCACCTAATTGAAAATTATGGTTTATACAACTCTAGCTCTTACCTCTAGTTTGGAACAAGATACATAACCTTTCTAGTAATATGTTTTTACTCCTCACATAATTTGTTGTTTAAAATTAACCTATAATCACTATTTCACTCATTTTTATTAAAAAAACTTATAACAAAATTAAGCAGTTTGCTTATTTTGACATTTTTAAGGTTAGGATAGATGGCCAACTTTATTCAGACCCACGAATTTTACACCTGCATCTACCTCGTGGTTCTTTTTGGATTGTTTGCATATTGTTTAGTATCCGTCAAACGTCAGAAAACTATTGTCTAAAACGTCAAAAAATACTGCGAGGTAAATAATGGAGGTCAAGGTGTAAAGTGCGTCGGCCTGTAATAACGTTGGTCCCGTTAGAATAACATCATTTATTAGCCCAGGTAGTTCAAATGTTAAATACGTAGTTCAAATGTTGATTGCGTAGTTCAAATGTTACTGCAAAGAAATATTACCTTTTAGTCTGTAACCTAACCATAAAAGATAAAATAGTTGAGGTAACGAATATGAGAGACGGAGGTAAAGATTTTCTGTTTGAACGCCAAATGACATATATACACATATTTATCTTAGAAGACTATGAGGTAAAGGGGAAAGAAGTTGGGGTAAAGAAGTTGTGTAAACCGTCCATTAAACTTACCTTCAAAGACCCCTTTCCCAAATGGAATAATGGAATTTTTTAGAAAAAAAGTATGAATAGTAAGTTATTTAGCATCTTATTTTGTATCTGTTTACCTTGCTGTTTACCAAGTTTGGTGTAAATCCAACATGATTGAATATTACTTTTGGGGGCCATTTATGGGGAAAAGGAATTTATTTAGAGAAATTATTTTTGCAGAAACCCTGTAAAATCTTATTTAGCACCTATTTGTAAAATTTGGTGTAGATCCATTTGTGATGTAATGTTGCAAATTAAAGGGGGCTTTTTGGGGGGCATTTACGCTAACCCTAAACTCTTATTTGTGTGCATTTTGTGGATATAGTTTCCTAAATATTTAGATTTTCTAACACATTAAAAATGTGGCTATTGTGTATTTTTTGCAAGATAAAACTCTCGGTAAAACTCTATCTATCTTGGCCATATAAAGACTGTTAGGGGTGTATTCTGTAATTTTTCCTTTAAAAGTTAAAATTTTAAAGGACGTTGACTTAAAACGCTTGAAAACTGTTTTAAAGGACGTTAAAAATTTTAAAAGCCCTTTGAAATTTAAATTTAAGTTATAGAATACACCCCTTACCGTGACACTTATTTGTGAGGGGTATCGGCAAGGGTTTTTTATAGTAGAACCCGTAGGACCGTTAGACCTGATGGTTGCCAATTAATAAAAGAAATTATGTTATAATCAAACAAATACTTACAATTGCCAAATTTCCATCTCTCTTTCGACAAAACGTTAGATGCAACCCCGAATAAAAATACTCCTCCATTTTCTTGGTAATCTCATCCTCATATGGAATATTCATCAAATGAGTAGTAAATGATTTATTTTGGAACTCAAATGGTTCTTTAATAATCAGTTTATCAAATAGACTGTCGGTTTCAGTTGTCTCTCCTTCTATCGTAAATTCTTTTGCACTCATTAAAGCTATGATAGCTCTTCTGTTGGCTTCTGGAGACATTTCATCCCCGGGGTTGTTGTGGAATAAGGGAGTTGATGGGGTGGATGGGGAAATCGGTGTTTCGCTTCTGAAATTAGAAAGACCATTGTTAAAATGTGAATATTTTAAGAATTGGAAACAATGCTTGCAGAAAAGAATGGTTTAAATAGATGCTGATAAAGTCAGTGGAAATTTCAGTTTTACCAATGAATGTTAATTTGTGGTTCTTTTTTATTTATCTTAAGAAAGCAAATTTTCTTTCTGGTATTTAAAATTAGAATTCAAAGATGTTTTCAAACTATTGTGCTTACAAGATTGAACAATAGACAATTTAACTTTAATGTTGTATTTTATTTTAGAAGCTGAATAAACCTTTTGAATATTTTTGGCTGAAATACATTGGATATAAAGCCACTAACGTAAAACTATATAATAGTTTATAAATCACTTCTACTGGTTTACATGTTTATCTATTATCTTTTATTTTAAAATGTGTGCAAATCCTACCTACTTGTTCATAAAAAGAACTTTAACTTTAGTCACTTTGTATTGTTTACCTAAACTATTTTATCTTTTAATTTGAACTACTGTTAGATGTCAAACGCTGCAATATAACCTCAAAGACTAACAAAATATTTATTTTCTGTTTGATTTAGTGGATCATTCGAGGGATCATTCGGTTTTTTATCAGAGGCGGTTCGTGGCTACACGAACAGAAGGGGCAAAACTAATCTACGAAGTCACCGCAAATGGCGCCGCAGGCGGAAATTTTTTCAAGGTTCAAGATCATGCAGTTTCCTTGCACTTAAAAAGTTTTTAATGTAAAAAAAGCAATGGTCTAGTAACACTCTTCTCAAGAGTAGTTTTGTGAAAAGTAGAAACTATACCCAGCTCAATTCATAAGCATTGATATACCTAATTTAAGTCCATGCTATAGCAAAGAAATAAAACAAAAAATGCATTCTTTTTGACACATCCACAAATTCATTTGGCACATAAGTGGAGTTCTTATCAAATTTTCTTACCTACAGTTATTTTGAACTTTTATTAATCCTTTAATCGTGCAAGGTTGGGACTCTAAATTTCTACATATTGGAAATACCAGCCTGACTGTCTTTTAGTAAACAAATTTCCACTAAACTTAACGTTTTTAAAATAAAATATCACAACAACTTCACCAAAACTTTAACAATTAAAGAATCTAATTATTTAACAATTAAATTATTCTATTAATTACGTAAATGCTCATAAAAATCACCAGTCCCATCAAAAATTCTGATTAGAATTATTAGGCTAGGATAAACAAAAACAAAGCAGTTTTAATACATCAATGTTGCCAATTTGCAAAGGATTTTGCCCCCTTAGCGATGGCCGCTTTTCTTTAATCTACTGAAATTGTCAAGCTTTATATTGGAATATAGGACTTTTTACCCGTAAATTAGGCAAGTGGAGAAATCGTAACGTGGAAGTAGGGCAATGCGCGTGGTAACCTTTTTTCCACATAGCGCACAGCTTGCCGATAAGCGATACCTGTACTTATCTAGTATTAAACCGTTACAACGGAGGGCGCTTTACAATTTAAAAGTTTGTAGATCAATTTTAAAAACTTTAAATAGAAATTAAAAAAATTGTTTTGGACAATTTGGATGGGAGGGCAAGGCCCCTGTGCCCTCCCTGTACCAGCCGCCACTGTTTTTTATTAGTTTAAATAGTTTTTAAATTAAAGTGATAAGTGAAGAAATAGTCATGGATTTGGTTAAATTTGTGATTGTTTAACTTCCAGATATAAGGTATAATGCTAAAAGTCTTTCTAAAAACATGTAGATTTTGATAAAGTCACTTAAAGATAAACAGTAAACAATAAACAGGTAACAATAATAAAGTCGAAGTGATTTTTAAACCCAGCATAAATTTTATCAAAAAATACTCTATGGGAACTATTATTGGATAAATTTAAAAGGTAAATTAGTTAATGGACTTAAAATGTTGCGATAATTAAACCAATATTGCTAAATGCAATATCGACTAATAAATCAAATTAGTAGTCTAATGGTCATTTTTATCGCCTGAAACTCTTTGCAGATAAGCCAAAATCCAAAATCATGCTGCTGAAAATCTGTATAAATAAAAACTTACTCTCCCTGCAGGAACATCTTCTCAATATCAGACATATTTTTACCATAAAACTCCTTCACCCCCAAATTTTGGAAGAAATATTGAATGGGTGGCATTGAGTAACATCCAGCAAGTTCAGTTCTGGGGTAGTGCAAAACAAAAGCCAAACACATTTCATCTTTCGTTGAGTAACCGCCCAAAGTTGGACGTTTTCTGTGAGCGGTACTGTAGGTACATTCTGTGATAAGACCGTCACCAGGTACGATTTTTGTATTTTGAGCCAATGTCCTGGTTTGTTGGTAGTTAAAGTCGTAGTGATTGTCCTAGAAAACGAATTATCTATGTTAAGGTTGAAAATATTTATGCTATAATAGTACTAAAGGAACAAACATAGATCAGGTTTTAGTAATAGTGCGTATTTTATAGTATAGTATCTTATAGCGCAGAAGTTAAAAGATAGGCAACGCTTGTATTAACACATAGATGCTTATGCACTAACTATGTATTGGCGCACAATTATTATTGCAGGATCTATATTTGATCCTCTAAGGTTGAAAATATTCATAAAATAGTAGTACTTAGTAAGTACTCTTTAGTGTTAAACGTCCCATATTTAATGGGCATTTTAATAACTAGTTCTTGTTTTTATAAAACATCCGCTTTAGTTTCATCAAGTTATTCTTAACTTGTTGTTAATAGGGACAATTAATACCTAATCACGAGCAAATTTATGATTGATATTATTAATAATAATTGCCATTCATAAAAGAAGTCGACACTAAAGTTGGTTAGAAGGCAATGTTAAATATCTTCACGCACATCGTAAATTTCTATTTAATTAATTTTTTTTAATTTATTTCTACAATTTATTGAAGCATCTAGGGCGGGCATTAGTAGTCCAACAAGTATTTTGACGGGTAATCCCAAGAATATTGATTTTTTCTGTCATTCAATCCTTTTTTTTTAAACTAAATCTTACCTCAGCCAAAGGTGGTAGCTCTTTTCCATTTCGTAGATGTCGAAGTTTTAATTTTCTGCCTGCTAGATGCGAGTGAAGCATGACTGACACAACATTGACACCATCTTTAGGGAATACCTAAAATAAAATATACATGTAAATATGGTTTTTATACTTTGCAAGAAAATATTTTGACTGATTTTAATATCAATGAAGCTTTTTGTTAAATCGACTAAAAGTATTGTATAACTTTTACGGGGTGTTTTACATCGTCATGTATGGGGAAAAAGGTGTATAATGACTCATTTATGCTTATCCATAGATGTGTGAAATAATCTGCATTTTGTTTAATGCACGAACTTTTCATTTAAAGTTCCTTCGTAAATGAGTAATTATGAACTTTTTTATTTAATTATCTAAATGTAAAAATGTAAAACAATCTGTAAATAATATAATAACCTTTTGGATAGTACATTGAATGTTTTAATTGCTTCTTGTTGTAATAGTGTTATTTTTGATAAAAGTATAAAGAATGCCGTTATGTCAATTTGTATTTTAAACAATGGGTGACTCATATCCATGGAAACCTCAACTAATTTATGTTTTTATACACCATATTAGTGTGACGTCACTGAAGCTAAAACAGCAAATCAGTTTCATGGCTTTGACGTTTTGACAATTACACTTGTCTCCAAAATGACAATTACGAGAATTACTTCTTGACTCTTGAGTCAATAAAACCATAGAAACTAGCTTCAGTGACGTCACCACTAATATGGCGAATATGATCTAAAGTGCCTAAGTGTCAAATTGCCGGATATTGTCGAAACTCGAAATATCTGTCAATTTTACATCTAGGCACTCTAATATGATCCAATAAGACTGTTTTTTTTTAAACAAACACGACCATTAGGTAGAGAAAATGTAAATAAAACAAGATAATTTTCGGTAGTACGTCACAAATGGTCTCAGGTGTGGGGTTTCTTAATTTTTAATAAGAGAAATTACAAAAAAATCCATGCACCAAATTGTAGAGCAACTTTTCATCAATAATAAATTTAATTTTAAAGACTTACTTCTTTGGTACATCCAGTACTGCAATATCCAGCGGTTTTGTACTCATTTTGCATGGGTGGAATAAAATGCAAAGTCGAAAGAGCAACCCCTGTTATCATAATACCTCCTTCATTTTCCCTGAGTTCGTTAGTGTAGTGTAAACGAAGACCAGTCGTATCTTTGGCTTTTTTCATGTGCGGATTGTCGAAATGAACTTCCAACATGTAGAATGAGTTCTTTTTGGGGGTGAGAGGTAGACCGACGTTGTCTGGGAAGTTTTCGCCTAAATTGAAAGAAAATACAAAATGACACACGATCATTTAAAAAAATTGGGCTACATATTATTGTAAAATTGTATTGCGCGCTTTTGTTAATTCCAAATGGCTGCTTTTTAATAGACACCGTCAAGTCCTACGTCACAGTTCACAGAAGTGCATTAAAATACTATCGATGAAATTTTTTTAGGCAACCAACATTACGGACCAAAGAAAATGGTAATTTTTTTCTTATTCTGTGTTTCCAACATTGGTCTTTTTAAACATTATTTAAAGAAAAACTAGAATGGGTAGAAGTCGAAACGCGTAGAAGTTACTCTTCGCAAATAAGTAGCTCGAGTAGAATTCGGAATCGGTAGAAGTGTAGTTTTATATTTTGTAAATCAAAGCTAAATCAATTATTTATATAATTGCTACACATTCTATGGGATACTCTTCGCGAGAAAATTATATATAATAGATATAATTAATAGTTTCTTATAAAAAAAAAATTATGTAAATAAAATCTGCGAAGAGTGCAAACTATTAACAGAAAACACGAAGAATTTAGTTAACGAAGAGGATAAACGTCAGTTCTGACTTTTATGATATTTGAGGTTATTTGTTCTGACAGCTGGCTTTGTTTCTTTGTTTGAAATATTTTTGGCATGGCCTCCTTGACCGACGCGTGACGCGTTTTGGACTTAGAAGTTTTTTGCTACTGAAATCTTTTAGTTTTTGTTTTTTTAACCTTACTGGCTAACTTTACAAAAAATTAAGCAACATTTTTAATAGAAAATTAAATTTTTATTTATTTTGTAAAAAATATTTTTTTTTGTAGATTGAATAATAACGGAGATAGGAGGTTTTTTGGTGCAGGGGGGTAATTGGGGGGTCGGACAAAAAAACTAAAGAATACTTTTTGATGAAGAATTAAATTGTCTATTTTTTATGACGAATAATTTTTTTTGTAAATTTAATAATAGTCGTGCTACGATTTTTTTTTCATTTGGGGGGCTGAAAAGGGGGCTTTGTAGTATTCGGATTCTTATCAAAAACAATAGGGATCTTCCTCTTATAGGGATCGATTTTTCCTTAAAATTTGAATTGGATTGGAATTTTGGTTCTTAAGATAGCGTGTTTACAAGAAACGTGACATACATACACACCGACCGACCGACCGACCGACCGACCGACCGACCGACCGACCGACCGACCGACCGACCGACCGACCGACCGACCGACCGACCGACCGACCGACCGACCGACCGACCGACCGACCGACCGACCGACCGACCGACCGACCGACCGACCGACCGACCGACCGACCGACCGACCGACCGACCGACCGACGGACGGACAAAAAATGAAAATCTTAAAAAGTCATGAAACGCACGAATCTGCAAGAATTTTTGCTCTACGATGAAAATTGACGATTTTAGGATTTTCGTATCGATTGCAATATACTCTTCGGACCTAGTCTTACGAAGAGTATAATAAGAGAGTTTTAAGGTCCTATTGGTGTAAAATGTTTTTTGATATCTTATTTATGATATTTTAATTTAAAATTACTCGAGGATCTACCGCAAGAATTTAAAAAGCCCTTATTAATCTGATGATGATTATCACGCACGAAGATGTCAGCTTTAAACGCAAATTGCTTGAGAAAGCAACCATATCAAGGGGTACGGTTTGTTCTAGGTAATAGAAAAACATGTTAATTTTACGATGGTAATTACCAGACCTCTTGATATGGTTGTTTTTTCAAGCAATTTACGTTTAAAATTTACATCTTGGAGGGTGCACAACGTTAACACATAAACTGTATATCATAGAGTATTACAATGAACTAAACTTGAAATATCGAATTTAAGACATTATAGCACATTTTAATACCAAGGGTTCCCAAAGAAAGCCTTTTATTTTCACAAAATATTGTTCTAAAAAAGTGGCTAAATCTGACAAAATCAAAATTGTATTTCACAGACAGTTTTTTAATGTGGATCTGTGATCTGTGACGTAGGAGTTGACCAGTGTAACTTACCCCTAGATCCAACTCCCCAGGCAACTAAAGGCGTCAAACACTTTTCCCAATCAATTGGCATATCCGATCCATAACACATTCGTCCGTTTTCCTTGGAAAAGCTTTCCCATCTTTGAATGTTGTCCTCAGGTCCCAAGTCACATTCGTGGATAAGCATGTGGTGGACAAAGTCCGTGTGATTGTTACCAATTAGTGGTTCGTAGCCAATTATGTGGTGCTTTTGGAGAAGCGTCGGGGATTTAAAGATCTTGCAGAAGTAGATTGTGTTCATTGTGTTTCGAACTTCGAACTAAAAATGAAACAGTTTAATAAATTACTTATTATTATGTACTTCAACACTAAAGTTAAGTGGAAGTTACGTTTTATAAATCTCCATCTTTACTGTTAATTTTTAACGAATTAATAAATTCTATTCTAGGGCAAGATAGGTAATTTTTTACCTTGCAAGAAATAATTATTTTTATATGTTTATTCAGGAAGCTAAATTCACAAAATGCACACCAATAAGAGTTTATAGGGTTGGCGTGGAGCTCCCCAAAGAGGCATGTTTAATTTGCAACATTGGATCTCGATAGATCTGCACCAAATTTTACAAATAGATTTTAGGAAGATTTTAAAAAGATTTTTGGAAAAATTATTTATCTTAAAATACTCCTTCCCTTAAATGCCCCCCGAGTAGTAACTTTTAATTCAATCATGTTGGATTTACAACAAACTTTGCAAATAGGTACTTAGATGCAAAATAAGGTTCAAAAATGCTTAAATAATTAATAAATTTATTTTAAAAAAATTCTTACTACAATCTTACTTTGTGATTTTGGTGTAAACTCAACATGCCTAAATAATACTTACTCATTAAAGGTCATTTCGGGAAGGTTTTTTAAAGAAATCACTTTTCGAAAAATCTTTTAAAAATCTTATTTAGCACTTATTTGTCAAATTTAGTGCAGATCCATCGTGATCTAATGTTGCAAATAAAAGGCGACTTTTTGGGGGGCTACCACGCCAACCCTAAACTCTTATTTGTGTGCATTTTGTAAATTTAGTTTCCTGAATAGATGTTCTGACACATATAAAAAAATCTGGCTGTTATATACAGGGTGTTACCAAAATTTTAAGAAATAATTTCTTTATATAAACATGTGTTTTAAAATCACAAAAATGTTCGGAGTGAAGAACCCCCATGGTACCCCCAAATGTGCCCCTTCCAATTATTATTTTTCATTTTTTTGTAGTGCACTGTATGCCTAAGGTAGGGAAATTACCCGTGCTAAGTTTCAAAAAAATATCTGGTTTAATCTTTTCTGTCATCGTAAAATAATGTTTAATCCTTTTGGTCTTGTAGGTACTTACATTTTTGAGTGTTACATCCCAATTTTTAAAATTCTCTTCGTTGGCACTCCTCATTGGAGGCTCCAGTAAATGCAGACTTTGTACTCCTCTTCTTTCACCATGATATGCAAAATCTCCGTAGAATTGTGGATCCATTGGACCAATGGCCCAAATAACTCGAACTGTATCACTCTGAAAACAATTAATAGAGTTTTAGATGTCATATCTTAGTTTGTAAAAAATTTCATACAAAATAAATCAAATGAAAAGATTCTTTCTTTTCGATATAAAAAATCTTTGATAAAAAAACTTTAGACATTTCAAACTTACTGTTAGTACATAATCGTTGGGATCACAAGTATCTAAAACTCTTTTAAATTCCAAAATGGTATGTGTATCGTTTTCAATGCCTCGTAAAATGGTGTAATTTTCGATTTCGTCTCTTACAGGGGTAGATCCTTGGTTTTTGGGAGGTCCATGACAATCCTGTAACAAAAATAAAACTCCTTTAAAAAAATGGCATGTGGGAAATAAAAAAAGCTTGCTTTATTCACAATAATGCTTTAATAAAAAGTGATGTAGTTAAATTAATTAATTAAAAAGGACATAAAAGAAGCGGAATTATATTTGACGAATATGTAGCATTTTTACCATAAGCGCGGTATAACGTTAATTAATTTTGCATTTTCCCCAGGCCATTTTAACGCTTTTGTTTTCAACAATGATTAAAAAAACCCTTTTTATAGTAGTATTAACAGATTAAAAAAAATATACATAGGCAAACAAAAAAAATCACTTTTACTGTTGTACTAGAATGTCTACTATCCATTCACCATTTATTTAAACCAGAGTAGGCGAGCCATAGGGATGACAGATTTTACCCTGTATATTGCCATTAATGTCACTTGTGTTTGCTGGTTATGCAAGAAAAGTTAATAAAATTAAAAAATGCATTTAAAAACATGTTCAGGGCATCTGAATCAGAAATACAACATGAACATATACAGAAGTATTTATTTATTTATTAATTAAATTACTTTATAATGCACTAATCATTAAAACATTTAGGAGTTTACACAAAATAGGAAATATTTATGTAAGTACTCACTGTTAAGAAGTCCTTTTAAGTCATAGGTTAAATTAGCGCTTTTAAAAAAATTTCTACAATTTTCTTCAAAAATTCTCACATCTCAAGCAAAAATTGTTTCTTTTTTCCAATTTTTCCGCCTGTTTTATGTAACTGTCATATTAATTTTGGCATTTTTGAATTTTTTGTGTCTGTAAATTGAAAAAGTAATGCCAACTTTGTGGAAAATTCAACTTTTCAAAGAAAAAGATTCTAGTTTTCATAGGTGACTGCGGTTTTTTTTAAACATGAATGGATAGTATGTCATGAAGTTTCATTACCAATTTTTCTTAAGATTACTTTTAAAAACAAACAAATTTCACACATCAAAGTGTGTTGTTAGTTTTTCGACTTTTGCTCCCGAATCAGTTGAGATAAAAAGAACTACTTGCAAAAAACATCCACTCTTTGAAAATAACTTTAAGATTTTGTGGTTTATTTATTTTCCACAAGATTGGTTTTAATAATATTATGTCAAGCCAGACTACTATAGTGTCTTTACAAAACAAGTTTTTACCAAACTTCTTGCCTCATTTTCAGAAAGATATAAACTAGCTATAGGTACAGGGTGTTTACCAAAAAGCGGTTTGATCTCAAAAGCTCAAAATATTTAATAATGGTTTTAACCGCGAATTTCGCTAAGCATTGAAACAGAATTTGTAATGGTGTGGTCGGACGGCATTAGGTACAAATTCGCTTCATGAAGTCAGAGTTTATTCGTATTAAAAACAGCTATCATGCAGTATATAATTATTCTAGGTAAAATAAAGAACAATATGTGCGATTTTGGGTTCGTAAATCAATCTAAAAAGTGCTGAATAAAATTACTAAAAAAGAGTTACAAATGGTAAAAAAAGTTTTTTAAATTTACTAAATTTGGTATGTTAGTGCATTGTGATACATATTTTAAACCACTATTATTGTTCACTGATCTTTTTTCCTGCAAGTAAGTACCTTTTTAAATCTTATATGTTTCTTATATTCCCTGAGTCCATGAACAAAAAAGGGTTTTTTATGAAATTTAAGCAACCAAGATAACAACAGTTTTTATGCTTCACGACATCCTTCGTTAATTATAGATACAGCCTGTTCAAAAAATGACGCATTAACGCGATGGTTCGCTCTTGGGGCATACTCAGAGATCCCTAGAAAATTGCATAAGTTCGGCAACACAGTTTGTAAAATACATCTTAAAAACTCATCTAGATTCTTGAGCATACATTTTTGTATTAGATCATTATGTTGTCAGCTTTATTTCATAAAATATTTGTAAAATTAAATTGATTATAAAAATGTATTTTGAACATTTAAAAGATAAACAAATGTTAAAATAATTTTATATAGATTGTGCTTTTGTATTCAGCCATTTCTTTCATTAATAGGTGCTGTTATTTTTTAATATAAGCGTTTAAAGTTTCACATTTTGGGGCCCCATATCTCCGGGGGAATATAAGATAGATCTTTTTTAGCAATTTTCTGGGGCTCTCTAAACATGCCCCAACAACGTAACATCGCGTTTATGCGCCATTTTTTGGACATCCTGTATAAGAAGACATTTTGTATCGAAGAAGGTATCATCAAGATCTCCTACTGTTTTACAACACTTTTTAAGCACAACCAATTTGGTTACGCTCTGATTTGTAGCGAATTTAAGTATCTGCAACGAATTTAAGACCGAATTATTTCTTATTTCGATGACATTGGTAATTTACATGCTGCGTGGTGCGTGCGATGAGTTTCAATTTGATTGTATTTATTTTAAAAGCACTTAATTGGTATTTTTAAGACCGTATCTGTAACGTATTCCTCTTAATGAATTCAGAGACCCCCATCAAAGTTTTGACTTTTCAGTTAAATAATCTTTAAAATTGGGTGGCCCGACGACTTATACAATTTCATGGACAACTAAAAAAAGACAAATATTTAAAAATGATAATCATCTCTGCTTTTGGTAAATACGCGGTTTATAAATGACTTTGTATTTACTGTTTATCTATTATCTTTTATTTTAAAAGATAATACTTGTTCATAAAAAGAACTTTAACTTTAGTCACTTTGTATTGTTTGCCTCAACTATTTTATCTTTTAATTTGAACCACTGTTAGATGTCAACCGGTGCAATATAACCTCAAAGGCTAACAAAATATTTATTTTCTGGCTGATTTAGTGGATCATTCGGTTTTTTATTACTGTTTAAATAGTTTTTAAATGAAAGTGATTGAAATAAGTGAAAAAATACTCATGGATTTGGTTAAATTTGTGATTGTTTAATTTCCAGATAGAAGGTAATATTAAAAGTTTTTATAAACATGAAAATTTTGTTAAAGTCACTTAAAGATAAACAGGAAACAATAAACAGGTAACAATAATAAAGTCGAAGTGTTTTTTAATCCCGGCATTACTCATAGGTAAACACTAAACAGAAAACGTGAAACAATAATATATATTTACAAAGTGATCTATAAACCCTCGATAAACGCAATGGTTGAAACATTCTCGTCTGTTATATTCATGGAGACAAATTTGAACAAAGTTGCATTAGTTTGGCAGCACTGACTGCGAAAATACATCTTAAAAACTCATCTAGACCCTTCATCATACATTTTTGCATAAAATATTATTGAAATTGTTGTCATCTTCATTTCATAAAAATTTTGTAAAATAAAGTAATTGTAAAGATGTTATTTGGCCATTTAAAAGATAAACAAATGGCAAAATAATTTTAGAAAGATTGTAGCTTTGTTTTTAGTCATTTTTTGTCGTAATAAATGTGTGCTGTTATCTTTAAGATATATACGCGTTTGAAGTTTGGAACCTCATATCTCCAAGGGTATGTGAGATAATTTTTTTAACAATTTTCTGGGGTACTTTAGGCATGCCCCCACAACGTACTATCGCGGACATGGAATTTAAGACGATCAATTTTTGCATTGTAAATATGGTCAAAATAGTGGCTTAAACATCTCAAGTTTTATGCGAAGTGGACATTAACAAGAAACATTTCGGTAATGTTTTACCATCATCATTGTTATCCTAAAACAAAACATTAATTAAAAAAAGGAATTATTTTTCTCGCCGGCAGCACATTTTACATAATGTATTTTAATAAAACACATGTGACGCATTTGTTGTCAAAATAACATTCGCAAACTGACATAAAAAAACCCATTCACAATAGAGTAAAATTTAAAAAATCAAAGGTGGCTAATGAAAAATCGTTTTAAATTCCATGTCCACGATAGTACCATCGCGTTTATGCGCCAATTTTTAGACACCCTGTATTTAAGTTTAAATTCTTTACCAAAACGACATTACCAAACGCTTATAGAACTTCTATAATATGATAGATAGTTATGCTAAACTTTAATAGAAATCCGAATCTTCAATCCTCTTGAGATTTCCGTAAATGAATTTGGGATATTCACGAGATATTTAACACCCTGTTTGTAAAGCAATTATACATCTAATGGATGTAAGATTTTCTGAAGCTCTAATTTCCCCCATTGAGATATCAAAGATAAGTTGCGGTGTCGCTTAAGGCTGGGGACTTAAATTCACAGATTTGAAGATCTGTGCTCCTAGAAGCTCGTATAAGTCATCTCCGTTGAGCTCCTGTCAATTCTACTAAATAGCACATCTACATGAGGGCCCCATCGTATATTAAAACTAAATCTAGTTTTGAAAACTAAAAAAATAGGACTACAAGCGTATTATGGTTTCAAACACCAACGGTTTTTATGAATTACATAATCTGTCTCTGCATTAAATTGGATATCAACCTTGAAACCTCTGTAATTTTTGGAAATTTATTGTACCTTGTAATTTAACTGGAATGTGACCCTGGTATGCTGGAGTTATTTTTCCCATGGTTTTTCCTCTGGCCCCACCCCCCGAAGTAGATGCTTTATCAGTATATGAACATTGTCCATGGGCATCCCAAAAAGAACATTATTTGTACTTTTTTATAATATTTACAACTTTATTATTCTTGAATGTTCATATTTGTCACATACCAACCCTTATACCTACTATGACTTGTAATGTTTATTAATAATCATACGAATATATATATATATATATATATATATATATATATATATGGTTTCATTTAAATCGGTTATTCTTTGTGTCGAAAATCTGACTTCAAAAATTATTGTAATATTTTTGGGAGGGGCAATTCAATAAAAGAATAAGTGTATGTTTTTTTAAGAATTTGTTAAGACTTTGTTGAGAATTTGTTAAAAATTTGCAAACAAATTCTAGAATTTGTGAATTAGTGTACACAATTTGCCCATCCGATTTGCCCCTCGAATTTTTGTTTAATGATGTCAGATTTTCGACCCAAAGAAATAACCGATTTAAACGAAACCATAATACGTTTGTAGCTCCATTTTTCTAGTTTTCGAAACTATATTCAGATTTAATATACGATGGGGCTCTCATGTAGATGTGCTATTTAGTAGAATTGACGCGAGCTCAACGGAGATGACTTATACGAGTTTCTAGGAGCACAGATCTTCGAATCTGGGAACTTCAATCTCCAGCCTTAAGCATTACGGGTGGTGTTAGGTTCAATTATCTTTGTGTAAACTTATAGTTAGGTTGTAATATCTTAGAAGTGTTTGCACAATAAACATTTGGTTTATATACGCACAAAAAACATTTTGGTAACAATAATGCAGACTGTTTAAACAGTAAACAAATTAATTTGCTTGTAGCTTAAGGCCGATTTATCCAACGTAACTTTTCTTTACTTCGGCGTAACTTCACTTCCACTTAACTTTACAAATTTACCTAATTTACAGGTTGCAAAGTTACGTGAAATTGGGATTAGTAAAGCGCATGTGTCTGAACTCGCGACTTCTGACAATTTGCACCTGGGCGGTAATTACGGAATATCGCTTCGTACAAAACCTACATAAGAAGATCTAACAGGTATCGTACGAAGCGATATTCCGTAATTACTACCCTTGACAATAAGGGTGAATATCTCATTTTTGCAAATTTTGCGCATGATGGCCAAGCTCGAGTTAGTACGACTTTATACGACTTAAAGCTAAATGAATCAGCAAAGTAGCGCTAAAGTGAAGTATAAATTTGCCAATACATTCCCATGTATTTTATTTAATTTTCGGTTAAGTTACGCCGAAGTAAAGCGGAAGTAAAGTGAAAGTTACGTTCTATAAATCGGCCTATAAAGTTTATTTCAAGAAACTTTGGCTTAACCTTAACCTCGACTATAACTTAACTTAAATAAATTATAGGTTAACTAAGTTTATATGTAAAAGTGTTGAAAAAAAGCATTTTAAATCCCTGTTGTCAGTTTAATTTTATGGAAATTTTGTTAAATTAAATTGATTATAAAAATGTTATTTAACTGTTTTAAAGATAAACAAATAGTAAAGTAGTTTAAGATACACTGTGCTTTTGTATTAAGTCTTATTTTTCGTTAATATGTGCCGTTGTGTTTAAGGTACATGCGTTTCGCACTACTTTGGGGTCTCATATCTCCGAAGGTATATGAGATAGATTTTTTTGACAATTTTCTGGGGATCCCTAGACATGCCCCAACAACGTATCATACCTACAGGTGGTACGCCAATTCTGGGACACCCTGTATTTAAAAACAACTTAATAAATTTATTTAATCTCTCAGATAAACGGATGTTACTCTGATTTAAATAATTTACCTTTCCGGTAACTTTTAATCATTTCATTATGTCACGCTAATTAAAAAATGCTATCGTAAAAAATAATAATCCGACTTGATTCACACAGGAAGTGTAATTTATCCCAAGAATACCTGTAACTTGCAATTAAGTGATTCCTTTTTATCTTGTTCTGAGTATTTTTAACGCTCGCGATACTTTGATTAAACGGAACCACTTAATTAGTATGGTTTGGATACGGGATTATTAAAATTTATCTGTGAAGATTTGTCAATACAGCTAAATTCAATCTGGTTAAAATATTAACTTATTGAGACAAAGTTTGTCAGAGGAGGGGATTTCTTTGGACGGAAAGTAGTTTCGGTCATTCGAAAATGAAACATTTTAAAAGCATTATCGGTTTGCAAAAATTTTGCCATTTGGAATGTTCAAAAAAAAAAACAGAAGTATCTTTATTTGAATATGTATGCTAATAAACGCATCGGTCTGTTTCTGCAACTATGGCTTAATACCGATGCTCTGAGTGATGCTACCCCCAATCGAGAAATTTTGTCGTATCCCATACTTTTCCAAAGATGGGTAGAGCTCTTTCACGTGCAAATGAGTACACAGGACAAATTGACATTTTTTTCTTATTCTGTGTTTCCAACATTGGTCTTTTTAAAACATTATTTAAAGAAAGAAAATAAGAGAGTTTTTTAGGTCCCATTGGTGTAAAAATGCTCCTTTATATCTTATTTACTATATTTTAATTTAAAATTATCCGAGAATCTACCGCAAGAATTAAAAAATCCCTTAAGTATTAATCTGATGCTGATGATCACCCACCAAGATGTCAGCTTTATACGCAAATTGCTTGAAAAAGCAACCATATCAAGGGTTTGTTCTAGGTAATAGAAAAAAAATGTTAATTTTACAATGGTACACACCAGACCTCTTGATATGGTTGCTTCTCAAGCAATTTGCGTTTATAATTTACATCTTGGAGGGTGCACAACATTAACCCATAAACTGTATATTATAAAGTTTTACAATGAACTAAACTTGAAATATCGAATTTAAGACATTAGAGCACATTTTTATACCAAGGGTTTCCTAAGAAAGCTTTTTATTTTCACAAAATATTGTTCTAAAAAAGTGGTTAAATCTTGACAGAATCTAAATTCTACTTCACAGACAGTTTGTTTAATGTGGATCTGTGATTTGTGACGTAGGAGGTGTATTTCTGTTTGAATTATATGGTCAATACATTATCATGAAATTAATTAAACGATGAATAAATTAACGATTTTAACCTGTTTTAGTTTTGTTTGTAGTTTCATTCATACTTGACAAACTTTTACATAAATCTATTTTGATAGTAAAGCCCAGCATTCAAAATTACAGGTTTAGGTGTAACATGGGTAAATATACAAGTCGAACTTAATTTACATGGTTCTACATAGACAGAAATTAAATTTTAATAATTAATTTTTAAGGACGAATTCTGCATATTCTGTGGAATACCGAATAATTATAGATTCACAATGAAAATTAGTTTGCATCTTGTAAGAATTAAGGTAGCTTGCAAGAGCTTAAAATGTATGCATTGGGCTATCCAGTTACCTAAACAAACTATACGAATTTTTAACCATTAGCGCAGAATACTACACATGCACATTACATGCAGTAGAACGAGATGAAAAATTAGGCCATTGGAGACGTGATATAAGATCTTGACCGATCACGCGGCTGTTGTTTACCTTGGACAGTGGCGGCTTTAGCCACCTATTATCATTGAGCTGACCTACTCATAGTGCCTGCATAGCCGGACATGAGTAGGCTGCCTTAGTGTGAGTCACTCCTGCTTCGGCAGATGGCGGTAACATCTCAAGTCCTTCTTTCGATATTTGTTGAAATACATAAGTATCTTAGTTTCTTGAAGTTATGCATCATCTATCAATGATAAGTGATTCTGATGAGCCCCAATAGGGCGAAACAGCTGTCAATCACTTCAGGTTTGGTAGGTGCATATCTCTAAGAAATAAAGAAGGACTCCTTTTGTAAGTCAGGCTAATTTAAGCGAGTCTGAAAGCGCTTTTGGTATTGTTTTCGTTCCAGAGGCCAATTAATTTGATCGCACCATATTTTCCACACTTGACTAAGCGCAAAACTCACCTGCATCGTCACCATAATGCCTGCCCTAGACCATGCTATCCGACTGATACGACCGTCTGAAACGACGTACTGTTCAGACCGATCGAAGCGTCTGGGGCAGAAATCGTAGTAAAAGTTGATCTGAACAGTACGTCGTTGGTCGTAAGCCCGCTCCAGACCATGCAATAAAAGTATGTATTTTGGTCTGAACTGTTGGTCTGATACGATCATCTGAACGTGTGGAGAGAGGATCGTAGTAAACTGTGGTCGTATCAGTCCATCGAAGAGAAATACCAACGTGTCAGAATTCCAATCCGATCAAATATATTTTAATTTTTTATTCATTCATTTACTGAGGATTTCTGTATACTATTGAGATCTATGATAAGAATAAAAATGATTTTGTAAAAAGTGTTGAGATTTGTAAAATTTTTTGTAAAAAAAATTTGCTTTTAACTGTTTTAAATAATTAAAATTTTCAATTAAAAAAAAAATTGCATATTTCAAGGGTTCTTCGTAAATACTTTTTTCATAGGGTGACGATAAAAATAATAAAATCCGTGATGGATGTTTTTTTAATATCCCAAAATTTTATTTTTTTTTAAATAATATAGGCACACTATATTTTAAATTTTAAAGCTTATAATACAGGGTGTTACCAAATAAGTAGGAAAAAATTCAGGGGGTAATTCCTGGACATATTTTAAGTAAAAAAGTTCATATGAACCTGTGTCCGAAAATCCTTCGTTTCTGAGATACAGGGTGCAAAAGTTTCTAAAAAAAAAACTTTTTTTTTAAGATTACCAGGAAACTAAACCAGATATTTATTTAAAACTTAGCACGGGTAATTTTCTTACCATTAGGCATAAAGTGCGGTAGAAAAAAAATAAAAATTATAATTGGAAGGGGCACATTTGGGGGTACCATGGGGGTTGTTCACCCCCAACTTTTTTGTGTGTTACTTTTTTGATATTTTCATAAAATAATTAGAAGCCCTAGAATATGATCTTTAAAATTAATGTCCTGTTCTTTTTTCATAAAACTAACCGTTTTCGAGAAAAAAATTCATTGCCTAAAGGCAACAAAATTTCTTTTTTAAGTTTGGCTTTTTTATGTTAATGAAAATAAAACATAGTTAACAATGAAGGGTTAATTCATTTCTTTTTTTTATTATTATTTTAAATAACTATCTGGTTTAGCTTTTTAGTAATCTTAAGATTAAAATTTTTTTTGAGAAACTTTGACACCCTGTATCTCAGAAACGAAGGATTTTCGGACACATGTTTATATGAACTTTTTTTCTTAAAATGGGTTCAGGCATTACCTCCTGAATTTTTTCCTAGTTATTTGGTAACACCCTGTATTTTAAAAATATAGCAATAATCATTTTCGTATAATATATTAGTTTAAACTTGAAATTATTTTTTAGCAATGCATTGTGTATGTATTTTTTAAATTTTACGACAATTTCACTAAGCACGCAGCTTATTTATTTCTGAAAAAAAATAATCTAGACATTTGGGTACTATATAAACCTGGATATACAGGCTGACGTAAATTAAAGGGTCACCGTTTGAATCTTGCTTATCTTAAAACATACAAGGTCGGTTAAATAGGTACAAAGTTGGCAATACATTTCACAGACATTATTTTAACGCATTTTTGTGAACTGTGACGTAGGACTTGACCAGGGGCCCAAATAGCAAACTTTTTTTTAAAGGTCAAATTATGTTTTACGCATGATTTCAAAACAACAAAAGTGTTGACATAATCAATTTTGTAACGTCATCTCGTATACTCTAAAAAGTAGTGGGAGATGTTTTTAGTTTACACCAAAGTTTTAAAATTAATTAAAAAATAGTCGCTGGCTTAAACAAATCATAATATGCAATAACGTACTCTGACCGCTTTATCTAAAAAGCAAAATTTGGTCAAAATCTTTTACGTTCATGTTCCCTATTATGTATAGTATCAAAATTTGTACTTTTTATACAAATTGTAATTATTTTAACAATAAATAACATTTAAACATAATACAATTATTTAAAAATATAGTCGGTATTTCTGTAAATTTATGAATTAAATAATTCATTTTAAATCCTTCTTTTATTTATGGTCTTGACATCAATGTCAAGACCATAAATAAAAGAACAACAACAATAAATAGTAAAGTTGTAAAATACCTACCCTTTCATTCATCAAACAAGTAATATTAGGTATTTGGCTATTTTTAAACATAATGCGGTCGGAAGCAGTTGGCAGTTACAGTTGAACTGAGTGTCTGGAAGCACCAAAAAAATTGCACAGACCGTCGTTTCGATCGGTCGTACGATCAAACTGTATGTCTAGGGCAGGCATAAGCGTGACGATAACAAGTAGTAGCCAGCAATACAGGATGTTATGAATATAGGTATCTATCTATTTTTAAACTTTTATTAAATTGAACAAGTTTTTTAACGAGTTTTAAACGTTTTGATCGTCGCAAAGAGGTTGAGTGCTGACAGCTAGGTTAAAAAGTATTTAGCATTTTTAAATGAGACTTCCGCAGTAATCATGAAACTTTAGAGAGCTTTTAAATAAACATGGGCTTGATAGATAAACATTTGAAGTGTTGGATTTAAACTACAGAAGTTTAAAAATGTTTACCAAGCGTTTAGTTTTTAAGGATCAGTCGTTAAATCTTCGTTAATAATCAGACAAACCAACAAATAATCCAAAATAGATTGAAAATAAAAAAATTTGAGACACACCACTTAGTGCAATACGAAGAAAGATAACTTTTATCCTTCAGCGAGTTTAGTTTTAAACTTTTCAAGGAAATTTTTGACGTTCCAACCTAAATTAAAGAAAAGACCTTGGATCCGCCAAGGACTTTATTTGAACGAAAAAATATGTCGATTTTGACACTGGGGCGCTATCCATAAATTTGCAAATAGCAAGAGGGTTAAATTAACTGAATGCCATTTAACTCCACTTAAATTAACGCGACCAAATTAATGCATTTATTTTTTTTATTAACTTATTTTAAATCGGTCTGTTTCTGCAACTATGGCTTAATATGGATGCTCTGAGTGAGACTACCCACAACCGAGAAATGTTGTCGTATCCCATCCTTTTCCAAATATGGGTAGAGCTCTTTTACGTGCACATGTGCACACCAGACCGCATCTTTTACTTCGTCTTCCGAGCGAAGACATTTTTAGAAACATTTATCCCACCAGTAAATGTTACCAGCAGACTTTTTTTATTTTTGGATCACTTCCGGGTTCGCATTTATAGATTGCCTAATTTTAGTAATTTAAAGCAGTAAATGCCATCTATCGGTAAATCGTAGAATCTTATTATTTTACCGATATTATGTACATTATTCGCCCTTTTCGACGTCGACGTCGACGCATCTCAGATACGTCCAAATACGTCAGAAATAAATGAGTCAATCTGACGGCTTCTGAGATGTGTTGACCGGCGACTTCGATACGAACGGAAAGAATTCCTACGGGTTTCTTTCTAATTGAAAAATAAAAGACCATTAGAGATCACTTTGTGTCTCAATCTCCGTCACACGATTTCACTGTGGGAAAATCTCATACAAATAAGGGTAGCTAGTTGCCTCAATCCCACACTCTAGATAATAGGACAAAAGATCTTGTTAAGTTGTTAAACAAAAAACCCTGACAAAGTTCATAAGGGCCATCAGCAAGTGGTTAGGTTTTAAGATCCTGGGAAAAGGATACAACAAAAAATTTTCACATGAAACACCTGTTGAATGGAGTTTTTTATGCTTATTATAGGTATAGCTACAATTTGCAGCTGTTTCAATATAATGATAATAATGCCTTTTAATAAATAGGGGTTGCATTTTATGCCGTTCATTAAAGTCGGCTTAATGAAAAATTCTTTACCAGAAATGTAGCTAAATTAACGATGAGTTTAAAGTAGCTTTTAATTAATTTTATAGATGTTTGTTCTTTATAACAAAAGCTTCTGCTGATTTACATTCTTTAGAACTTTTTGAGCTATATAAAGCCCACAAAAGAAGGAAACTAAAAATTAACTATTTGGGCTTCCCCGAGCTTTCCTAAAGCCAATAAGTAACAGTAAAGTTGTAGGCCGATTAAGAGATTAATTAAAGTGACCTTATTTTTCCATTGTTTTGTTTTTGTTATAGTAGGCGTAGCCTTTGAAAGAAGATGACATTGTTTTCGATTAAATAACAATAAACGTAGATTTGAGTAGATTAAGAGGTTTCCCCCCAATCGGTTAAAATCAAGAAAGCCCTTATGACAAGAGGAATTTGTGTACGAACTCTTTTTAGTACCCGATGTGTGAAAATCTTAATTGGCAAAATGTTGGTGTGTCAAATAAGAAATTAATCAAAGATCCCACTCAAGAGGTTTCAAGTTTGGATACTGTTAATCGTCTTAGAACGTGTCACGGACGTTGCAGCGATATTTTATAAAAGTAGAATGCTCTACCTAGTCCATAATGCGAATGTGGTAAATCTCCAGAAAGTATTAAACATAATACTGTACAGGACAAACACCAATTTTGAAGGCGGTTTTTATAAAATACATAATCTGACTCCTAATGCATTAAAATGGATATCAATCCTGAAACTTCCATAATTTTGGCAATTTATTGTATCATATAATAACATTGGACATATGCTGGAGTTATTTTTTCCATGGTTTCCCTTTGACCTTAAATCATCAAACCTTTATCAGTATATTATATGAAAATTGTTCATGAACATCCCAAAAAACACATTACTTGCACTTGAATTATTCACGACTTTTTTCTATGTATTATTAAATGTCTATATGATTCCCATGTACCTATTTTGACTCGTAATTTTTTATTAATAATTAATAGAATATATTTTAACCGTAACCTTAACAATTTCCTTCTATGGCATAATTTTTTACAAAATTTTTGTTTAATCCTTAAGAACTGGGCCTATAATAGGAGCAAACATCCGCCCAAGTGTGCCTTACCTCAATTATTTTTTGGAATCTTAAATGATGGATTGTGCAAAATTCTTCTTAAATCTTCCATAATACAAGTAAACAACATTCCTCTCCTTTAGTTCTTTTCAATAATCTATTTCAATTCGGGCTCTTTGGCAACTATTTCCTAGAAGGAACTCACTTTTCAATAGAGTGAGAATGCCTTAAGCCAGTAACCTTTAAGGCTTTTGTAAAATTTAAACTAAAGAAAGAATTCACCCGATATCCTTTTTGAAGTTACTATTAAACAACTCGAGGTAGGTTGTAGGTATCATTAAAATGGCAAGGAAGATAGCTTTTAGACCTTTAGGGCGCTTTGGACATATTTTGTCTCATATTTTGTTTCTCATCTTAGAAGATGTCTTGGTGTACTTAAATGTATACTTTAAAAAGCAGAAATATCTGCCCGCCCTAGACAATAACGCTAAATTGGTATACAATTGGACAATGCATTTATCCTTGCACAATTTTTTCTGACATTTAAAGAGTAAAATTTGGGCAAATCTTTTCGCTCACTGTAAAAAATTCTCATATAAACTATAGCGCTAGGATAACTACACAAAAAGTCGTTGCAATTGATCTTTACGATTTATTGGAGCATCTAAGGCGGACATAAACATTTTTTGGTAGAGGAAGAAAAGCAGTCAAGAAACTGTGTCTGGTCGGTTGATTTAACCAAATTTTTTTATTATGGCCTTTAAAATTTAGCACATTAGCTTTGTTCGTTGTGACCAAAATCCCAAACCAAACTTATCCACAGGTATAAAAAACGTGTAAAAATCCTGCGCATAACTTCCTTTTTTTGATGTGCGCAGACATTGACACTTTGAAAACAGTGCGGAACTAGTTTGAAACTGGTTATTATTTACAAATTTATATTTGATATTTCTGTGGCGAATGTTTAATATAAAAGAAAGATTCTTTCCACACCACACTTTATTTAGAAAAATCTGAATACGTATTTCGACAGTGCTGTCATCTTCAACAGAAGATGAAATTTATGCATTCTATCTTCTTACTTAAAACTTAATTTCCTTTGAGTTTATATTCATTGGTTCCGTGTAAGATCGAATCTTTGATATTGAAGAAGCAATGTTAGCTTATCGATTACGTCTTGCGAAGAGTTTATTTTAACATTGTAGACAGATACAGTAAGTCATAAATAGGCGGTATAGTCTAGAGTGGCAGACGGTCGGATAGTTTACACAGGCCAGGTGTATTTTCCCGCCTCTGGCCTGGTGCCACGCGTATAGGTATTCTTTGCATATGGAACAAATAATTACTTCTAGAAGGCACAGCTGCTTCCCTTTAATAGGTAGGTACCAGCAGCTAAGGGCATCTGCTTGCTTGGACCATCAGTTTAAGATATCAGACCTTCAAAAGCCACAAGGCATCTTTAAGAAAGTCTGAACATAACAAAATCTGCTCTGTTCGGAAATTTTATAAGTTTCTTTGAATTAAAAATTGAGCCTTTTTTTTGTTCCAACTTGCTATTATTAAAAAGCACTTTTAAAAGTTTTTATATGGCTCAATTTTAGTGTAATAAATAATTAATTTTATTTTCACTTTGTTTTAAAAAATTACTACCTGTCTTGGTAGTTCGGTCACAGATTTTTTGTAAAAATGAAGACCTAAATTCGTTTATTTAGACCTTTATAGAATTGTTAATTTGCGGTTAAAACTAGAAAACTAATAGTACTATGGTGATTCTTTATCTTATCGGAATTAATTACGATGTCTTATTAAAAATACCGCATTTCATTTCCCATTTTTAGTAAATTAGCGACAATCAATTGGGAGGCGTTCGCTCATTCTTTGGTAACAGCAGTTCTTGCCGAAGGCGAAACCTGTTGCCCTGTTTGGATGAATAGTTGTTGATATGTCATCTCTACAAAATTGGCAAACAATGAAATCAAAGTATAAGAGTAATCACTGGTACAATAAAATCTACACCAACGCCTTGGTTGCCTACAGTGCTTTTCAACATAGTTTCACCAGACTTTAGAAGAAGGCATCCATTTACATATTGATTTGCAGATGCTTCCATCTAACAGACTTAAATTAATGAAACCCATATTATGACAAGAGGATTTTATTCATCAGTATGTGCTGTTACTGATGTGTGGAAAAATAATATAAGTGTCCCCAAATTGATCAATTAAGAACGGAAATTTACTGCAGTTCTTAGCCTGTTATGTAAGTGAGGTGCATTCCTAATGATAAATGATTAAACATATTGTAGAAGAATCAAAGAAGTTCCAAAAAACCTACACAAAAACTTACCATTAAATGAGCTTTGCCATCAGCTGCTACCCACCCAAACGCAATATCAGCACCTTCCATTCCTCCTTTTGGGCTAAAACCAATTCCAATATACCCCAAGGTTCTCGCCTCGACCCTAAACAATATTTCCTGATGTCTAGGTTGCCACCTTAGGATGACTCTGTTCTCTCTGTCCAAAGCTTGGGAATGGGTCCATTCTATAACGTCCCAAGATTCCCGAGATGGATGTCTGGACCCGTGATGCCGTTTCGACCTTTTCACTGACGCATTAGGAACAATAGATTGGTTTAACTTTGAGTTTAAAGTAACTGGAGTTTGTTCACTTCTGTTAAGATTCTCACTGTCACTCACCCTGTTAGAAAGCACTTCACGTTTTGATTTAAAGTTTTGTGTTAAATATTCATGATCGTCTTTGGCATTAAGGTTATTAGTATGTGTGAGTTCTAAGCATTTGGTATGCCTGACTGAGGTTGTTATGTAGAAATATAGAAGGTACTGTAGTGTATTCATTTTGATTTGTTTCTATTGTTGCTGTTTTTGATTATTGGAATTGCATTATAGCTGGAACAAGATAAAGAAAATGGTTAATGTAATAGTGCTGATTGTTTTCTAAAACATTGAATGTAATTCGTATTTAAATACAAAAAAATAATGTGAAAAAAAAAAAAATAAGCACTGGCATAATTTTAACAAAAACCAGCAAAGTGTAAAAAGGTTGTGTTTATTTCAAGGGCCCATTAAGATCTTGTTTATCTTAAGATACCTAAGGTCAGGACGATGGTCAGAAGCACAAATTACCATTAATAAGTTAATAAAATTAAAATGTACACAAAAAATATCTTGTTTTATTTGCATTCTATAATATGCACATTATAAAACCCGAAATTTGCTTTTTTAAAGTTTCTGAATTGCTTTATTATTAAACCCAAAATTTATTTTATGAGGTTGGTTTTCCAGATGCAGAAAGATAAATTTTTCCCTTGAACGGTACTTTTTATCTACAAATTTTACTATTATAAACTATCGGGGAACATAGTTTTTTTGTAGAGGGAATAACTAGAATAATTGAAGAAACGATATCAATGGTTACATTTTCTCAAAAACTCCTATTTATTTAGTATTAAGTAAGTAAAGTTTACAAATGTCATTATTCAATATGTCTGACCTAAATTTACTTTTTACTTCAAAATTTCAATGTTGCCAATCCAATAAAAATAAAATTTTAAGTTAAGTATTTAATTCAAATTAAAAATGTTTTTTAATAAATTAAATGAAGCAAATATAAAAAATAGTATAAAAAAACTCGTTTTATTTGGCGTTTTTTAGCACTAAACTTGGAAAACTCGCCGCTGCGCAGCTCGTTTTCTAAACTTGGACGCGTGCTTAAAAAGTTCCTTATAAAACTCTATGTTTTATTATACTATTTTTTATACTTTGCCCATGCATTATTTTGATGCCTTACATAACCTATATAAAAAAATTTGGCATATTAAATGTGGAAAATTTTTGGCCCAACTTTTAAACTTTGACAACAGAAAGATAGCATGAGATTTTCTTTATCGTCATTCTATAAATGGCCGAATTCTTTCATATTCACTGACACTTACTAGTACCAACTAAAAAATAAGACAATTATTAGTACAATTATGGTAATATGTTTAAATGATTCGCACTATAAACTTTTCCTGTTTTTACTAATAGATAACTGAATAAATCTCATTATAAAAATGTAGATTGTACTGATTGCAGGAAATGACCAGTTCTTCATTGTAAGTTAAAGTGAAGATCGTTTTCTTTATGTTTAATGTAGGTAAAAGTAGATAATGCACAAAGTAAGTACTTAAATAAGCGGAAATGGATAATAAATCAAAGATATCAGGTTGCACGGAAGTAAGGTACTTTTAGTATATTTTGAAATTGTTTTTAAATGTTGAAATGCCAGATTTCTAGGTACTCCAACTTTCAATAAATGGCTAGGTACTGTAAGAGGAAGGAAATGGTTCCGTTTATTAAAATATTTTTAGGTACCTACTTTTTACCTTTTTTGACAAAAGAAATAATACCCTCAAAAGATAATAAAAACTTAAGACAAATTTTCGATTCACAAATTAGCTACTTGAATGTTGTTAAAGTAAGGCACTAGATAGATAGGAATGATCACGGTCCAGCATTTTTGGTCCATAGCAAAGTAAGTTTTAGTAAAGTAGTAAACTTGTCCTTAAAAATGACATGGACGTAAACTAACGTCAATGATATTTTGGGTCCATAGCAAAGTAAGTTTTTAGTAATAGTCCGAGAAAATCTTACATTTGGTCAAGAAATTTTCCGGGCAGCACAATTTTTATGGGTAATTGGAGTATTGGACATCTAGAAACATAATTACCATGTGCGCACTCATGCGCATATTAGCATTTTGTGCTAGAGCCCCCCAAAGAGCCCCCTTTATTTGGTAATACTAGATCATAGAGGATTTACACCAAATTTTGGAAAAAGACCCTAAACAAGGTTCTAAAATGATTTTCGTAAACATTTTTTTCGCAAAAAGATTTCTTCACCCCCCAAATGGCCCCAAAATGATTAATATTTATCACGTTGGATTTACACCAAATTTTATTTTGAAAATAGGTTCATAATAAGGTTCTTTAAGAGATTTTTAGAAAAATTTTTTTTCGCCCCCTATAAAAAATAGCCCCCAGAAGGAGCACCAATTTTTTTTTAAAAATATTTTTTAAAAAGGAGTTTCTACAACCCAATTTTGCATCTGTTTGTAAAATTTGGTGTAAATTGAACGTGGTAAATATTACTCATTTTGGGGCCATTTAGGGGGTGAAGAAATTTTTTTAAAGAATTTCTTTATGAATTTTATTTTAGAACCCTATTTGGTATCTATTTGCAAAATTTGGTGCAGATCCACAATGATGTAGTATTAGGAATTAAAGGGGGCTCTTTGGGAGGCTCTAGCACAAAATGCTAATATGCGCATGAGTGCGCACATGCTAATTATGATTCTAGATATAAAATACTACACTTCTCCACAAAAATTGTGCTGCCCGAAAAATTTCTGAAAAATAAGGATTTTTTGTAAGATTTTCTCGGACTATAAAGTAGAAAACTTGTCCTTAAAAATGACATGGACGTAACGTCAATGTTAAAATATTCAAATAAAAATAATTTAAAAAATTAAAACAACATGAAACTAGACTTATTTTCGCTTTATATTGTTGCGCAAAGATTTTACGATGAAAATATTATACTCAAAAAGTGTGAATGGCTTACTTTTATTCAAAAAATATTTTGAAAGGGTATACCGTTCCAAAAATACAGCTTTTTAAGTGAGGTTGATTAAAAATGCTTATATTATTTCAAATTTTAACACATATCCACAGTCCCCATTATAATGCTTTTTCGACGATATGAGCTAATAATTTAGTAACAAACGGGCTCCTGAGTACTGGACCAGTAAGTGCACAATCAATGAAGGTAATCAAAACAGTTATTTTAAACCAATTTGTAAATTTAGGGCTCCTCCCGAATATGGAATATGGAGACGAGTTCCAACTGGTTCTTAATGCGGGTTTCCAAATGTTTATTTAAGGATTTCACACTTTTCAGCTAGCTTTTTAACAAAACCATCAGGGCATCTTTTAACGAAAATTTTTGTAAATTACTGTCCGCATCCACAAAGCTACTTTCGTCATTTCCGAACAAGTAATTAATTTTTTTTTTACTGCAACCTTGTCTCCTTCTGTAGGAACATTTTCGTTTAGAAGAATGTCAATTAATCAGTTTTTACTAAGTTCCTGCGAACATCCAATTTGCACCATTTTAACTCAACTCAAAAAGCGAAAATAAGTCTAGTTTCAAGTTGTTTTAATTTTTTAAATTATTTTTATAAGAATATTTTAACATTGACGTTACGTCCATGTCATTTTTAAGGACAAGTATACTACTTTACTAAAAACTTACTTTGCTATGGACCAAAAATGCTGGACCGTGATCATTCCTATAATGTTTGTTACCCTATATTCACGTAGCCAGGCTACTCCAAAGCCTAAGGCTGTCCGGATTAAGAACAAGGGGGACCTATAGCTTAACGTGGGTTCCGAACCACGAGGTTGCGAGCCTTTCGACTAGTACTTGGGTGGTCACCCATCCAAGTACTAACCTAGCCAGACGTTGCTTGACTTCAGTGATCGTGTGATCACTGTCCAAGCGGCCTGACCGCTCGCTCCCTAATCTGGTGTCTTAGTTAAAGTAACCGTTAAGAGCTGTAACAATGTAACTCTATACAGGGTGTCAAAAAAATGGCGCATAAACGCGATGGTACGTTAATGGGGCATGTCTAGGGAGCCCCAAAAAATTTAAAAAAAAATCTATCTAACCTTCGGAGATAATATGTTGTCCCAAAGTGCGAAACTTCAAGTGCTTATATCTTGAATATAACAGCACATATTAACGAAACAAATGATTTAATACAAAGCTACAGTCTATCTTAAACCATTCAACCATTTGTTTATTTATTAAATGGTCGAATTACATTTAATCAATTTAATTTTACAAAATTTTTATGAAATGAAGCTGACAACAACGTCAATAAAATCTAATGCAAAAGTGTATGATCAAGACTCATAGATGGGATTTTTAGATGTTTTTTCCTAGACTGTGTTTCCTAATTTATGCAACTTTGTTCGCATTTTTCTTGATGAATATAACAGATGGATTTTTTTTTATAATTTTTTAGGGATCCCTGATAATGCTCCAAGAGCATACCATCGCGTTTATGCGCCATTTTTTGGACACCCTGTAGTTAAATTTTAGTACCATTCGTGTATGATTTTTAAGACAAAACAAAATAGCGGAAATGGTGTTTATTACATTCAATCTTTCAATAAATCTTGGCTTTGATATCCGACTATTCTGCAATAATCTGTAGTGAGCAGGATTTCAAATTTCTGCACAAAACTATGATAAATAGTATTTTATTGCAAGAACTCTATTCTTTTATGTTCGATTTTCTATCATCTCTTTCAAATATCTGTTCTTAAAGTAGGTAAGTAATAGTAATCGTTTAATCTTACTGAAGTTGAGCCTCGAAGAAGTTTAAAATTATATCTGCATATTTGCAACTTTTTCTCATCCTAATTTAATTTAGTTTTGCTGAAGGCAATTCTTTAATGGATCCAAACGCTTTTTGAAAATTTGCTACAAGTTTACTAAATCTTAAGACTTGGGTTTCAAATTCATAAATGGGATGTTCTGTGCACTCAAAAGTTCGTAAAAGTCATCTACCTGAATGTCAGTTATTTTCAACAAAATATGTCAAAATACGGAGTAATACGTCAATAACCATCATTAAAAATATTTAGGGTAATGTTTGTGATACATAGAAGTGGTACTGAGTGCAAGAAATAATAGAAATATGGTAAGATAGTACTTTTGATGTTTTTCTTTCTACATTGAAATCTTTGAACGAGCACTCATCTATATATTAGGGAAAAACGTAAGTTGCAATTTTAATCATTTACAAGCTTAAAAAAACCATAGTAAATTAACCTATTATGGTTTGGCATAGACCACGTAATGTATATATAAAATAATCCAAAAAATGTATCCGTAGTCGAAAAAAAAAATAGTATAATTTTTGAAGTCAGATTTTTGACACAAAGAAATAACCGATCTAAATGAAACCATAATTCGTTTGTAGCCCTATTTTTGTTGTTTTCAAAACTACATTTAGTTTTAATATACGATGGGGCCCTCATTGTAGATGTGCTATTTAGAAAATACCAAAATAAATGAACAAGAGCACGCACTAAAACAGTACTGTGCACAAAAGTACTTACTTTGTCTTTAAATCTTCTCGTTAGACAATAATCTAATTAACATAATAATCTTGGTGTTGCATTAACCTCTTCAACAAAAGAACACTTCGCACACCAACACAACTCAATACAAAACCAAAAACTATTATTTAAACAATTGGTACTGCAACCCACTGAAAGAACTATCTTTAACAACTTCCTTCCTTAACTGGGAACTATTCAAAATAAACGTACACATAAGGCAGAACCATTTACAGCATTTCCTTTACTTCCTGACGAGGGAAATATAATGAAGCACATGTGGTATAAAAATATACATAGGGGTGCACTTAAACAACTGTTTAATTTCAAGGTAGATGCTGTTCACAATAAATAGTATGAAGAGGGAGATATTATATTAAAAGGGTGGAGAATAATTTCGGTTTTAGCGTCACTTAAATTTTAATAAAGTTGATGAAGAACTGTGCAATACTGATGTGAGAAGTTGAAACGAAACACTTATTCTCTTGTTTAAAAACTACCACGTTGTTTAAACTCTTAAATACCGTGGGATCTTTTAAGGGTTTGCTACCGGTAACATGGGAACCAAATCTATCAAAATCGGAATGTTTTGCAGATTCTGTCTCGTCCGAAAAGAAGCTCTTAAAACGATGGGATTACGTTTACTACTGCCGGGTACCTTTACCATCGTTGGGCAAACCCATCATGCATGGAAGGTCTATAGGTAGGCATGGTGTCTTTCTATTGGCTGTCGGATACGCAAGCTGCTTCTTTCATGGTTCATTCATTCATGCTTTAGTTCCTCTCTGATTGTAGTATTGTGTTGAGTTTTTTATGGGGTATTGGACGCAAGAGGTTTGCACTTAGATTGTTGCGAATAAATAATTGCGGGTGATGAGTAGTACAGATTGCCAGTTTTTATGCCGATGTACTCATTTTTTTTCCCATCTAATTTTTTTGTTTGAAGTTGACTAAATCTTGCATTGACTTTATGGGGACGTTCTTTTGCCGTTAAAACGGATCCAGAAGCTCCAGTGATATTCAAAAGTCATTCCCGTGACTGGTCTTTATATTTGAAGGCTCCTTTCAAACTTAACCTGCTAGCTGAATGTTTCGGGCCGCAATTTTTGATTTACGACCATTTGAAATTGACGGTTACTAAAAAAAGGTTCAAAAATTTAATATCATCCAGAGTTGTTTGGTCTCAGTCATGTCGAGTGCTTTATTGGCGACTGGAATTTCTTAAAAATTAAGCAAGACGAATTCCCGCCCTAGACACAACGATAGATTGGTATAATTGATCTGCGCGTCCTCCTTGTACAATTATTTTGTGACGTGGCAAAATCTTTGCAAATTTGTACATTGACTTTAATCTCTTAATTTCCAGTTACAGAACTACATTGCAAATTCTGTTAAAGGGATTCCTGTTAATAAATATTTTTATTTTATTATTTATATTTTTTTAAGTTGCAATTGATCATTCCAATTTATTGTGTGTCTAGGGCGGGTATAAGAATAGCTTCTGCAAGCAAATACAAGTAATAAATTAAAAACCAGTGCAAATCGGTATTACCCTCGGTTACGTTTGTTTCCTTTTGATTATGAATAATGACCAACTGTGGTAAGTGCCTTACTTATTCTTGTAGGGAGAATTTTCCTGATTTTTTTCAATACAAATTAGTTTAGAAACGTCGAATAGAAAATAGCTTACCTATATTATTTTTCATTTAATACAAAAGATTGGGTAATGAGTTTTTAAACATAGGAAAATGAAATTTGAAAAGCATAATTTAAAGCTTCATTCACAATGAAAATTAGCTTGCATGCGGTAAGAAGTAAGGTAGCTTGTAAGAGCTTGAAATATGTATTTGGGATATACCATTCACAATAACTTACCTCATGCAAGCTAATTCGTTGTGAATGGTATATCCCAAATACATATTTCAAGCTCTTACAAGCTACCTTACTTCTTACCGCATGCAAGCTAATTTTCATTGTGAATCCCACTTAAAAATCATAAAATCGTTTTATGTAAAATTAAATATCAAAAGTCTGGCGTCGGGGTTCAGACGCTTTAAAAGTAGTTGTCTGAATTGACCAATATTAAAGAATATTGATAAGCAGAAGACTCTGTCGGCCCGGCGTCTTTAATGTCGGTGTCTCAATAACCTAACTTCTTATTTTCGTAAAAAGTATGTAAAAAGTAAAGGTAGGGTAAAATAATTTCCTGTCTTTATTGATCAGGGGGCGATCTAGTACAATTTCTTTTAGTACATAAAACTTGCGAATTTTTAAGCTTTGCTATAGATAGACATTCGTAGACTTTATAATGTGTGAGTCACTTCTGTCCTGGCAGATGGCACTAACATCACTTGTCCTTCCACTGATGCTTTTAAAATATACAGGTAATTAAGTTTCTTAATGTAATGCATCAATTATATTCAGATTTGTAATTCTCCAGGTCTTGACATACACTTTTGCATTAGATTTTATGAAAATTTTGTAAAATTTATTTGATTATAAAAATGTAATTTGACCACTTAAAAAATAACCAAATGGTGGAATGGTTTAAGAAAGATTGTAGCATTGTATTGAACCAGTAGGAAGAATTATCTTTTTTTCGTTAATATTTGTTATCTTTAAGATATAAGCGTTTAAAGTTTCACACTTTGGGGCAACATATCTCCGAGGTTATATGAGATAGATTTTTTTTAACAATTTTCTGGGGATCCCTAGACATGCCCCAACAACGTACCATCGTTTATGCGCCATTTTTTGGACACCCTGTATATAAAATACTTTTTGAAAATAGACGTATAATGCCTTAGACATCCTTTACATAAATGGGTACTCGTACTAGACTTGATAAAAAATTCATTTCTATTTACAATAAAAATGTAATGGATTATATCTTGAGGGATTGTTGTTAAATTCGCTTTGGTAAAACAAATAATCACTTGACTGAATATAGAAGTTGGGATTAGCATAATATTATCGTTATCTTTATTACGGCAAATGATCTGGAAAGTTAACTGATTTAAATATTCATCTCGCCAGTGAGCTCATCACTTATCCACCGGAGTCAAAGATATTGCATTCCCTAATGCAACATTCTTCATATTTATTGTCAATTTCAACAAAAATAGATTACTAAATTTCGTATTTGTGTGCGTTAAAAAAAGGGTTATTGCTCTAATTTTTAAATAATACTGAAAGATTTTTCATAAAAAAAGCTCTGCTCAGAATTTTTGCACCTGTGGACTAGTTAGAATTTAGAAACTAAAGCTTCATTCGCAATGAAAATTAGCTTGCATCCGGTAAGAATTAAGGTAGCTTGCAAAAGCTTGAAATATGTATTTAGGCAATGTCATTCACAATGAATTAAGTGGGTTTTACAATGAAAACTAGCTTGCATCTTGTAAGAATTAAGGAGCTGAAATATGTATTTGGGATATATCATTCACAATGAATTAGCTTGCATGAGCTCTTACAATTAATTGTGAATGGTATATCCCAAATGCATATTTCAAGCTCTTACAAGCTACCTTAATTCTTACCGGATGCAAGCTAATTTTTATTGTGAATGAAGCTTTAGCTTGCATGAGCTCTTACAAGCTAATTCATTGTGAATGGTAGAGTGCCTTGATGTCACATTGACAGATATTGTCGCCTTATAGAGTGGCGACATGCATCATTCCCTCTCTGTCATGCAGATTATGTCATAAATTGTATTTGTAAGTTGTAATTGTTGTCATCTTTGCTAATATGTGGATGACATAATCTGTATGAAAGAGAGGGAATGATGCATGTCGCCACTCTATAAGGCGACAATATCTGTCAATATGACATCTAGGCACTCTAGTGAATGGTTTATCTCAAATACATATTTCAAGCTCTTACAAGCTACCTTAATTCTTACAAGATGCAAGCTACTTTTCATTGTGAATACCACTTAAGATTCTGTGCACAACAAACAAATGAGCTATTATGAACATTCGGTGTAGGAAGAAAATTAGGTTTTAATAATTCAACTTCACTTCGGCGTAGATTAACCGAAAATTAAATCAACAACATGGAAATGTATAGGAAAATTTATACATTGCTTAATCTATACTTTAATAAATCATTTACCTTAAGTCGGGTTACGTCGGCACTCGTCAACTAGTTGATTATGGGCGCATGGGGCAACCTTCTTAACTAAATCTACCTTAATCTAAAAGGTAAGTTAGGTAGAAGTAAAGATATGCCAAAGTAAAGTAAAATTAACGTTGTATAAACCGTGCTGAAAGCATTTACTTCAAACTCAAAGGAAAAGCGATGGAAAAAATAAATCCATCATCTCAAAAAAATGTTATTCAACTGTATCTGGTGGTGCAATATCTTTGGACATTATTCACTGCACTGGAGCCGTTTTTAGAGCATAAACCCTGACTTTCTTACCTATCCAAGTCGTGATTCTTCCATTATTTTAATAAAGTTAAACTTACTTAAGTTACCCTAGATAATAAGCTTTATGATGTATTTACATTGACGACGACGTGGATTTTCGTATTAATAAACGGTTTATTTCTTAAATCCATTATTAATAATGTATTTTAAACTCTGCACCGAGCTTTAAGGTAGGTAATGACTAAGACGACATAGTCCTCCATAACTACATAAAAAATAGTACGAAGCTTAAGAATTTAATTTTATGGATTTTGCATTATGCATTTTTACTCTTAATTAAATCGGTATAGGACAGGACTAATGTATAGTTTATACAGCATCTTTACTTTAAATGCTTTCCCTTTTACCTCTTACCATCTAAAAAGAATTAGCTTGCATAAGCTAATTTATTGTGAATAATGGCTTAAATACAAATTTTAAGCTCTTGCAAGTTACCTTAATTCTTAAAAGAATAGCAAACTAATTTTTATTGTGAATAAACCTTAAAGTGGGATTCACAATGAAAATTAGCTTGCATCCGGTAAGAATTAAGGTAGCTTGTAAGAGCTTGAAATATGTATTTGAGATATACCATTCACAATGAATTAGCTTGCATGCTTACAAGCTAATTCATTGTTAATGGTATAAATACATTTGGTTTCACAAGACACTGGGATACTGTCAAATTTCTTTGACAAAATTTGGTATTAATTTATTAATTTCTGGGTATTTTGCGATTATATTCGTAAAATATGAAGAAGCAACGAAACAACCACCATAAATATGATTAAATTATGGCTAAATTAAGGCCATATTTACCAAAAGTAATTTGACAGTGTCCCAGTGTCTTATGAAACCAAGGGTACATAATTCAATTCAAGCTCTTACAAGCTACCTTAATTCTTACCGGATGCAAGCTAATTTTCATTGTGAATGAAGCTTTATACCTTTTACCTCGTCTTTAACCTTATTCTATTTTATCTATTATCATTACAAACTAATATAATTTTAACTACTCCGGTTATCAAACAATGCCGGGTTTAAAAATCACTTCGACTTTATTATTGTTACCTGTTTATTGTTTACTGTTTATCTTTGAGTGACTTTAGCAAAATCTACATGTTTATTAAAACTTTTAGAATTACTTTATATCTGGAAGTTAAACAATCACAAATTGAGCCAAATCCATGAGTATTTCCTTACTTATTTCAACCACTTTTATTTAAAAACTATTAAAATACTAATAAAAAACCGAATCACACACAAAATTAAAAAAAATAAGCATATTTTGTTCTACTTTAAGGTTAGGTATATCTAGTAGTTCAAGTCAATCTTTGGTTATATCAGAGAGAGTTCAGAATAAAAGAGACGACATATACGGAACGGCTTCTGATTGGTTTGTCCGCACTTTTTCCGCAACAACGGCTGCTCCAAAATTACATCTTTTTGACTTTGGTTAAAAAGTTGTGTCAGTTTGCTTTCAAAAACCGAAATCGAAATAGAAAGGACCCTCATATGTCGTCTCTCTTATCTATGAATTTTCTCTGGGTTATATTATCTATGGTTAAAATTATAAGATAAAATAGTTCAGGTAAACAATACAAAGTGACTAAAGTTAAAGTTCTTTTTATGAACAAGTGGGTAGGATTTGCACACATTTATCTTTTAAAATAAAAGGTAATAGATAAACAGTAAACCAGTAGATGTGATTTATAAACTGACCATTATAACCTAACCTAAAGATATAAGTACGAGGTTCAGACATCAGGGTAGAAGTTGTTGAATAAACCATGTATAAATTGAATCGTATCTAAGGATTTATCGCATCGCCTGAAGCGGTTTTCACTAATCTCGTCACTAATTTAACTCGCTCTATGGTTATTAATATGGAATGTTAAAGTGGGCTGCATCGAAAAACAGACAGGAAGGAAACACCGTCTTCAGCTGTTTTATTAGTAAAGACCGGCTTTGTTAAACCCACATCCGCTTATATTTATCTTTTTTGCATCAGCACCCTTCCTGTAGAAATACCTTAGGTAAATGCATGCATTGTAAATGTTGGTATAAGGTAGCTTCCGTATTATGCCTGCCCTAGACCATGCGATCCGACTGATACGACCGTCTGAAACGACGTACTGTTCAGACCGATCGAAGCGTCTGGGGCAGAAATCGTAGTAAAAGTTGATCTGAACAGTACGTCGTTGGTCGTAAGCCCGCTCCAGACCATGCAAAGAAAGTATGTATTTTGGTCTGAACTGTTGGTCTGATACGATCATCTGAACGTGTGGAGAGAGGATCGTAGTAAACTGTGGTCGTATCAGTCCATCGAAGAGAAATACCGACGTGTCAGAATTCCAATCCGATCAAATATATTTTAATTTTTTATTCATTCATTTACTGAGGATTTCTGTATACTATTGAGATCTATGATAAGAATAAAAATGATTTTGTAAAAAGTGTTGAGATTTGTAAAATTTTTTGTAAAAAAAATTTGCTTTTAACTGTTCTAAATAATTAAAATTTTCAATTAAAAAAAAAATTGCATATTTCGAGGGTTCTTCGTAAATACTTTTTTTATAGGGTGACGATAAAAATAATAAAATCCGTGATGGATGTTTTTTTATTATCCCAAAATTGTATTTTTTTTAAATAATATAGGCACACTATATTTTAAAAATATAGAAATAATCATTTTCGTATAATATATTAGTTTAAACTTGAAATTATTTTTTAGCAATGCATTGTGTATGTATTTTTTAAATTTTACGACAATTTCACTAAGCACGCAGCTTATTTATTTCTGAAAAAAATTAATCTACACATTTGGGTACTATATAAACCTGGATATACAGGCTGACGTAAATTAAAGGGCCACCGTTTGAATCTTGCTTATCTCAAAACATACAAGGTCGGTTAAATAGGTACAAAGTTGGCAATACATTTCACAGACATTATTTTAACGCATTTTTGTGAACTGTGACGTAGGACTTGACCAGGGGCCCAAATAGCAAACTTTTTTTAAAAGGTCAAATTATGTTTTACACATGATTTCAAAACAACAAAAGTGTTAACATAATCAATTTTGTAACGTCATCTCGTATACTCTAAAAAGTAGTGGGGGATGTTTTTAGTTTACACCAAAGTTTAAAAATTAATTAAAAAATAGTCGCTGGCTTAAACAAATCATAATATGCAATTACGTACTCTGACCGCTTTATCTAAAAAGCAAAATTTGGTCAAAATCTTTTACGTTCATGTTCCCTATTATGTATAGTATCAAAATTTGTACTTTTTACACAAATTGTAATTATTTTAAAAATAAATAACATTTAAACATAATACAAATATGTAAAAATATAGTAGGTATTTCTGTAAATTTATGAATTAAATAATTAATTTTAAATCCTTCTTTTATTTATGGTCTTGACATCAATGTCAAGACCATAAATAAAAGAACAACAACAATAAATAGTAAAGTTGTAAAATACCTACCCTTTCATTCATCAAACAAGTAAGATTAGGTATTTGGCTATTTTTAAACATAATGCGGTCGGAAGCAGTTGGCAGTTACAGTTGAACTGAGTGTCTGGAAGCACCAAAAAAATTGCACAGACCGTCGTTTCGATCGGTCGTACGATCAAACTGTATGTCTAGGGCAGGCATTAGTGTGTATATCTACTTATGTAGATACCAAGTTGTCTACAAAGATAAACTATACCTATCTGTTTAGGTGTCTATTAGATTATATAGAACATAGTTCTCACTAAGTACATAGTTGTTGCTATTGAACAATCACATTGAGGTGGTAAAACTATAAATTAAGAGCTACAGATCAAAAAAAAAATAAAAAGTAAAAGACTTTTAGCTAACAAGATATAAAGAGCTGAAAACAACAAAAAACACATCATCGTCATCAAACATTCTCGTGATTCTTTGTGCATTATGCTAGAGTGCCTTGATGATTTTAACAGTTATTGTCGCCTTATAGAGTGACGCCATGCATCATTCTTTCTCTGTCATACAGATAACGTCATCAACGTTATAGCCAAAGTGACAACAATTACAACTTACAATCACAATTAATGACGTTATCTGTATGACAGAGAAGGAATGATGCATGTCGCCACTCTATAAGGCGACAATAACTGTCAAAATCAAATCATCAAGGCACTCTACATTATGCAGGGTTTCCAATAATTGGTGCATAAACGTGACAGTACGTAAGTAGGATTCACAATAAAAATTAGCTTGCATCTTGTAAGAATTAAGATGTAGCCTGTAAGAGCTTAAAATATGTATTTGAGATACACCATTTACAATGAATTAGCTTGCATGAGCTCTTACAAGCTAATTCATTGTAAATGGTGTATCTCAAATACATATTTTAAGCTCTTAGCTTGCATGAGCTCTTACAAGCTAATTCATTGTGAAATACATATATTTCAAGCTCTTGCAAGCTACCTTAACAGACGTACCAGACCTTACCAGATGTAAGCTAATCATTTCAATTTCATTCTGAATAAAGCTTTTTGGGGCATCTAGGCATCCCTAGAAAAATGTTAAAAAAATCCATCTTATATAACCTCGGAGATATGAGGTCTCAAAGTGCAAAACTTCGAACGTTAATTGAAGATAACAGCACATATTAACGATTAACGAAAAAAAAAGCTACAGTCTATCTTAAATCATTTCACCATTTGTATCTTTTAAATAGTCGAATTAAATTTTTATAATTAATTTAATATTACAAAAATTTAATAAAATGAAGCTAGAACAATGTTAATAAAATCTAATGCAAAATTATATGATCAAGAGTCGCACATGGGATTTTTAGATGTATTTTTCTAGGCTGTGTTGCTGAATTTATGCAACTTCGCTCGCATTTTCCTAAATGAATATAACACAAGGATTTTTTTACAATTTTTCAGGAACCCCAAGGCAAGCCCCAAGAACGTACCAGTGCGTTTATGCGCCAATTTTTGGACATCCTGTATACTAAGACCTTTAATTTTGTTACTTTTATGTAAGATTAAAAAGCCTTCTATTTAAACAAGATATGCATCATATTACAATTTCGTGTTTTTTATTTTTGTGTGCATACTGAAAAATAAAATTCCTTTGTTATTATTTTCTTACAAAGAAGTAAATCTCCACCAAATTGCATATGGTTATCCCTCTGACGTTTGATTTTAATTTTAAATGCATTCTTACTCTCTTGTATTTTCTAAAGGTTTATCAAAATTCCCTATTTAAAAAACGTTGTATGTAAAGTTTTAATCTTCAGATAATGCCTATTTCAATTTTTTAGGTAAAAATAATGTATCTTAAATTAAAATATCTTGATTTGTTATCACATAAATTTATTTATTGGGAGTAAGTACATATATTTGTAACAAAAATATTATTTAAGTAGAAAGTATTTAAATTATCATATTTAAAATTAAATTAAATAGAATACAGGTTACATACATACTTACAGTAAAAGTAAAAAAGGTAAGTAATCTTGAAGAATTTGAATGCAAATCCAATTAGATTTACAATTTCAAGTCAATTTTCTGCTCTTTTTATAAATTGATACAAAACGCTTTTTCTTAGAACTGAGTATTAGGCAACTCATAATACCTCAGTGCATTCTCACTCATCATAATTTTATTTTTATTCGTAATCGTTTATTCGAAAATCTTAACATATAGAACATATATTTTAAAAGTATAAAATAAACACAATTAGACATGGACGAATATTATTAAGTAGACACTGACATCTTAAAATTATTATTAAACAGTATGTCTCAAAATAAGCTTATTTCGGCGCATTCACCATTTTACAATGCTTATAGATTACGAAATTACAAGCGTTCGTTTTAAGTATGATTTATAGTTAAATTAAATTAACCTAAAGCCACTTAACTCCACTTAAATTAACGCGACCAAATTAATGCATTTATACAAAGTTTTCAAAAAATGGCGCATAAACGCGATGGAACGTTATTGGGGCAAGGAATCCCCAGAAAATTTCTAAGATAAACTTACTCAACTAAAAGAAAACCTCGAGAAAAACTATCTCAAATATTCTTGGAGATATGAGGCTACAAAGTGCGAAACTTTAAACGCTTATATCTTGGAGATAACAGCACAGATTAACGAAAGAAATTAGAAATACAAAGGCACAATTTATCTAACATTATTTTACCATTTATTTACCTTTTAAATGGTCAAATTACATTTTTATAACCAATTTAATTTTACAAAAATTTTATGAAATGAAGCTGACAACAATGTCAATATGATCTAAATGCAAAAATGTATGCTCAAGAATCTATATGAGCTTTTCAGATGTATTTTACAAACTGTGTTGCCGAACTTATGCCACCTTGTTTGCATTTTTTTTGGTGAATATAACAAAAATGATAACAGATTTTTTTTGGCAATTTTCTAGGGATCCCTAAGAATGCCCCAAAAGCGTACCATCGCGTTTATGCGCCATTTTTTGGACACTCTGAAGATGTCTTAATTTCGCTTAGTTAAACCTGTAAACGTCATCTATCTGTAAATGGTAATTAATCATATTATTTCACCGACTTTATGTCTGTTTTAATTCTAATTTTAAAAATTTGGTCTAGCAGTCGATAGATGGCTCTAGTGAAAACGGTAAATGAAGTAGAAGAAAAAGAAGTTTAGGCATAGACGCTAAACTATGTATCTTAATAACTAAAAAGAAATGCATCCACAAAAACTACCTTTTAAAAGTTTTACATGGGACCGCTTTTCGGCGCATTTGCAATTTTATAATGCAAATAAACACTGCTTGTACATGCTAAATTTCCAGTCCAAAATGTTTTCAAACTATCAAAAAGTTGCTTACATTAAAAAATAATGTTCAGCGCAAAAATTTTACACCTGCGGACAGTTTAAACCGGGATTCTATGCCTTTAAAAAAGGCTCGATCACAGAATATACTAAAAGTTTTATAAACAGCTCTTTAAACTTCTAAGTTATCTGCTCAGAGGTAAACAGTCAAAGTTAAACAGCAACAGATATTAAGATTTTATAAACTGTTCATTACATAGAAAAGTGACCTAGCGCATTCGCCATTTTCAATTTTCAGTTACATTTTTTACGTTTTTTTTTTAGTCAGTCCGTTTAAAAGATGTGACAGGATCATTAAAACAAACATATCGAAAATTATGAAAGAGTTTAACAAAATTAATGTAGGAAATGGAGCGATTCAATTCCAATTGGTGCATTTTTCTTAATGATCAATTTTAAAATAAGATTATTTTGAGACATCTACACAGACTATCTTTTTTTGTAGATTGCTTGCTTTTCAAAGCCAGCCTGTCTACAAAGAAGTATCCTAATAATAAAATAATATAGATGGCGGTCTTTTATTTCACATTTTACTACAAATATGGTCGTGGCCATTGCCTAAGAGGGTGACGGAGGTTTCAGGGCCCATCATACCCGGACGTTTATTAATTGAGAGAGCTCTACTTTTATTACGGTTGGATTGATTTCGGCGAGAAGACATTACAGACATTGAAGTGGCGTGCTGTTGACATGTGTTGCATCTGGAACGGGTTGGTTTACGACAAAGGAGATATCTGGAACAAATTCAATTATTAATTTCTCTCTAGTTAGTAAAAAAACAATGCAATGCAAAATAAACACAACGGCCAAATTTTTTATATGTAGAACATCTTTCTCAGAAAGCTAGATGCACACCAATAGGAGTTTAGCGTTGACGTGACAACCCCCCAAAGAGTCCCATTTAATTTGCAACATTACGATGGATCTGCACCAGACTTTTTAAGAAGTTGCTTAATAAGATGTTAAAAAGGTTCCCGCAAAAATAATTTCCCTAAATACATTCCTTTGCTCCTTAAACGGCACCCAAAGAGTAAAATTCGATCATGTTGGATTCACGCCAAACTTGGTAAACAGATACAAAAATAAATTATTTTTTTCCTATAAAAAGTAATTATTCCTTTATCCCATTTGGAAAAGGGGGCCCTTATAAAGATATGGAAAAAAAAAGTTTTTTAGAACATTAATTATTTTACATCTGTTTACCAAGTTTGGTGTCAAACCAACATGATTGAATATACTCTTCGGGGGCCATTTAATGCGATAGAATTTGTCTAAAGAAATAATTTCTGCAGTTACCTTATTGAAATTTTATTTAACAACCTATTTGTAAAATTTGGTGCAGATCCATCGTGATTTAGAATTACAAAATTCTCAAAGGTAAAGAAATTACATGCAGTTTCTATCAACAGTACCAGTGTTTAACCCATTTTAAAAGGGGCCCAAAATTTCAAAATAGATTTAAATGTAAACAGTTTTTATTACCTTCATTGATAGTACAATTTTCATGACGGTTGGACAAATCGTTTGGCAAATATTTGCGATAAGGTGTTTTTAGTCTACCTGTTTAAAGTCCATTACCTATTTCCGAAGAGGGGCACTTTTTCAAAAAACTGTTTTTGTCGAATGTCTTGGATACCCAGCTATCTCCCTTTAAAAAGCAGCACATTGATCGCGGACACCTTGTATATTAAATTTTTTGAACAATTTTTAGGTATTTTCAATTATATACCATCTTGTTTATGCGTCAATTTTTGCGCACCATGCATATCAAGGCCGATTTATAGAACGTTACTTTCACTTTACTTTCGCTTTACTTCGGCGTAACTTTACAGAAAATTAAATAAAATACATGGGAATGTATTAGCAAATTTATACTTCACTTAAGCGCTACTTTGCTGATTCATTTAGCTGTAAGTAGTACTGTCAAAAGCCGAGCTTGACCGATCATGCGCAAAATTTGCAAAAATGAGATATTCACCCTTATTGTCAAGGGTGGTGATTACGGAATATCGTTTCGTACGAAACCTGCTGGTCTTCTTATGTAGGTTTCGTACGAAGCGATATTCCGTAATTACCACCCAGGTGTAAATAGTCAGGAGCCGCGAGTTCAGACACATGCGCATACCTGTTCCTAATTTAACGTAACTTTACAATCTATAAATTAAGCAAATTTGTTAAGTTACGTGGAAGTGAAGTAACGCCGAAGTAAAGTGAAAGTAACGTTCTATAAATCGCCCTTCAGAGTCTACTTTCTTACATATTATCCATGTAGTATTCTTAAGGCTGGTCTTTCGATGCCCTTTGGAAATACGATTCTGCATAAAATATCTCCTGACAGGCAATTTTTCAGTAACCATCCTTTATTTTCCGAATGGAATTTGCCGAAGCTATTTTTAAATCGAGGATATTAAATCTATGAATGCCAAATGTCGGGACCAATCGTTATACTCAACTTGGACATTTTCCAGCAAACAGGAATGCTAATGTTATTTTTTTAGCTTTAGCCATTTCTCATGGAGCATATTAAATTTTTGTTTTACATAGTTCTATAGGATGTCCAGTTTATGGAAGGTACAGCATTTTTGATTAATATTGACTAAAGCTTCATTCACAATGAAAATTAGCTTGCATCCGGTAAGAATTAAGGTAGCTTGTAAGAGCTTGAAATATGTATTTGGGATATGCCATTCACAATGAATTAGCTTGTAAGAGCTCATGCAAGCTAATTCATTGTGAATGGTACATCCCAAATACATATTTCAAGCTCTTGCAAGCTACCTTAATTCTTAAAAGATGAAAGCTAATTTTCATTGCGAATCCCACTTAAGACTTGGGTTTAAAATTCATAAATTGGATGTTCTGTGCACTCAAAAGTTCCTAAAAGTCATCTCCATGAATGTCAGTTATTTAAGAAATTTCAACAAATATGTAAAAATAGGTAATACATCAATAACTATGATTAAAAATATTTAGGGTAATGTTTGTGTTACATAGAAGTGGTACTGATTGCAAGAAATAATAAAAAAATGGTAAAATAGTACTTTTGGTGTTTTTTTTTTACATTGAAATTTTTGAACGAGCACATCTATATTATGGAAAAACGTAAGTTGCAATTTTAATCATTTACAAGCTTAAAAAACCATGGTAAATTAACCTATTATGGTTTGGCATAGACGTAATGTATATATAAACCAAAAAATGTATCCGTAATCGAAAAAAAAAAACAAAAATAGTAAAATGATTCTTGAAGTCATATTTTCGACCCAAAGAAATAACCCATTTAAATGAAACCATAATACGTTTGTAGCCCTATTTTTGTAGTTTTCAAAACTACATTTTGTTTTAATATACGGAGATGACATACGAGCTTCTAGGAGCACAGATTCGTGATCTGTGAATTTGAAACCCAAGTCTTAAACGTAAATTTTAACGCATTATTATGATTCCCTCGTAAATGATACTTAAAATGCCCATTATACATCAAATTAGGACAGCAAAAACTTCCATGCTTCCGTAATTAAATTAATCTAAAGACAGAAATTGATGAGGAAATTGATTGAGAATGGACGAATGGTTCGACCTTGTCAACATGTGGATTATGTTCTGCAAACATTTTTACAATAACGTGCGGATAAAACAATAGACACACTTCACTGACAATGTTTGCAGCCGACCTCGGATGCTTTCTTATGCCTTGGGTGGGCAAAAACAATGTTCGTAATTAGAAGAGAATGATTAATTAGTGCACTCTTCAATTTGTGGGCTGCATCTCGGTATTCACGCTTTATTTATGTCCAGATCAGTTAAAGCTCTCAGCAGAGATTTATTTAATTATCTTTATGCAAAATTACTTCTCACAAATTCAAGAAAAAACCTAATGCCCGCCAAAGACATAACGATGAATTGGTACAACAAATTTGCAAAGATTTAGTCTATATACGTCAGAAAAAATTGTACAAGGACTGCAGCGGAGCGAAGAATATACGTTCTTCAGCTGTGTTCTGTAACAAAAACTACATGAAATAAAATCCTGTTTTTTGTGACAGCAGAGTGAAGAATATACGTTCTGTAGGTGTGTTCTGCGATAAAAACTACATGAAATAAAGCTAAACGGGTATCCGGAGCATTCATCACCCACAATTCACCGCCGACAATTCATCACTCACAATTCACCGATCCACAGTTCATCGATAAGACAATTCATCGACATGTCAATTCATCGCCACACAATTGTTCGATGGAAGAATTCATCGCCTAGTATGAATATTAGTTTATTTAATAAACAAAATAAATAACAAAAATTTATTTACCTAGAATATTGCCTGCCACCAAAATAATTATAGATAATAATTACCTAATGATTTTACTAAATTTTCTTTGATATTTATTTACCTAAAATATTGCCCGTGTCCTCTTATTTGCAGACACCCAATTTGCAGACATACGTAATTTGCAGACTTAAATGGTTAAAAACGGAAAGGATGGAGGTAACGGAATTTTTTTACCTGAGTAAAGTCCAATATGCATACTTCTTTTTGAATTTCAGGATTTTAGACTGACTTATATGAAAGCACTGGGGGACACTTTCCACTGGGGGACATTAGGTTAGGTAGATTAGGTTAAGTTTTGCTGCTAAAACGAAAATATAAACTCTAGCTATGTCGATGCCTAACAGTGCGTCCAAAATTGTGTGCATTACACTGAGGGACATATTACTAGGTGTTGTTCTCGGTGTTGTTAAATGCTAAAAATGTATCAACACATTATCAGAAAGCATTGTAGTTTAAAATCATTTCATTTAAAATTCATATTAGGCGATGAATTCTCCCATCGAACAATTGTGTGGCGATGAATTGACTGGTCGATGAATTGTCTTATCGATGAACTGTGAATTGGTGAATTGTGGGCGATGAATTGTCGGTGGTGAATTGTGGGTGGTGAATTCTCCTAGACCCAGCTAAACGTTCTCTGTGACAGCGAAGCGAAAAATATACGTTTTCCAGCTGTGTTCTGTGATTATAACTACATGAAATAAGGCTACCCATTTCTGTGACACCGGAGCGAAGAATATACGTTCTTTAGCAGTGTTTTGTGATAAAAATTACATGAAAAAAAGCTACCCGTTTTCTGTGACAGCGGAGCGAAGAATATACGTTCTCCGACTGTGTTCTGTGGTAAAAACTACGGCAGGCCTCCTTGTACAATTTTTTTTTACAAAAATTCAAAAAATAGTTACAGCCGATTTTCAAAACCATTATTTTTTAAAAAAGAGAAAGATGTAGTGTCAAAATAAGACCCCACTAGACCCGTAAGTGCCATTTAAGATTATTGACGAAATGTTTACGCGCCTTAGAGGATTAGAGAAAAAATATAGGAAGTATGTTAGTTAAGTGTCCCCCTTAAAACAAAATCGACGTATCATTTTTTTTAAAACAAATTTGTTTAGAAAATAATGCGGCTGGAAACTTTTTTTTTACCATCCTGTATATTGTTTGTGTCGTGGGCGCCCGTTTTAAGACACCCTTAATTTAAATTTCAAGCTCTAAAGTGGGATTCACAATGAAAATTAGCATCCTCTTAGAATTAAGGTAGCTTGCAAGAGCTTTATATATGGGATATACCATTCACAATGAATTAGCTTGCATGAGCTCTTACAAGCTAATTCATTGTGAATGACACTGCCTAAATACATTTTTCAAACTCTTGCAAGCTACCTTAATTCTTATCAGATGCAAGCTAATTTTCATTGTGAATTATGCTTTACAAGCTATCTTAATTCTTACAAGATGCAAGCTAATTTTCGGTTAATACATATTTTTTCTCAGTAGTAGGTGGCAATCTTTTTTCATTTCAAGCTTTTTAATTATTTTTATAATGCAATCTTTAAATCTTTGCAAGCAATAAAAAAAAAATAGGCATGATAATATTGGTTGTAGGTTTGGTTGCAAATAACAGGAAAATTAAATTCTGTTTTTTAATCACCCACTTACAGCACCTACTAATAGGGTAGGTAGGAGTCACTGACAAAGGCGATTTTTTTAATATTTTTTATTCATTTTTACGAAATGCAACTTAATTTGCATTAGGTACGATTGAGTATCAATTTTTTTCCCAAAGAAAGCAACACTGCACATAATCTTAAATAAAAAGCCACACACATTGTGGTCACTTTTATTATCAGGCCAGCCTTAACGCTACCCCATTTATATAAAAGGCAAAAAAAGAGCAAATTTGACTGAGAAAAAAATTGTAATGGCCAAGAAATCATTAATGTTTATATTGTTGGCAGGTATTCTTCTTACGTTTGCTAGTTTAAGCTTTGCAGATGATCAATTAAGTAAGTTGTAGTAATGAAACAACAATTTTATTATATCGGGTGAGCAAATAAAAACGGCCCCTAAGGAGGCTATGAACAATGTAAAATCTGTCAATTAACAATACTTTGACAATCCCCATGGCCCACTTATGGGCCGTTTTTATTTGCTCACTCGATATTTCAAGGGAGTCCTAAAATTTTTTTTTAATAATTTCTGCACCATTGTATCTTATTTGTATCCCTCTATTTGATTATGAGCTTTAAAGGGCGATTTATAGAACGTTACTTTCACTTTATTTCGGCGAAACTTCACTTCCGCGTAACTTGACAAATTTGCTTAATTTTTAGATTGTAAAGTTACGTGAAATTGGGAACAGGTATGCGCATGTGTCTGAACTCGCGACTTCTGACTATTTACACCTGGGCGGTAATTACGTAATATTGCTTCGTACAAAACCTACATAAGAAGACCAGTAGGTTTCGTACGAAGCGATATTCCGTAATCACCACCCTTAACAATAAGGGTGAATATCTCATTTTTGCAATTTTTGCGCATGATCGGCTAAGCTCGGCTTTTGACAGTACTACTTACAGCTAAATGAATCAGCAGTGCTATTCTGATTTCTCGATTCGACACAAATATAAAGACAGACTTATGTACAAAATAGTTAGAGGGAAGAAGATAGAACTATCGAATCGTGAAATCAGAATCGCCTACCAGCAAAGTAGCGCTAAAGTGAAGTATAAATTTGCTAATACATTCCCATGTATTTTATTTAATTATCTGTAAAGTTATGCCGAAGTAAAGCGGAAGTAAAGTGAAAGTAACGTTCTATAAATCGGCCTTTCAACACACCATGTTTTCATTTGTTTGTATTAAATCATCTTTGAGTCGAAGTAAAGTGTTACTTTTCATCTACCAGGATAGAAAAAACCAAAAAATCCAGGAGGAAAAAAAAGTTACGTTTTACTTTCTGTCAAAAGGACTGAAGTAGTATCTTTAGTTTGGACGTGTGAAAAATTAAATATATTTTTATTTTAGAATGCGCTATGAAAGTAGTCAAGCGATTTTGTTTACCAGGGTCGCCAGCTTATGAATCTGGACATGTTTGGGATAAAAGAAAGAAAAGATGTGTACCTGTCAACCCGGGAGAATGTAAGGGCTATTCATTTCCAACCAATAGGGAATGCATGGCTGTATGTGCTTCATGAAGATAAAAACCATTTATGCAGGGTTTATAAATGACTTTAACTTTATTATTTTTACCTGTTTATTGTTTACTGTTTATCTTTGAGTGACTTAAGCAAAATCTACATGTTTATAAAAGCTTTTAGTATAACCTTATATCTGGAAGGTTAACAATCACAAATTTAACCAAATCCATGGATATTTCTTCACTTATTTTAATCACTTTCATTTAAAAACTAATAAAGAATCGAATCACACACAAAATTAAAAAAAATAAGCCTATTTTGTTTTATTTTAAGGTTAGGTATACCTAATCTGTTCACATCAATCCATGGTTATATCAGAGAGAATTCAGAATGAGAGAGACGACATACACGGAACGGTTTCTGGTTGATTGTTTGCCCGCAATTTTCCCGCAACAACGGCTGCTCCAAAATTACATTTGTGGTATTTTTTTGACTTTTGTTAAAAAGTTGTGTCAGTTTGCTTTCAAAAGCCGAAATCGAAATAGAAAGGACCCATCTAAAGACACTAGAATAAAAGACTGGACAATACGCTACCGCTTTTGATTGGTCGCCCATTCCTGAGGCGGCTAGATACTTTCACATTATAATGACATAATTTTTTGAATTTGTCAATGAATTTGTCAAAATAATTAAAAATATAATTTTACTGCCAAAAATATTTGAAAGCGTAAGTATTGTGATTTTTCTTCATTATATAATATAATTTCAGGCTTCCAATTGTACAAATTAATATTATAATTATTAGTCTATTGGATTTAAACAAATTAATATCATTTTTGAAATGTTTGGTTGCGGAAGTGCTAAATGGAAGAACCCGGCGGCAAAGGATTTTAAAATGTTCTTCATTCCAAAGAATTATTCCGAAAGAAACTTGTGAATGAAAAAAACAGGCAAATAGCAAAATTTAAACAGGCAAAAAGAAAAATGTAAAAGATTTAAAAATTAAAAAGTTGTTTTTTTAACTTTTATTTATCATAAAGGTAAAGTATCTATAATTTTTATAATTTTTAGGAGCCAGACGTAACAGAAATCAATAAAACTATTAATTAGAGAATTTATGAAACTAAAATCAAAGGCAAACCGAACGATAATTTCCTGATAGCAGTATTTATTTATGCTTTTCCTTTTCCTACTATTAATTTTTTGGGTATTTATTGAAGTTTGTTTCAAATCTAAAAATAATTTTTTTTTTTTACGTTTTAACGAAACGGTTAATTTATTTTTTCATTTTATTATTAAAAAGTATAAAAAAATAAAAATTAAAGCATTCTTACTTGCTAAATAAATAAAATCTATGTTTGACCACAAATAAAAATTTAAAAAGTGTTTTGGATCCTCCTATGGAATGGGCGGCAGTTCTATGAATTTTGATTATACCATAGAATAACATCAAACTGGCTAGTCTTTTATTATAGTGTCTTTAGACCCATCATATGTCGTCTCTCTTATCTATGAATTCTCTCTGGGTTATATTATCTATGGTTAAAATTAAAAGATAAAATAGTTCAGGTAAACAATACAAAGTGACTAAAATTAAAGTTCTTTTTATTAACAAGTAGGAAAGATTTGCACATATTTATCTTTTAAAATAAAAGATAATAGATAAACAGTAAACCAGTAGAAGTGATTTATAAACTGACTATTAAATATTAAGTAATTAGCAAGTAAATCTAAGAGCGATCACAACGCCTCTAACAGTTTAATTCTAAAAATCGTCGTCGTTTCATCACCAAGGATTTTTTTTCTGTGGCCTTCCAAATAAGTCGTTGTGACTTCAAAAATGTCATTCCGCGGTTGATTTGCGTAACTTTATTTTGTAAATTAAAAATGTAATTATTCAGTGAATTATTTTGTAAATTTTGTGACCATATGGTTTTTTGTTAAGTAATGATGGTGTATTTTGGTGTAGTTTGAACTGTGACCTTAAAACTAAAAAATTGGGTGAAGGAATTTGTCCAGGAATTTGTGGATGTTTTGATGTTTCGAGATTTGAAATCTTTTAAAATAATGACGATTACCGCAGAAAAGACGAAACAGGAGCAGAATTTACACAATTGTACTTTTGAGGTGCGCGTCGACACGGAATTGGAGTGCCTGCCAAAGCTGTGTGTTTTTTAATAACATTAAATAACTACCCTAGCAAAAATATGAAAAATAAACGGAAATTAACTTATTTTTTTGCAAAATAAACTTTTACTACTTTGGCAAACGTCAACAAAAATCTAATGTCAAATCGGTGAAATTAGTACAATCTGCAAAATCAAGTGAACTTTGTTTAGTTTTTTCTCGGTTTTTTTAATCTACTAGGCATAGATACATTAAAATTTTTCCTCTATGATTAACGAGGACGGGGTTCTAAGAAAAACCGCCAGGTGCGATTTTTAGATTTACCCGTTAATAGTCCCAAATTATTGGGATTTTAGATATTTAAGTAACAAAAACTGATTTAAGAAAAAGTATGTTTAATTGGTAATAAACGAATTCCCATATAAAAAAAGATCATCCGAAACTGTTTGCAATAACAAATTATTGCAAGCAGTTTCATCTAAAATAAGTTTCATTAATTGTGCTCTTAAACCAAACTACCTACTTACAAATAATTGACACATAAAAAATAAATAATGCGATCTCCATTGTAATCAAAGTGGATAAGCATATCCTTTTATAATGGATTCAATGGCTTCCATAAAATAAAAGTATAAAGAGGGATATATGAGTAAAAAGTACTGAATATTATACTTAGAAAGAGTTACAAATGGCAAAAAAAAAGCGTTTTTAAATTTACTAAAGTTTTGTGATAGATATTGTAAACCATTTATTAGCCCAATCATTCTAATAATGCCCCCAGAAAATAATCCCAACCAAGATCTACTTATGCAGGTTTGTAGCCACTACCCCCAGGAACCTAAAAGTGAAAAATTCCCACAAAATTTCCGTGAAGTTTAGCCCCCATCTTGCATAGAAGTAAGGAGTTGGTTTTTTGTTAATACCTAAAGTATTCGGCACTTATGAACGATTTTATAGCACTTTGAAAATGTGCTAATTTGGTCCTACAGAGAACGCTGCCAATCTATGCTTCTCTCTATGACTAGGATAGACGATTATGATGAAATAAGGTGATTTTCAAAGAGCTACAGAATCGTTCATATTGGTGATTTATTATTTTTTTAAAAATGATGTACTGTATGCATTCTTATTAAAATAATGTTCCTAAAAATTTTTAAAACTTTTTTCAAAGGTGCCGAATAGTTTAGGTATTAACAAAAAACTAACTCCTCACTTCTATGCAAGATGGGGGCTAAACGTCAAGGAAATTTTGTGGGAATTTTTCACTTTTATATTCCTGGGGGTAGTGCCTACAATCCTGCATAAGCAGATCTTGGTTGGGATTTTTTTCTAAGGAACCAACAAATTTTAATTAGAATAATTGGGCTATATATTTTTCACTGATCTTTTTTCTTGCAGGTAAGTATCTTTTTAAATCCTAAATGTTTCTTTTATTCCCTGAGTCCATGAACAAAGAAGTGATGCATTTCCTGAAATCTAAGCAACCAACATTACATAACCACAGTTTCTATGCTTTGCGACATTCCCCTTTTAGGATTAAGGGAGACCTGTTTAAAGTGGATTTTTTTCTTTAGAGTGGATTTTAAAAAAAGCACTATTTTATTTAATATGTATTGTATTCTGTATTCGGTTTGCAAAGAGAATAACAAAAGTCATGAGCTCTAATGCCTCCCTTGATGAGAAAAGATATAAGATTTGTTTTAGAGCTACTCTATCACATTTAATTTTTATTTTATACAATCATTCATTCTGTCTTTTAATTGACCCTTCGGGACAGTTGTGTTATTTCTCGACTTTTCCTTGGTGCCCTTCTTTCATTGTTTTTATTGTTGTTCGTTTATTTGCCTAGTTATTATAATTTAAAAAAAAAACAACAATGGTAGGTAGGTAGTCGGAGAAATCTTCGTAAAAGCTTTATTGTATGAAAAAAAAACAAGAAATAAGTAGAAGTCGAAACGCGTAGTAGTTACTCTTCACAGATAAGTAGCTCGAGTAGAATTCGAAATCGGTAGAAGTGTAATTTTAAATTTTATTAATCAAAGCTAAATCAATTTTTTATATAATTGCTACACATTCTATGGTATACTCTTCACAAGAAAACTATTACAGGATAATTAATAGTCTCTTATAAAAAAAAAATTATTTAAAAAAAATCTGCGAAGAGTGCAAACTATTAACAGAAAATACGAAGAATTTAGTTAACGAAGAGGATAAACGTCAGTTCTGAACTTTAAGATATTTGAGGTTATTTGTTCTGACAGCTGGCTTTGTTTCTTTGTTTGAAATATTTTTGGCATGGCCTCCTTGACCGACGCGGGACGCTATTTGGACTTAGAAGTTTTTTGTTACTGAAATCTTTTAGTTTTTGTTTTTTTAACCTTACTGGCTAACTTTACAAAAAACAAACCAAGATTTTTAATAAAAAATAAAATTTCCATTAATTTTGTAAAAAAGATTTTTTTTGTAAATTGAATAATAACGGAGATAGGAGGTTTTTTTGTGATGGGGGGTAAAAGGGGGGTCTGACAAAAAAACCATCGAATACTTTTCTGCAAAGAATTCAATTTCCTATGTTTTATGTCGAATAATTTTTTTTGTAAATTTAATAATAGTTGAGCTACGATTTTTTTTTCATTTGGGGGGCCCAGAAGGGGGCTTTGTAGTGATGGGATTCTTGTCGAAAACAATAGGGTTCTTCCTCTTATAAAGGTTGATTTTTCCTTAAAATTTGAGTTTGATATCCCTTTTAGTTTTTGAGATAGCGTGTTTACAAGAAACGTGACATACACCCTACCGACCGACCGACAGACGGACGGACAAAAAATGAAAATCTTAAAAAGTCATGAAACGCACGAATCTGCAAAAATTTTTGCTCTACGACGAAAATTGACGATTTTAGGATTTTCTGATCGATTGCAATATACTCTTGTGAAGAGTATAATAAAGGATTATCTCTCGGTTTTTTCATCCACTTTAATACTAGGTAGGTATCTCGCCCTTTTACCATGTTTATAGATAGAGTAAAGATAACATCTTAGTGCCTTTTAGAACGCATTGTTATCTTAATAAGTTTTATAATAGCTACAATTAGGGTTAGTCGGGCCTTTGGCTACTTTTATTACCTTACAATTATTGATTAGGTAAATTTGTTTTTAAGAGTTTGACTTTAATATAATGGGTAACTTTAATCCAAATGGACTTTGCTGACTTTTTTATTGTTTTTAATGGCTTTGATTTTACTGGGAATACGTAGGTATTATTGAAATAAAGTGCAAATTAAAATTGTGGTATTTTAACGTATTTATTAATTTTTGATTAAATAAACTTTTGCTTTGTTAAAAAAACACGTTTTTAATTAAAAAGTTGATAAGATGTTAGTTGTATAATTGCAATTAATTACCTACATTTCTAAGTAAAAATTAAATAATAATGTCTAGTCAAAGTGGTAAAAATACTACTTGTCGATTAGTTTTGCTCCTGAATCAAGACAAGTAGTATTTCTAACACTTTATCCTGACATTTTCTACAATTTATAGCAGGTTTATAAATGACTCTGACTTTACTATTGTTACCTGTTTATTGTTTACTGTTTATCTCCGAGTAACTTTAGCAAAATCTACATGTTCATAAAAACTTTTAGTATTACCTTTTATCTGGAAGTTAAACAATCACAATTTTAACCAAATCCATGAATATTTCTTTAATTATTTCAGTCACTTTCATTTAAAAGCCAATAAAAAGTAATAAATAACCAAATCAACACTAAATAAAAAAAGGCATATTTTGTTATACTTTAAGGTTAAGTTCAAATAAATCCTTGGTTATATCAGAGAGAATTCATGAAAAGACAGATGACATACACGGAACAGCTTCTGATTGGTTTGCCCGCAATTTTTCCACAAGAACGGCAGCTTCAACATTTGTTTGACTTTCGTTGAAAAGTTGTGTTAGTATGTTTTTAAAAGCAATCAAAATAGAAAGGACCCTCATATGTCGTCTTCCTTTATCTATAAATTCTCTGGGTTAGATTATCTAGGGTTAAAATTATATGATAAAATAGTTCTTAGCGAAGTGAACAAAGCTTTAATTATTTATCTTTTGTGATTCATCAGGAATAAACTAAGGAAAAGGAGAGTTCCTCTCAAAACCTGTGTACAAAAACAACTTAACGAGGAAAAAATTATGACAAATGTTAAATGCATTTAATGTAAATGGCGCCAGTCTAATTTCGTGTAAAATGAATAGAGTTTTTGATTTATTTTTTAGTTTCAAAAAAAATAACAAAAGATGTAAAAAATACTTCCTTTAAAATTTAATATAACAGTATAAAACACAATAAATTAATCTTTGTAAAGAAGCTGAATCATAAAAGAAACGAAAAAGAACAAAAACAAAGAAAATAATTTCTAAGGTCCCGTCTTTTTTGTAGACATTTATAATTAAGTAAAACAAAACAATTTACGTGACAGTAGTTTGCTTTAAAGTTAAGAAAAATTAATTAGAGGAAAGCCGAGATAAGTTTATTTTAATTGGCTGCGGTTTCTAAGTTAATTAATATTCTATTTAGTGCCTTAATCACGTAATTTTATCTCGGATTTTCATCATAACAATTAAGATAATCATCTGATGCCTTCACTCAATTTGCTTTGTTAAGGATTTTCATTTCATTTGAATAGATTTAAGTGCTTAAGGTTTTGATGGCTGTATAAGTGTATAAGAGCCCATTTTCTTATTATTATTTTTCATCTTACTTGTCACTAACACACAAAGCAAAAAATATTACTTCTAAAGTATTTAAACTTAGCTATGACTTCTTAAAAATAAATTGAAAAAGATTTAGAACACCGACAGGAAAAGTTATACCTATTTCTATCACTTTTTACATTTTTTGCTGAAATGTGGTTAAATATGCGTCCATCTCAATAATCGGTTTAGGCTACAAATTTATCAGACAAAGACACTGTTTTTTTAAACAACTGGGGTCCAAACTTGCTTAAAATTAATGGATGACCTATTCGACATCGACATTCAATAAAAAAAAGCATTAGGATATAGGCTTCGATGAAAAGAGTTTTTGCCGTTAATCCATTTTGCCTGAAATATTTCCGATACCACATTTGAATCAATCTATTGGGATTAAATGTTCAATGTTACAGGGTGTGCTTTTATTTTAATATTTTTTCAATACAGCCTTTAAAAAAACACTTATCGCACAGCTTGATTAATAGGGGGTTTATAGATTACTTTGTATATATTATTGTTTCACGTTTACTGTTTCATGTTTATCTATGAGTGACTTTAGCAAAAGCTAGTTAAAGTTCTTTTTCTGAACAAGAAGGTAGGATTTGCACACAATTATCTTTTAAAATAAGAGATACTAGATAAACAATACTAGGTCATTTATAAACAGACCATAAACCTAAAAAAATTTTTTAGCCATTGTCTTGCAGCAATGAGTAATAGCATTTTCTCCATTTTATTTAAGAGGGAAAGTTGCAACAAAGGGCAAAGTTAGCGTTGCTAGAAAAAAATATTCTAATTTAAATTCCTTAACTTAAATGTTGAAGTGCACTGTGCAGCAATTAATGGAGAGTTTATACAACTTCTTTACCTCAACTTCTTTCTTCTTTACCTCATAGTCTTCTAAGATAAATATGTGTGAATGCCATTTGGCTTTTAAACAGAAAGTACAGAAAGAGACGGAGGTAAAGATTTTCTGTTTGAACGCCAAATAACATTTACACATATTTATCTTAAAAGACTATGAGGTAAAGGGGAAAGAAGTTGGGGTAAAGAAGTTGTGTAAACCGTGCATAAATTCTCTTGCTGACTAAAGAGAAACTGTTGGCGAGTAGACAAACTAACTGTTATGACTGACAGTAGGGTTACCTTCTAGATAACTAGGCTTGAAACGTTTATAATGACAAATATAAAACATGCGTCGACCTGAAATGAAGTATGCCATAAAACAAAGTTATCCCTACTACTATCTGTCAAAAAAAGTGACGTTTGTCTTATTGGAGAAGTCAATAGCTTCTGTTGATTATATATATGTCAAAGTATTGGTTATTTGACAGTTTAGCACTTTTTAGATGGATTTCTGAATCTACGTGGAACACTCTTTATAATACTGGCAAACTTTTTTGCTACCACTATAATTTATCATTTTCTCATTGTATACAACTTAAATTTTATTGACAAATTATTGGTTGTATATTGCAAATCCATCAAAATGCAACTACAAATATTGTTTAATAAACCATGAATTATTTACTACTTTCAAGCTGCACCTAGTTACTAAAATTAATGTATGGATATTAAATAGGATAATAATTATGTTAATTTTATTTATAATGATTAGTGTATAAATGAGATTTAGGACTGATAATACTTCAAATTGAAACTATAGATACGATTTTGTCTTTTTTGTCATAATTAATGAGGCGTATTGTGATATTCGCCAGATCAATACGCCATATTAGTGTGTCGTCACTAAAACCAACAAAGACAAAATCGCATACTATCCATTTATGTTTTAAAAAAACCGCAGTCACCTATGAAAACTAGAACCTTTTTATTTGAAAAGTTGAATTTTCCACAAAGTTGGCATTACATTTCTAATTTACTGACACTAAAAATTTAAAAATGCCAAAATTAATATGACAGTTACATAAAACAGGCGTAAAAATTGAAAAAAAGAAACAATTTTAGCTTGAGATGTGAGAATTTATGAAGAAAATTGTAGACATTTTTTTAAAAGTACTAATTTATTCTATAATACTTAAAAGGACTTCTTAACAGTGAGTACTTACATGAATAATTCCTATTTTGTGTAAACTTTTAAATGTTTTAATGATTAGAGCATTTTGAAGTAATTTAATAAAAAAATAAATACTTCTGTATATGTTATTGAGACCATTATTTTTGATTCAGATGCCCTGAGCATGTTTTTAAAGGCATTTTTTATTTTTTTTTGACTTTTCTTACTTGACCAGCAAACACAAGTGACAATATACAGGGTAAAATCTGTCACCCTATGGTTCGCCTACTCTGGTTTAAATAAATGGTGAATGGATAGTATTTCTTCATAGTTCATGTTATCTACAAAGGCTTAAAACAAAAGATCAGTTGTTGAAATCTTGACAAGTTGTAAAAAAGTCAAAAAAATATCAAAAATCAATCATGGTAAATATCATTTGCTACAAATTTTCTTAGTAAATATTGATAAGTTTAAGTCAAAATTATGCGTTTTTTTAGGCACAACGAAGATTGAGTAGAGCAGTAAACGCAACAACCAAACAAAAGCAAACAACCGCCAAAAAAATGTTTGCTCCAAAATTCGAACTTACCGAAGAACAGAAAGTAGACATACAGGAAGCTTTTGATTTGTTTGATGTAGACGGTGTTGGTAAAATGCCTGCCAAAGATCTGAAAGTGGTGTTCAGGGCTTTGGGATTTGAGCCACAAAAGGAAGAAATTAAGAGAATAGTACAGGAAATTACTAGGGATAACAGCCAAATGTTGTCTTTTGATGAGTTTCTAATCATAATGAGTAATAAAATGACTGAGAAGGACAGCGGGTAAGACTTAATTTTTTACAAAAAAGTTATTGAATTGAACATTTTAAAGCCAAAAAATGTAGGAAACATTTGTAGGGAGGCTGAATGGGAACATCTTCACACACCGACATAGGTAGAAACTGATGTAAATAGGTGGAAGCCGACAATAGTCACGGGCAGGATCTTTAGTCACGGACCGACAAGTGATGAAATTCGAAACAAGCCGGCAACGTTGCAAGTTCTCACAAAATCATTGGGCGCCTTTTTTCTAAGGGGGACAGTTCTAGGTTAGGTAGGTTATGGTAAAGTTTGCTGCTAAAAAGACATTTTAATCAAATGGGGCTGTTTTTCTTGGTAATTTTATTTGAAGAATGCAACCTTTAATACACATTTATACGCACAGAGCTTGCAACGTTGCCGGCTTGTTTTGAATTTCATCTTTTGTCGGCCCGTGACTATTGTCGGCTTCTAGCTATTTACAGTTTCAAGCGATGTCGGCTTCTACCTATGTCGGTGCCTGGCAGTGCGTTCGGCTGAATAATGATTTTAACAGGGAATGTCGCGAAGCATAGAAACTGTGGTTATGTAATTTTGGTTGCCCAAAATCATCAAAAAACAGCACTTTCTGGTCATTGCTCAGTGAGTTTATAAGAGTTAATTTTTATTAAAAATTGTGCTTACCAGCAACATAAATATAAACAAAGCACAAACAATAAGCGTTTCAATACAGAATTTTGGCAATTTGGAAGGCCTATTTTTTTGTATTTTAAATAGACCAACCTCTGTATTTAAACGCTTATTGATGGACCTATAGAATATGTCGACTTATGCTTTGTTTGTTTATGTTGCGGGTAAGCACAATTTTTAATTAAAATTAACTTTTATTAAACCACTGAGCAAAAAGTGCTGTTTTTTTGTTGATATATACAGGGTACGCTCTTGGGGCATTCTCAGGGATCCCTAGAAAATTGTCAAAAAAAATCCATCTGTTATATTCATCGAAAAAAATGCGAACAAAGTTGCATAAGTTCGGCAACACAGTCTAGGAAAATACATCTAACAATCCCATCTATAAGTCTAAAAATTCCATGTATGAGTCTTGATCATACACTTTTGCACTAGATTTTATTGAAGTTGAAGACCATTTAATAAATAAACAAATGGTTGAATGGTTTAAGATATACTGTAGCTTTGTATTAAACGATTTGTTTCGTTAATATGTGCTGTTATATTTAAGATATAAGCATTTAAAGTTTCGCACTTTGGGGCAACATATCTACGAGGGTATATGAGATAGATTTTTTTTAACAATTTTCTGGGGTTCCTGTATATGTGATATAACAACAACGATACCATCGCGTTTATGCGCCATTTTTTGGACACCCTGTATAGACAACCAACATTAGATAACCACAGTTTCTATGCTTCGTGAGATTCCCCTTTAATGAGATCTACTAAAATATTGGCTTATTTTAGGGAAGACATACTAAAGTCCTACAGACTCTTTGACTATGACAACACTGGTAAAGTAGGAATCCCACACATGCAAAGAATTGTAAATGTTTTAAAAGAAGACGTAACCCAACAAGAAATCGAAGATATGTTGGACGATATTGATGTTGATGGCGACAAAGAAGTTAGTGCTGAAGAGTTTGCTAGAGTTATGAAACGTACCATGTTTTAAGAATTATATTTTATCTTAATTTAATTGTTAAACCGGTTATTAATAATGTTGTTAAAGAAATAGAGTTTTAAACAATCTCTGTTTAATATGGTACTTATTATTTTTAAGTAATACATTCAGCTTCCTTGGAGATCTTTAATGTCCACAAACTTGGATTATGCAGGGTGCCCACGTATAGTTTGCTTTTTTAATATGGCTATTTTTAAAATAAGTGGGAAAAATTCAAGACATTCGGTAAAAACAGTTTTTTGAAAAAGTGCCGTCCTTCGGAAGGTAAACTAAAAACACGTCATCGTTTTATAAAATAGTTTGTCTAACCATCATGAAATTTGTACAATCAATTGTAATAAAAGCGGTCATTTAAAACCCATTTTAAAATTTGGGTCCCCTTTTAAAATGGGTTAAACACTAGTAGTGTTAATAAAAACTGTATGCAATTTCTTCACCTTTAAGAATTTTGTAATTTTGTTTATTTTTTTAAATACCCTAATTTAAGTTAAAACTTTTTTACCACTTGAAATTTCTGAGAAACTGTACCGTTTACGAATAAACTGCCAAAAATACTCTTAATGTACCGCATATTTTTGAAACACTAGTCTTTCTTTTGAAATTTCTATGTCACTGACCACTATCACTAAATTGAAGTAAGTTTTTTTTCAAGTCAAATGCAAAATATGGGGTACATTAAGAGAGTTTTTGGCAGTTTATTCGTAAACGGCACAGTTTCTCAGACATTTCAAGTAAAAAAAAAGTTTTAGCATGATTGGGGTATTAATAAAATTAAACAAAATTGCACAATTCTTAAAGGTAAAGAAATTACATCCAGTTTTTATCAACACTAGCAGTGTTTAACCCATTTTTAAAGGGGCGCCAAATTTTAAAATGGATTTCAAATGAGCGTTTTTATTTTCTCTATTGATTGTAAAAATTTCATTATGGTTAGACAAATCATTTGGTAAATATTAACGCTTACGTATTTTTAGTCAACCTACTTAAAGAACATTATTTCCAAAGGTGGGCACTTTTTCAAAATACTGTTTTTACTGAATGTTTTAGATTTTTCCCAGCTTTTTGCCATATCAAAAAAAGCAAAGTGTACGCGGACATCTGTATATTGTATCTTTATTTTATTGCTAAACCGTTCATTAATTTTGCTAAAGAAATATAGTTATAAACTTTCTTTGTTAAATCTTGTAGTTATTATTTTTAAGTAAACATTCAGCTTCTTTTGAGATCTTCAATGTCCACAAACTTGGATTATATCATAAGCTTAATTGTGGTAAAGTTTCAGTCTAGCCACAAGAGGCAATAAAGCATACTGTCGGGGGTTAATCTCAAGTTGGAGATCAGCTTGACCACGGATGAACCCTACTAAACCGAAGTAATAAATTAACTCTGAGATTAGCTCTAAAGTGTCACACATAAAAATATCAGCTTTCTTACCTCTAAAACCTGGGAGTTTGTAAATAAAATAAATCCTTATCTGAATTGGAAATAAAATTAAATGTCGATAAAGGGTAGTTAATGTGGTTTAATAAATAAACTCCCAAACTCTTATAATGAACTTTTTAACAGCTAACTTTGATGGTTGCTTTGTTTGAAACAGGCTGAAACTATTTACCTTAATCTTTGTTTAAAACCAGGTTTAACATTTATTAGTATCTCTGAGTTTTCCATAGTTTCCTTTGGCTTTGAGGTAAATGCTATAGGTTTTGGAATACATACGCAACTTGTATACGCATTCACCCTTTTAGTTCGTCGGTCGACACAATCTCAGAAGCCGTCCGATTAACTATTTCATTATTTTCATTTCTGACGTATTTGGACGTATCTGAGACCACCTTCGTGGTCGTTATACTTGGGAACGTCTGATATACGTTAGATTGACTCGAGTTATTGTATTGTAATGCTGGTGTTCATCCTATTTCCAAATATAACGACCGTAAAGGTGGTCGTTGACGGAAAAGGTCTATAGGCCAAGATAGATGGATCTGAATTTAGGTAGAGGTCAACTCAAGGTTGATGCACTTAGGCCTCTTAATAGGGTCCATTGTACATGCCTCCAACGAGACCCGAGACAATTCCAGCCTCAGGTTCGGATCTTTAACGTGCACGAGTATACGCACACGGAACCACCGACTTTACTTTGCTTTTAAACGAAAGTGTCCTGAGATACAAATATCTCTCCACTAAAAGTGACCTACAGCCTTTTTCATTTTTGATCAAGGCCAAGATTTTTACCTAGCTTAATACACAACAGCCAGATTTTATATGTGTTAGAACATCTATTTAGGAATCTAAATTCACAAAATGCTCACTTGTAGGTGTTTGGGGATAGCGAAAAAGTCTCCCAAAAAGACCCCTTTAATTTGCAACATTAAATTACGATGGAGCCTGAAGTTTGTTATATATAAATTCAACATTTTTTTAGAGTGAAAATTTCATGCATATGTCAAAAATGACATTACAACAAATAAAATAAGGTATGTCATTGTTATTTTAAACCAATCGAAACAAAATTAGGCGGTAATTTTTAATTGCACTTGTGCAATTATCGATATGGGGTGGTCTAAATGAAGTACCTACACCACTATTTTCTTATATGTTTGAAAGTATTAAAAGAAATATAAAAAAGGCTGTATTTGGTGGTTAATTAAAACAAACTTTATTTTTAACAATTTAACAATGTAAGTAGGTATTATTATTTATGAATAATAATTTAAACAACATCAAATCTAATTATTAAAATTTTGGCAATGAAAAACACAGTTATTGTAAGTAACGGCCGTGGGACATTCTGAGACACTTGTTGGAGCTAGCACACTATTTGTAACCTCTTGTGAAGACATGTTTGTCGGCCCAACATGTAATACAGACCCCAACATCTTATTCTTCCTGCTTGAACTTTGGTTTGGACTGGGGGATATTACATTTCCTCTCATTTTATTAAAAATTGCATTATGGAATTCCGAATCGAGTTGTAAGTACGGTTTTATTGAATTTACATTTGCATGTCCAGTTATTTTGGTAAGTTGGTTTTCGGGAACCCCAACTTTTGCCAATTGGGTCACTGCCGTTGCTCTGTGTAAATGGTTGGTGAATTTCATTGTCTTATTGGAAGTTAGTCCGGCCTTCTGGGCCGAAGTGCCCGTCCACGTTGATAACTTATTTCTTCCCACGGGAATATTTTTGAACCAAACATTACTTATCAGCCAATCCGGATTAGGTGTTAAAAAGAAGCGATTGGTTGTTATATTGGCGCCTCTTTTTGATATTAGTTTTGAATATAATCTAAAATAGCGACAAATTAGGTAAATCTTAAAAATTAAAAAAAAAACAACATACCTTACTGGGCAAATGTCCACATTATTCGTATCCCTAACCAACCACTTGCTGTCAGTTAATTTTCTAGAGCCCCCTTGGCATGTTTTGGAAAACACCGGATTGTATTCTATTCTGTTTGTAAGAGAACCATCATGGAATGTTTCATGTTTAAAAAAATGTTCTAAACAAGAATTATATTTAACTACATATAAAAATACCACATAGATTTCGAACGATGAAAGATACTTTTAAAAGTTATTCAAACACGGATCAAATCTCTACTACACTTTTTATTGTTGATCTTACCATCAAAGGATGTTTAAATATTATCACACCGCCTGCGGACTGTGCTTACCACTCATGGTAAACTAAAATCACAAACTTTAAATTCATATATGAAGGAATTAGAAAGTTTCAGCATTGTTTTTACAAATTTAATATTTTATTTCAAAAGCACAGCTTGGCGGTATATTAGCACAAAACATATTTTAGAATGCCATTTGAGTTTTGGCATTACGTGTGCCTTTAATGATTTCCAACGTATAGTTCAAAACTAGTCCTTGTACATACTCGTAAATTTAAACCTACGAATGCAGTTTTAATCCTTGGCCATTGTGTGCTTATTTGTTGTTGTAAATTCAAGGAAATTTATTTTATGCCAGGTAAAAATTTATTACCCGAGTTCACATAACTCAACAAGTTGACCTAATCTGGAAAGATTACTTTACGCGTAATAACGTGGTTAGTATGTGGAAGAAAAAGTTAAAAGTTTGTTTTATGAGCTGCAAACTTTGTTTTCATTTTATTGCCTTGCGTTGGTGTATGTAATAGTTATTTAACCAGTAAGTGTGTTAATAAAGGCGATTAATAAACGAGCGGTTTTAACAAGCGAGCAATCAGCGAACTTGTTAATAAGTGAGTTTATTAATCGCCATTTAACATACGAACTGGTTACAATGCTTTTTCGCACATCGTAGATCATTATTAAATAAATTATAAAATAAAACAGTTATTTCACCAACTAACAGAAACAATGCGTCGGCCATTCAAATTTATAAAAGTTGAAGCAGAAGAAGTCGAGCTGTCACCGAACTTTTATTAATTCTAAATAGAAAATGAATGTTAATTCCTTTAAATGTAGTAATTAGAAGGATCTGCTTCTCATTCTTTCCAACGGTATATATTTAATATTTTTTAGTTTTTGTTGCTTGAACCGTAATTAAAGCTACTTTAACATTTGTAATGTAGAAACATAGCGATAGTAATTTTAAACATAGAAGAGCGTTACTATGGGCTCTCGTATCCATGCATTAATAGGGGTCATTAATCAACGATTTAGAGTGCGTTCTTTAATAAACGATGTGCGAAAAAACAATTTAACATTTATTTAGGGACAAGGCAAGATCCCCTAAATCTTTTAATGATACAACGATAATTTTTTTAAAATATTTTCTTGCATATTTGCATTTTGACCAATAGCGTTATTAGGTAACTTAGGTAATCGATTACAAAAACTGGTATTTCCCCTAACGATGACGTAGTTAGCAAGGTCCAAAAAACGTCCATAATTTACTTGCTCGAAATTAATCATTCTTGTCAGAACAAGGTCCTTAACCAAAGTTTCAATAGTCGGTTTCGATACCAAATATAAATTTCCATGTGCAATAATTGTTCTAGGATCCTTGAACTAATTTCTAGTGACAGTTTTGGATTGCATCGAGCACCACACTTATTGCCAGTTAGATAAATTGGTACAATTGGACTGTACAGTAAACATTTTTTGGACTTGTGTAGACTAATTCTAAATCTAATTTGAAGCCCCATATTTAATAAATCCAGAAATTCAACTTAATTATGGTCATGCAATTAGATGTTGGTAAAAGTTTCACTGCCTAAGTTAAAAGTTAAAGGCCGCGTATTTTCGCGATCTTTCTAAAAAAAGAGAGAGATTCTATCGGCAGAAACTAAAAAAACGACATCTTTCTAAAAATAGAGAAAAGAAAAAAAAACAATTATAAATATAATCTATCTTTTGTTACATTTGTACTTGCACTTCATTAAATTTACTATTTGTAGGTTATGTTAATTCGTAATTAATTATATTTCTATGTAATTAATTAATTAAATTACAGTACGTATAGGTAAGTTTAGAATTTAAGCAGTTATGGTTAAGTTTTTAGAAAATCGCGCGCAAATAGCGTCTCTCGCATTCTCTGCCATCTATTTTGACCGCAGAAAAAATGACTCTCGGCAGGGTCTGCTACAACCAATAAAACGACATGGCGGAGTCTCTTATCTTCCGGATGAGTCCCGCATTGGTCAAAAATAAGCACCCCTAATGAAATATGCCGTGAAACGTGGTAAAATGAATCACTTACCTATTAAAATGTTTCCGGAAAGCACCACTGACCCAATAAAGCGCCACCGGATTTACACATGAATTGAGGTAACACAGACAGAATCCAATTATTCGGAAGTAGTGCCAGAAAGCGTTATACATTGATTCAAATCCAGGATAGAAGTAAAAGAACAGTAGAAACGTGTGATATGGCAAGAAGCAAATAGCAAAGATCAACACGAATATAAATACTGTTACAGCCACTTTCTTTCTTGCTTTTATCTGAAAATAAAATATAAAGTTTTACATTTGTCTATAAGAATATAATATTTTTAAAAAGTTGCCTCAGGTTAAAGTCTCAGGTAATTGATGTTTTTGTAGATTGAAAACGAAAAAAGTTGGTTTATTTTTATGTAACCAGATAATCGAGTGCTACAGGCATTATTTTAAATGTTAATCAGATCAAGATTTCTTATAGCCCAAGAGCCAAAATACATAGCAATTTTTACAAAAAATACACAACAGCCAGATTATTTATATGTGTTAGAATCTTTACTTTTATTCAGGAAGCTAAATCCACAAAATGCACACTAATAAGTGTGCAAAAAAGCCCCCTTAAGTTTGCAATATTAGATTACGATGGATCTGCATCAGCAAATTTTACAAATAGGTGCTAAATAAATTGATTTTAAAGCGGTTTCTGCAAAATTACTCCACTAAAAAAATTTCCTTTGCCTCCTAAATGGCCCCCGAAGGGTAATATTTAATAATATTGGATTTACACCTAACTTGGTGTTAACGGATAAAGAATAAGGTTCTAAAGAATTTACACTTCATACTTTTTTTCTAAAAAATTTCCATCATCCCATTTGGGAAAAGAGCCCAAAGGGGTATATAGACATTTAACGGGGAATGTGCTTAAAATCAACAAAAAACATCACTTTCTGGTCATAACTTAGTGAGTTGACATATTGTAAAGTGGGATTCACAATGAAAATTAGCTGGCATGCGGTAAGAATTAAGGTAGCTTGTAAGAGCTTAAAATATGTATTTGGGATATACCATTCACAATAAATTAGCTTGCATGAGCTCTTACAAGCTAATTCATTGTGAATGGTACATCCCAAATACATATTTCAAGCTCTTACCTTAATTCTTACCGCATGTAAGCTAATTTTCATTGTGAATGAAGCTAAAAGGTCCATCAATAAGCGTTTAAATACAGAATTTTGGTAATTTAAAATGCAAAAAAATGGTGCTAAATTGTCAAGATTCTGTATTTAAACTCTTATTGATGAAAGCCGAGAATATGTCAACTTGTGCTTTGTTTATTTATCTACAATTTTTAATTAAAATTAACTCTTATAAACCCACTATGCAATGACCAGAAAGTGCTGTTTTTTGTTGATTTTAGGCAACCAACATTACAAAACCACAGTTCTATGCTTAGCGACATTTCTCTTTAAAAAAAAGTTTTAAATTTTTCAAAAGGAATAATTTTTTTAAAATCATTCAACTTTTATTAGTCTGCATTTTCTGGATTTAGCTTTCGGAACAGATGCTCTAACACATATTATATATTTTTTGCAAGGTTAAAATTTATCTATCTTGGCCTACTTAGAATTTCCCTAAAAAGCTATTTAACTTCCGTTAAGTTATCTCACCTGTCTTTGAGTGCCTTGCATCTCCCCCAGAACATTCCTCGTGCTAACCAACAAATGATTAGCCATATTTAGATAAAACACACTAATAACCACCAGAGGGAGCACGTACAAGATAAGAAACTTGGCTAAAATCATCATTTTTGGGTAGTTTCCCTCCATCCATTCTTCTCTAAATGGGTAACAAACGTGAAATAGAGCCTTGCCAGTCTGATTGTGTATTATTGGTTTTATGTGAGATGCTATTAGAGTTGGGATAGCACAAAGAATAGCGAGGATCCATATGGAGAAGGCGATGCCGAGGGTAATTCTGTTTGCTCGTCGGCCACCACCTGGAAAGAAAAAGAAAATTATAAAGAAGCCATCCGGTATTTATTATACTCTTCGCAGACAAAGTCGAAGAGTTGTGCGATTGGTCGAACCTTCTCTAAAATCGTTAATATTCGTCCTAGAGCAAACATTTTTACATATTCGTTTGTTTCATGACTTTTCAAGAATTTTATGTTTAGTCCGTCTGTCTGTAACGAAATTTGTGATCACCATAACTCAAGAACGGTTAATCGGATTGACTTGAGATTTAACACAAAAATCAATCCCATTTAGAGGAAGAGCCCTATTGTTTTTGGAAAAAGTCAAGCAACAAATAGAGTAATGTAGGTTAATTTACCAGAATAAATAGAGTGTCAAAAACACCCGCAAAGTAGAAAACAATTCATATTTTTGTTAATAAAAACTTTACGAATAAAAAATATTCCTAATAAAATTAAAAATTGTATTTTTCCCTATAAAAAAGTATCTGGTAATTTTTTTGTATACCCACCCGTTTACAAAAAAAATTAGTTTTACGTTTCTTTCAATAAAATAAAAAATGCACCTTTTTAATCATTTACTGCGAAGAGTATCATATAGAATAAGTAACAATTATATAAAAATAAAAACATAGTCATGAAAAATGAGCTATCTGCGAAGTTTAACTTTTTTAAATGATCTATCCCTCTCACTAATCTAACCCGCTCTTGTATTTTTTATGATTTCTTTTTTGCCCGCTTTATTGTGCCTATACAGGGTGTCCAATAAATGGCGCAATGTACGCTCTTGGGGCATTCTCAGGGATCCCTAGAAAATTGCCAAAAAAGATCTATCTGTTACTTTTATCGAAAAAAATGCGAACAAAGTTTCATAAGTTCGGCAACACAGTTTGTAAAATACATCATAAAAACTCATCTAGATTCTTGAGCATACATTTTTGCATTAAATCATATTGACATTGTTGTCAGCTTCATATCATAAAATTTTTGTAAAATTAAATTGACTATAAAAATGTAATTTGACCATTTGGAAGATAAACAAATGGTAAAATAATTTTAGATAGATTGTGCTTTTGTATTTAGGCATTGCTTTTGTTAATATGTGCTGTTATCTTCAAGATATAAGCGTTCAAAGTTTTGCACTTTGGGGCCTCATATCTTCAAGGGTATTTAAGATAGATTTAAAAATTTTCTGGGGCTCCCTAGACGTGCCCCAACAACGTACCATCGCCATTTTTTGGATACCCTGTATATGGCGCTATTGAGAAACGGTGACAGAGATCTGAGCATCTCGACTTATCACGAAACAAGTCAAACTAGCATAAACAAACTTTAAAAAATTTTTTATGTGAAGTAAATTTATATCTAATTCAAAGTTTACGTAAATTACACCATGTTAAGTCGGCTAAATCGGCTCTTACTTTTGGCGACGATGCACTACATCAATAAACTATTTCTTGCTGATTCTTGAAATTCAAACATGGTCTCACCAGTATTACCGTCCATACTAAGACAGGTCTACCAAAAACAGGAGTATCCCGGAAATACATGGATGCTTTGCGCTAGGTAAGCCGAAAATGCACAAGTGACACACCGCATGATTAATACATTTTAAGGCCATTAAATGATTCCAATTCAAAGAGTCTTACATAGACAGTTGAATGTGAAAAAAATTATTTTCTATTATTGGACAGTACAATTTTTTGGGAAGGCACAAAAGCAGACTGGTTTTAATTAGTGACCCAGGAATTCAAGTCTGTTGGGCCGGGCGGTGAAATTTCATAAATCGCATGCAAAACCGCGAAAAATTACCATAAATTTACACAAACAAAATTGAAAATAATCGACAATGAGCTTCTAGGTGGTTTCATGTAAAGAATAAGCCAAAAAGGGTTATTATACGTTTTCTTGTAGTTCGCGAGGTTAACTATAGTATATTACTACCGTGGGTGGAAAGGGTTTCATTTCTGTCGAGAGAAAAAGATGGTTTACCAAGGCGCGTAGCGCCGCGGTAAACCATTTCTCGAGACAGAAAGGAAATTTCCACCGAGGTTAGTATACTATTTTATTTACAACTGCTTACATTTATGTTTAATTTTAAAAAGCTTTAATTTTGCAAATTAATATTATTCATTTTTAACATCTTAGTTAACATGATTATTTTTTTTAAATTCATTACCATGGTTACATTACAATTGCTTGACATCGAAGTAAAAAAATAGTTATTTTTAATTTTCAAAAAACGTCATTTCTCGCATTATTTTAAAGTCTTAAACCAACTAATATCAAAAAAAAACATAATGTCGGATAGTGATGACGAATGTACAGAATTAAAACAGTGTGCGCAAAAGGCCGAAGAGGATTTGCTCCCACAAAAGAGTTAAATCCGACTTGTTTTCATTACCCAGGCGGAAAGTAGTTACTTTCCGCCCGGGTGGAAAGTGACAGCTTAATAAAACTAATAAAGTGACATTTTCCAACTTTTAAAAAGTCAGAAATGTCATCATTTCATATGCAGTTGTAAATAAAAAAGTTTACTATGGCGAAACCACTTGTCGTATCTTAACAAAACTTTTGGTATAGTCTTAATAAACTTAAAGGTTTTGTTTGGCACTTATAGTGCCGTTGGTAGCGCCCCCTATTTGTCTATATGCAAGACATGTATAAGTGAACATTTTTTGAACGCCTTAAATAGAGAAACATTACAACTTAACAAAAACAAACGAAGCATTAAAACTAAAGCTGGTGGTTAAGTCATTAAGAGGATTTAATACGTTAAGTATGCAAATTTTAACTATTGCCCTAACTACCACAACATTAAAAAAACAAAAACAATCATTCATTAGTAAAAATAAATGCTTTATAAAATTTGTATTTTAACGATGGTCCTTTAAAAATAATTGCAGATGATTTTTCACAATAAGCTCTGAAATGAATTTTTCAAAAGTTTTTAATTAAGCTACAAAAAGTTGTTTGCCCAAGTGCAGTGAGTTGAAAATAATTTTCCGTTTTAATTTTTTATCAACAGGTAGATTAAGTACATATTCCTGTATACATAAGTTGCGAGGATTAAAATAAAACTGGCAAACGACAAAGGTTGCCTCGAGGGATTAAGTCTTGATCATTAAGCTTCATTAATTTTTTAATCATTTTCGTAATTTGGACACAAGTCTTTGGGGACTCTTGGTTTATATACCTTTGTTAATTGGATCCTTGAGAGTTTAAAAAATTGTACACTCAAGCCTTTTATATTTGTTATACCAAAAAGTTTGAGTTATCAGTCATAAAACAATTATTATGCGAAATATTTATTAACGCGATATTAAATGGCGAATGCGCCGGGATACTTTTATGTGCTATTATTACAGGGCTGAGAACGATTAATTTTAAACTACTCGATTGATAATTACGATTACTTTTTAAAATTGTCTAAAAAATGTCTCTACTTTTACAACAAAATATATCCAGTTTCTTAAAAATTCCTTCAATTCTCCGAAAAAATGTGTTTTAAAACTAGAATGTTTTTTCTTTTAATAGATCTGGTCAAGTTCTACGTCACAGTTCACAGAAGTGCAACAAAACCAAAGATTTCTTATTTTTCCTATTCTATGTTTACAACATTGACCATTTTAAAACATTATTTAAATAATAATAATAAGATACCTCTTTAATAGGTTCGATTGATTGGTGTAAAAATGTTCCTTAATATCTTATTTACGATATTTTAAGTTAAAGTTACTGTAACCATGACATTTAAAAATCACTGATTAATTTGTTCATAATGATGACTCACAAAGATGTCAGCTTGAAATGCGATTTGCTTGAGAAAGCAACCGTATCAAAGGGTATGGTTTGTTGAAGTTAACTTATGCCAGGCTTTTTGATATGGACGCTTTTTCAGGCAATTTGCGTTTACAGTTCACATCTTGGAACATTTTCAAATAAAATGTAATTTTCGTACTTTTAAAATACAGGCTGTCCCAGAATTGGCGCACCACCTGTATGGTACGCTGTTAGGGCATGCCTGGAGATTCCGGGAAAATTGTTAAAAAAGTCTATCTGTTATATTCATTGAGGAAAATGCTAACAAAGTTGCATAAATTCGGCAACACAGTCCAGGAGAATACATCTAAAAATTCCATCTATGAGTCTTGATTATACACTTTTGCATTAAATTTTATTGACATTGTTTTCAGCTTCATATCTTGAAAATTTTGTAAAATTAAATTAATTATAAAAATGTAAATTGACCATTTAAAAGATAATCAAGTGGTGAAATGGTTAAGATAGACTGTAGCTTTGTATTAATCCATCTTTCCGTTAATATGTGCTGTTATCTTCAAAATATCTCCACCAAAAAGATACATTATATTTACAAAAAAATACCCTGACATTCTTTAAAAATTGGTCAAAAAATACTTCTAATTTGTTAAAATAATACCTTCAACTTTTAAAAATTTCCGAAGAAATGTCTTTAATTTTATAAAAACATGCGTCCAACTTCTCAAAAATACCTTTAATTCTCCGAAAATCCTTTAAATTACCCTCCATAAAAATATTTTAGTTTGTGAACGCATAAATGGGATTTTTTTTTGTTTTTAATTAACATCTACTTGGCAAAAGGTTTAACGTTTTGGTTATTTAAATGTAAAATGGTTGATTACAGCAAAACATAAACTAAATTGTTCCTTGACTTGTTTAAGTCTCATTGCTTTATGGAAATTAATTTGAAATGGAAGTAAACTTTGTTATCGTGCAATCCTAAAAACAAATTGATCCTGCCAACAAAAACATAAAAATTCATTGAAATTAGTTCTGACCTTTTAGAATCACTTAAGGATCTTGCATTTGTTTTAAATTTCACGATTATGTGAAAAACAAATTTTGACTTTGACTAAGGAGTTGTAACTCAGATAGAAATTATCTTAAAAAATAAAAATTTTAACGAAGAAACTGTTTAATAGTTATTTAATCAGCAAGTGTGTTAATAAAGGCGATTAATAAACGAGCGGTTTAAACAAGCGAGCGATCAGCGAGCTTGTTAATAAGTGAGTTTATTAATCGCCATTTAACATACGAACTGGTTACAATGCTTTTTCGCACATCGAAGATCATTATTAAATAAATTATAAAATAAAACAGTTATTTCACCGACAAACAGAAACAATGCGTCGGCCATTCAAATTTATTAAAGTTAAAGAAGAAGAAGAGCTGTCACCGAACTTTTATTAATTGTGAATAGAAAATGAATGCTATTTTCTTAAAATGTGGTAAAAGGATCTGCTGCTCATTCTTTCCAACGGTAAATATTTAATTTCTTTTGGTTTTTGCTGCTTGAACCGCAGTTAAAGCTTAAAGCTACTTTAACATTTGTAATGTAGAAACATAGATAGCAATTTTAAGCATAGAAGAGCGTTACTATGGGCTCGTATCCATGCATTAATAGGGGTCATTAATCAACGATTTGGAGTGCTTTAATGAATGTCTTTAATAAACGATGTGCGAAAAAGTTGATTTAAATGTTTTTGCATGTCTTAGCAAAAATTATTAGGGGTGTAAAACTATTTTAATATTGTCTTGCTGAGTTGCTGCGAGGCGTGGGAGGATAGCTTTTACCGCAGTACTCAGAGAGCAGTCAGAAGCTAAAGTAATTTTTCATTTTTATTATTTTTCTTCAAGTTCCTTACTACATTCCCACAGCAAATAAATTTTAATATTATTAACTACTAACAATCCATTTATTGTTTTTACGCATAGGAAACTAAACTCTATCAATCTATTTTTTCGCACATCGTTTATTAAAGACATTCATTAACGCACTTGATTAATGACCCCTATTAATGCATGGTTACAATGGTCCTTTGTAACGCTCTTCTATGTTTAAAATTACTACCTATGTTTCTACATTACAAATGTTAAACTAGCTTTAATTACGTTTCAAGCAACAAAACCCAAAATAAATTAAATATTTACCGTTGGAAAGAATGAGAAGCAGATCCTTTTACCACATTTTAAGGAAATAACATTCATTTTCTATTAAAAATTAATAAAAGTTTGGTAACAGATCTTCTTCTTCTTCAACTTTAATAAATTTGAATGGCCGACGTATTGTTTCTGTTAGTTGGTGAAATTAGTGTTTTATTTTATAATTTATTAAATAATGATCTACCATGTGCGAAAAAGCATTGTAACCAGTTCTTATGTTAAATGGCGATTAATAAACTTACTTATTACCAAGCTAGCTAGTCGCTCGCTTGTTAAAACCGCTGTCTATTAATCGCCTTTATTAACACACTTTCTGGTTAAATAACTATTAATGAATACTTTCCCAATTCTTGTGGAAGTTTAATTTTTAAAATTAAATCTTTATTTCATTATTTCTTTTAAAAAAAGTCTTAAATTTGTTATTAAACAAAGAAAATTATCATTTTTAATTTAGTTTTTCAAAGGGTAGACCTGAATACGTGGGTAATGAATTTTTTAGGTGATTTTACAAAAACTGATTATAGGAACATGCATTATCGTTGCATTTTGTCAAAGGGTTTAATTTAAAAATTTATTACCTGTTAAATATTTCAAAAGGCTAACCGACAAAAGGCTTTTAAAAGGACTTTATTTTTTGATGCAGGATAAAAAAATTTTACATTTTCGTTCTGTGGTAATCTTATTATAGGTAGAATTCGAAATATTATTTTAGAGTTGGAAAATTGTTTTATTAGCTTTGTTTGCGGAAAAACAGAATCCCGGTTTTAAAAAGGTGTAAAAATTTTTCGCAGAACTTTTTTTGATGTGGACAGTTTGAAAATAGTTTTTAATAAAATAAGGTCCTGTACAAAATTAGGTATGTGGGTTATTTCATACGTGACGCGATCGGCTCGACCTGAATTTTATAGGTAAATAACATTGAAAATAGGTAGGCACATGAGATTTTGCTAAGAAGTAGGATAAAGGCAATCTCACGAACAAGTTTAAGTTATTTGCCTACAAAAATTCACCGGTGACCTTATTAGCACTCGAGTTGGCACTTTAGAAAATTATTTTAAAGTGTCCGTTATTTTCGACTTTATACAAGGTGTCCCAAAATTGGCGCAGCTGTACGGTACATTCGATTTCACATAACAGAGTCAAAATCTGTCAAAGTCTGTTTAAGTAAATTTGGTCTTAATTTGGCCATAATTCAATTATATTTATGATGGTTGTTTTGTTGCATGGCAAAGCAACAAAACAACCATCATAAATTTTATGAATAACGTGAATAAATAACCAGAAATTACTGCCAAATTTACTCAAACAAACTTTGACAAATTTTGACAATGTACCTCTTTTATGTAAAATCTAGTGTTCGCTGTTGGGGCATTCCTAGGGATCCTTGGAAAATTGTTACAAAAAACTCATTTCTTCTTATCCCTGAGGAAATTTCGGTTAACGTTCGATAAATTTGGCAACTTTTTAAAGAAAAGGGTGCTTTAGGACTCATCTATGTTTCTTGATTACAGTTTTTTTTATCAGATTTTAATGACATTGTTGTCAGCCTCATGAAAATTTTGTGAAATTAAATTGATTATTTCATTTATAAGTCAAATATAAAGGTTTATGCCAAAATTTGAAGCATTCTACTGCAAATTTTACTGGAAATCACCCGTTGGTAACAACCTGAACTGAAATAGCCCGTTGTCAAGCACTGACAGCGAATTAATTTACCTGGATAGAAGTCAAAGTTATAATTTTTTGTTAATTTTGTCAAAAATTGTTATTTTGGTTAGTCGTATTCAGTGTTTAAATTAAATTAATATTATTTTTTTGGGTAAGTGGTATTTATAAATGAAATAATCGTGTCGAATAGCCCTCGTGTTCTTGATAAATTTTCGATTTTAAAAGAACTATTGCTTGTTGAATACGCAATGTCCCTTAAACGTAAGGGTGTTTTCTTTGAATTATTCACCTCGTGCTTCGCACTCGGTAAATAATTAGAAAACACCCTCACTTTTGCGGGACATTGCTATGCAACAAGCACTCGTTCATTTAATAATCGATAATTCATAGAGCACACGGGCTATTACTACTGAAAATGTCAAAATATATACGGTGTCTCACTTAAAAATATAAAATTAAAGTCATTTCCGCTTAAAGCGGAAGTCCTACACTTTTGTAAATGCATGTAAAAGAAGGCTAAAAGTCTTCTTAGATGACTGCTAAAATTTCAGTTCTGTAGAAAGTATACGTACGATTTTTGCGGGACACATGGTATATGATGATTTTCTTAGATGTATTTTTTGTGTTGCCAAACATATCAAACTTAAAGTATATTTTTCTTAAAGATCAGAAATGGTAGAATTTTTTCAACATTCTTCCAGGGATCTGTAGGCATGCATCAACAACATTCCATCGCTTGTTTGTAGAGGGACATTCCATGTAAAATCGACCAATCATAGTTGCTTTTCTTTGATTTATTTTATATTTGGTAGGTACAATCCTTACTCATTGTAAAGGTAGTAAAAAAAACAATTTTCTGAATTTTCATAATTTTTCTTGTCTTAGACAAAAAATCGAATTTTCCGATTTTACGATTTTGTAAGATTAAAATTGGTAGTAATTTTAAGTTGACAATGGACACTTCTTTTTATTAAAAAATCACCAGCTGCATATTTGCACTCCTTCTCTACTATTAATTACCCCAAACTATAGAAAATGACCAAGTTTAGGTCCAACTTACTTTAAAATGTTATTGTGCTAGTGGAGATTCATAATAAAAATAATTTTGTTTGTGATTTAACTTCGTTTAGAAACAGCATTGATTGTAAAATGTTACTGATTACGTTAAATTTAAACAAGATCGAATCGTATTTTAAATTCTTGGAAGATTAAAATTAGTAGTAGTTTTTAGTTGACAATACACATATGTTTCTACAAAAAAAATATGAACCGCATAATTGCTCTCCTTTTCTACCAGGCAGCTATGGAAAAAGACCAAATATGGCACCAAAAAAAGTTATGTGGGAATGGGTAAATTTTTTTTTTAATAATTTTAAAATGTTGATGTGATAATAGAGACGCATTAAGTAAAAAAAAATGTTTGTGATTTAACCTCGTTTAGAAACAGCAAAGGTTTTAATATGCTACCTTTACAAAAAATCGAATCACAATATAGTTTTTTTTTTATTGTATACTATGTCCTTGGTAACATTTTAAAATAAAAATAATAAAAATTTACTCACTCCCACATAGCATTTTTTAGACCTAAATTTGGTCATTTTTCATAGTTTAAGGTGCTAACTGATGGGGAAGGAGTGCAAATATGCAGCTGCTAATTTTTTAATAGAAAGAAGTTACCAGGAGTAAGCACTGGACTAAACCTCAAAAGAATTTAAAATCATGCAGCAATTCGAAAACCGAATTTTGGTCGATTATACATGGAATAGGCCTAGACTAAAATATTCGCCAGTCCACCTTTCCTGTATTTGTTCCCAAAGAACAGTTCTGTTTTAAGGTGCGCAGTTCTAAATTATATTTGCATTATTAAGTTGTTTTCAAGTAAATACCAAAATAGCTTTAACCCTTCTTTAAACCCATTAACCACGATGCTCTAAATTATTTTTATGTTATCTTAAATTATTTGCATTTGAAGGGAATACTTATATAGGTATAATAAAGTGATCTTCTTCAAATGATAAAATAAAGGTGGCCTTAAAAGCACGGAAATGCTTTATAGCCTTTATTTTAAATTGGAAATAAAGCATAATTAAACCATTTGAGAGGCACCACGCACCAGTTTAATGACTTTAACCCTGATAGCATTTGCATTTATTTACTCTATCAAGGGGTTTGTGTTTTTTGTCTGTAATGATTAAAATCATTCATTAGGTATACTTTTTAGTCTACTCGCCATATAGGAGAAGTTCAACTTTTTTTTGGACCCACTGGCACACCAAGCTTAATCGAAAGAGCTTTTTTTTTAATACCGAAAAAACTTGGTGTCCCAAGCCAAATCATGGGCCTAACTGCGGTAGCCCCTTTTAAAGATGATATTTTAGTGACATTTTCACATTTAATTTTGGGCAAATACAGGCATAAGGTGAACTCTGTGTAAATCGGGACTGTTAGGAGTACTTCTATCTTTTAAATGATATTTTTACCGTCCAAATTGGCCCAATGGGGCTCACAAAATTATCAATTGAAATTAATTGTCAAAACTGACGTCTTCCAATTTTGGGGCGATAAAAAGGCATTTTACAGAGAAAAATACTGAATTTTTTTGACAGTATTTAAAGAAGCATCTAAATACCTTTCCAAAAATAGCACAAAAACTTTCTACCACGCAATATTAGTTCTTAAATCTGCAAAATATAAAAAACAGATAGTTACGCTTGAGTTATGCTTACGTTTTTTAGTACGGACGACTTTTTTCGTGTTTTTTTTAACACGAACACTTATTGTAAGCTAAAATCTTGGGATTAACATTTGTTTTTATCTTTTTTCACTGTAATTAAAGATAGATCTTCACATTTGCTCTATAATTCATTGTTTGGTAAAAATAAGGAGCTGTCCCATTTTTATATTATGTATTCCTTTAGTTGGTTGGTTCATATTAAATACTGTTAAAAGAATTCACTATTTTCCACTGAAAACAGCCTTTTTTTGCCCCAAAACTGGAAGACGACAGTTTTTGACAATTAATTGTATTTAAATGTAAAAATGTCACTAAAATATCATCTTTAAAAGGGTCTACCGCAGTTAGGCCCATGATTTGGCTTGGGACACCAAGTTTTTTCGATAGTAAAAAAAAAGCTCTTTCGATTAAGCTTGGTGTGCCAGTGGGTCCAAAAAAAAGTTGAACTCCTTCTATGCGGCGAGTAGACTATTTGAGATTTCTGCTAATCTTTTAAAAACTTGTCTTAAACTCGGTATACCCTTGTAGATATGGAACGCTCATACCTTAAAGATATTAACACATATTAACAAAATTTTCATGAAATGAAGCTGACAACAATGTCAATAAAATCTAATGCAAAAGTGTATGATCAAGACTCATTGATGATTCAGATGCATGTGTTTAAAGTAAGGATCACTTAAAGTAAGAAATTAAGCCAAATTGGTCGATTTGGGTTTGACATATGTACAACTTAAAAGTCAAATATACATAGACCAATGGGTGGCCGTAAATTTCTTACTTTATGTGATTCTTACTTTAAATGATTCTAAGATGCGACTTCATGAACTGGGCATTAAACTGTAGATTTAAAGGCCGATTTATAGAACGTTACTTTCACTTTAGTTCCGTTTTACTTCGGCGTAACTTTACAGAAAATTGAATAAAATACATGGGAATGTATTAGCAAATTTATACTTCACTTTAGCGCTACTTTGCTGATTCATTTAGCTGTAAGTAGTACTGTCAAAAGCCGAGCTTGTCCGATCATGCGCAAAATTTGCAAAAATGGGATATTCACCCTTATTGTCAAGGGTGGTGATTACGGAATATCGCTTCGTACGAAACCTGCTGGCCTTCTTATGTAGGTTTCGTACGAAGCGATATTTCCTTAATTATCGCCCAGGTGTAAATAGTCAGAAGTCGCGAGTTCGAGCACATGCGCATCCTGTTCCCAATTTCACGTAACTTTACAATCTATAAATTAAGCAAATTTGTTAAGTTACGCGGAAGTGAAGTAACGCTGAAATAAAGTAAAAGTAACGTTCTATAAATCGCCCTTTAATTAAACAACAAGAATTACCCGGCGCATTCGCCATTTTAGAAATTCCTTTTTTTAACAATTTGTATTTGTTTATTAAACGGAACGATTTCAGTAATAACTCTTAAAATTGTAAAATAATAAAATTAAGACGCCAAAACCTTAATCTTATAAACCATTTGCTTTTGATAATTAACTTTTTGTTCCACTTGCTTGTTCGGTGTTCCAATCAAGCTTTGTTTTAGATATAAGTGTTTGTAAACAAAACAAAAACTGCAATTCTATTGAAACAAAATATCAACGAACATAATAAAGCTTTCATTAAAACTTTCTCGCTTAAATTCATTTCTCTTAGGACTTAATTTTATATTGAAACATTAGCTTTATTTCTTGTTCTTTGGCCGAGTTTACATTTCTACTTATTTTTAAAGTAACTTCCGTTTTGCTGACATGTCGACGTGTCTGCAATTCACTTTGTTTTCGTAAGCATTTGCTTTATTTGTTGTAGTTGACCTTTTGCTAAATTGGTGTGTCTGTTAAATACAGTTAACCTTTTAGGCAATCCCTAATTTTTAAAATAACTTTTTATGATTTTAGCTTGAAGATCCATTTATAGAACGGAGACACCGTCAAGTCCTACGTCACAGTTCACAGAAATGCATTCAAATACTGAGCGTGAAATTTTTTTAGGCAACCAAAATTACGGAACAAAGAAAATGGTCATTTTTATCTTATTTTGTGTTTCCAACATTGGTCTTTTTAAAACATTATTTAAAGAAAAATAAGAGAGTGTTTTAGGTCCCATTGGTGTAAAAATGGTTATATCTTATTTACCATATTTTAAGATTCCCAGCATAAATTCTTTACTGTAAGTATTTAAAAATAATTTTTAATTCGAAGATAATGATGAGCCACCCAGATGTCAGCTTTAAACGCTAATTGCTTAAGAAAGCAATATTTAAAGCACACATTTTTGCATTAGATCATATTGACATTGTTGTCCTCTTTATTTTGTAAAATTGAATTAATTATAAAAATGTAATTTGACCATTTAAAAGATAAACAAATGGTAAAATAATTTATCTTCAAGCGTTAAAAGATTTGAACTTTGGGGCCTTATATCTCCAATGTGTATATGGGTATGTGAGATTCTTCTTTAAAAATGTTTTGGAGTCCCTAAACATGCCCCAACAACGTACCACCGCGTTTATGCGCCATTTTTTGGACATCCTGTTGATCAAATAAACGTCACTTAACTTTAAAGTGTGATTTAGAGTTTAATTAAATTAACTCAACGCCACTCAAAGCTACTTTACTCCACTTAACTTGACTTGACTAAATTAAGGCATTTATAGTATAAATTTATACGTTAGTTAACCACAAGAAAATTTAGTAAACGCCATCTATCGGTAAATGTTAGAATCGTCTTATTTCTGTAAATATACAGAAATTTATATGAAATTCTTCGATAATCTTTGTAATTTTAAAAATTTGGTCTAGTAGCCGATAGATGGCTCTGTGAAGAGGCTTACTTAACATAAAATTAGATGAAATTTACCAAAATTAAGAAATAGAACCTTAAGTAAACGTCAAGTTAAGTTAATTGGATCTGTAAATGCGATTTCATCTTTCGTATAATTTATTTCAGTCGCGCTACGTTAATTATAAGTGAAGTTAAGTTAATTGATCTCTAAATCAAGCTTAAAGGTTATACTTTTTCAATTAATTTTTACTCATTTCGGATAAAGTAGACATCTGTTTCCTTTTTCACTAGAGCCATCTATCGGCTACAAGATCAAATTTTTATAATTAGAAAGAAAACCGTCGAATGAAAATAAAATTGATAAGATAATACGTTTAATTACGATTCTGAGATTTTCCGATAGATGGCGTTTACTGCTTTAAATTATTGAAATTAAATAATCTATAAATGTATTTATTTGATCGTGTTAATTTAAATGGAGTTAAGCAGCTTTAGGTGTCGTTAGGATAATTTAATTTAACAATTAGTAGGTTTTTTAAGTGTAATTTATTGTTAAATTAAATTAACTTAACGCTACTAAAAGCTACCTAATTCCACTTAACTTGACGGGACCAAATTAATGCATTTATACTTTAAATTAACACGTTAGTTTAGAACAGTAAACGTCATCTATCGGTAAATGTTAAAATCGTATTATTTACCGACATTAGTGTCTATTCTTCGACTATCTTTGTAATTTAAAAAATTTGGCCTAGTAGCCAATAGATCGCTCTAGTGAAGATGCTCACTTTTTCCTGAATTAGCTGAAATTTATTAAAATTAAGAAATATAACCTACAAGTAAACGTAAAGTTAAGTTAATTGGATGTGTAAATGCGATTTCATCTTTCGTATAATTCATTTAATTCGCGATACGTTAATTCTAAGTAAAGTTAAGTTAATTCATCTATAAATCAAGCTTAAGACTTTTTAGTCTACCTTGTTTGAAGGACTGTATTTACTATCGGGTGAGCAAATAAAAACGGCCCATAAGTAGGCCGTGGGCATTGTCAAAATATTGTTGATTGGCAGATTTTACATTGTTCACAGCCTACTTATGGGCCGTTTTTATTTGCTCACCCGATATTTATGAAACGGTGTACATGCCCAACTTTTGGTTGGTAAACTCAGTGCACTGTATCAACGCAACACCCTGTATGTTGCTCCAAAACCAAAGTTGTCAAAAGCGTTTACATACAATTTCCCAATTAACCCTAAATTAGAGGTCAAGTGTTGCAAACTAAAACCCTAATAATACTTACTTGTGGTGTGAAACTTCTTTAGAGGATCCACAATAGCAAAAAAGCGATCTCCCGAAAGTGCGGTCAAGGTAAAGACAGAAACCCCAATAGAGACATCTTTGGCTGTTTCAGATATCTTGCAAATCAGCCCTCCCCAGGGCCAGGAATCCACCGTATAAATAATGGATGTAAAGGGAACGCTGGTAATAATTACCAGGAGATCCGCCAAAGCAAGAGATAAGATGTATCTGGAATTAATAATTCAACGTTAACGTTTAGGTTGAGATTCATTTTGTAGTGCTGACGTGATAATTGGCTAAAGTGGAAATTGAACAAGCTTTAAGGCCGATTTATACAACGTAACTTTCACTTTACTTCCGCTTTACTTCGGCATAACTTAACCGAAAATTAAATAAAATACATGGGAATGTATTGGCAAATTTATACTTCACTTTAGCGCTACTTTGCTGATTCATTTAGCTTGAAGTCGTACTAACTCGAGACCCGAGCTTGGCCATCATGCGCAAAATTTGCAAAAATGAGATATTCATCTTTATTGTCAAGCGTAGTGATTACGGAATATCGCTTCATACGATACCTGTTAAATCTTCTTATGTAGGTGTTGTACGAAGCGATATTTTATAATTACCGTCCAGGTGTAAATTGTCCGAAGTCGCGAGTTCAGACACATGCGCTTAACTGATCCCAATTTCACGTAACTTTGCAATCTGTAAATTAGGCAAATTTGTAAAGTTAAGTGGAAGTGAAGTTACGCCGAAGTAAAGTAAAAGTTACGTTGTATAAATCGCCCTTTAAGTTAACTTATTGAAGTCTTCTTTAGCGCATTCGCCATTTTCTGCATTTATGATTACAGTATAACAGTTTATTGTTCCATTTATTAATTCTCAGTTTATAAATCACATCTACTGGTTTACTGTTTATCTTTATCTTTTATTATACTCTTCGCAAGACTAGGTCCGAAGAGTATATTGCAATCGATCAGAAAATCCTAAAATCGTCAATTTTCGTCGTAGAGCAAAAATTTTGGCAGATTCGTGCGTTTCATGACTTTTTAAGATTTTCATTTTTTGTCCGTCCGTCTGTCTGTCTGTCACGTTTCTTGTGGTCACGCTATCTCAAAAACCAAAAGTAATATCAAATTCAATTTTTTAGGAAAAATCTACCTCTATAAGAGGAAGAACCCTATTGTTTTTGGCAAGAATCTGAAAACTACAAAGCCCCCTTTTGTGCCCCCCAAATGAAAAAAAAATCGTAGCTCAACTATTATTAAATTTACAAAAAAAATTATTCGACATAAAACATTGGAAATTTATTTCTTTACAAAAAAGTATTCTTAAGTTTTTTTTGTCCGACCCCCCAATTACCCCTCAGTTCAAAAAAAACTCTCTATCTACGTTATTATTCAATCTACAGAAAAAATATTTCTTACAAAATTAAAGAAAATTTAATTTTCTGTTAAAAATGTTCATTCATTATTTGTCTAGTTAACTAGTAACGTTAAAAAACAAAAAAATAAACTATTTCAGTAGCAAAAAACTTCTAAGTCCGAATAGTGTCACGCGTCATTCAAGTAGGCCATGCCAAAAATATTTTAAACTAAGAAACAAAAGCAGCTGTCAGAACAAATAACCTCACATAAGTATGTTAAACGTCAAAACTGACGTTTATCCACTTCGTTAATGAAATTTTTCGTGTTTTCTGTCAATAGTTTGCACTCTTCGTAGATTTTTTTAAATAAAATTTGTTTTATTAAACAAAAAATGTTATCCTTCAATAGTTTTCTTGCGAAGAGTATGCTATAGAATGTGTAGCAATTATATAAAATACTGATTTAGCTTTGATTTAAATAATATAAAATTACACTTCTACCGAATCCGAATTCTACTCGAGCTACTCATTTGCGAAGAGTAACTTTTACGCGTTTCGACTTTAACCCGTTTCGACTTCTACCCATTCTAGTTTTAAAAGATAAATGTGTGAAAATCATACCTACTTGTTCATAAAAAGAACTTTAACTTTAGTCACTTAGTATTGTTTACCAGAACTATTTTATCTTATAATTTTAACCATAAATAATACTCAGAGAGAATTCATAGATAAAAAAGACGACATATGAGGATCCTTTCTATTTCAATTTCGGCTTTTGAAAACAAACTGACACAACTTTTTATCAAAAGTAAAAAAAAAGCCTAAAATGTAATTTTGAAGCAGCCGTTGTTGCGGGAAAATTGCGGGCAAACCAATCAGAAGCCGTTTCGTGTATCTCGTCCCTTATTTATGAATTCTCTCTGATATAACCAAGGATTAATTTGAACTACTGCTAGTATACCTAACCTTAAAGTAAAACAAAATATGCTTTATTTTTTTAATTTTGTGAGTGATTTGCTTCTTTATTAGTTTTAAAATAGTTCTTAAATGAAAGTGATTCAAATAAGCAAAGAAATACTTATGCATTTAGTTAAATTTGTGATTGTTTAACTTCCAGATACAGGATGTACAAAAAATGACGCATAAACGCGATGGTACACTCTTGGGACATTCTCAGGGATCCCTAGAAAATTGTCAAAAAAAATCCATTTGTTATATTCATCAAGAAAAATGCAAACAAAGTTGCAAGTTCGGCAACACAGTTTGTAAAATACATCTTAAAAACTCATCTAGATTCTTGAGCATACATTTTTACATTGGATCATATTGACATTGTTGTCAGTATACAACAAAGATTCTCTCCAAACCACACTTTATTTAGAAAAATCTGAATACGTATTTCGACAGCTAAGCTGTCATCTTCAGCAGAAGATAGAATTCTATCTTCTGCTGAAGATGACAGCTTAGCTGTTGAAATACGTATTCAGATTTTTCTAAATAAAGTGTGGTTTGGAGAGAATCTTTGTTTTATATTAAACATTCGCCACAGAAATCATCAATTATCCATTGTTGTCAGCTTTATTGACAGATATATCTCACGTTAATCAGATCGAATAAAAAAACACGTCTTAAATAGATTGTGCCTTTGTATTTACCATTTCTTTAGTTAATATGTGCTTTTCTTCAAGATATAAGCGTTCGAAGTTTCATACTTTGAGGTCTCATATCTTCGAGGTTTATTGAGATAGATTTTTTAAAACAATTTCCTGGGACTCTCTAGACATGCCCCAACAACGTACAACCGCGTTTATGCGTCATTTTTGAGACATCCTGTAGAAAGTTAAAAAATATTCGTTAGCAGATTTTTTTTCTGCTTTTTATACATTCATGTTTGAAATTTATCTCTGTATCATTCTATCGTCAGCATATTCAATTACCTATTACATAATTTGCAAAATACAGTAAATCTAGCATCACTAAACCAACCTACCTAAGCACAATAATATTATTTTCATGTTTGTAGTCTGCGTTTGCTATAAATTTCAGTAGTATTGTGGTTTTCCACACAGAACTATAACATAAATTTTAGTAATTGCGTAAAAATGTCTTCTGATAAGATATATTTGCCTGAATAGAATGTACAATTGGATGTTAAGGGAAAAAAACGAGTGTGTCTATTTAAATTTAAGTCTGTCGGTTATCTTTAGGGTATTATTTTCACACTTGGGGGCCTCATATTTTTAGGGGTATCATAGAAGTTTTTTTAATAGAGTACTTCGGGCTTATACCCAACAACGTACCTTTGCGCCAATGATTTAATTTTTAGACACTCTGTATGCGATAGATTTTTTTACTTGTATTTATGCTGTATTTGCAAAGCTTTGTTATACTTTATCTGTGGCAAAAATTTACCCATCTAAGGTAGTAAAATTTTAAATTATGCTACCGATAATGCATGTTTACAATGATCCTCAAACTAAAGTCTATGTCAAAAAAGACTCCTTTGCAATTTAACGAATTTGTGTACAGGTTTTATATGTCTTCACTATTGGGTTTCTTTGCATAAAATCGTAAACATTTTATTGCTAGCTTTAACGTTCTAAAAATTTTATAATAAACCTTGTTATTGCCTATTTCGTAGAGATAAGAACCAATGCTCTCTGTTTTACGACAGTCATCGAAATTTTTTTCAACAATTTGTTTATTAAAAATCCTATAAATAGTTGTTTCTACTTCCACCTTTAAAGTGACACTTCACGCACGACTTAAACATAAAACAATTCTTTAGCTATGTCTTGCAAGCCGTGGGTAAAAGGCACTTTACCCACGAGTTGAAGTTGCAACAAGCTCTTTACTCACGGGCCGAAGTTAGCGTTACTCGCAGAAAATGACAGATGACATTTTTGTATTTATTTTAGTTGTTAAAAACGTATAATTTGGTGTGTTCTTTTGATAAAAGTTAATTCTTATTAAAGTTACAGTCAGTTTATAAATGACTTCTACTGGTTTACTGTTTATCTATTATCTTTTATTTTAAAAGATAAATGTGTGCAAATCCTACCTACTTGTTCATAAAAAGAACTTTAACTTTAGTCACTTAGTATTGTTTACCTAAAATATTTTATCTTTTAATTTGAACTACTGCTAGCTGCAAACGGTGCAATATAACCTCAAAGGCTAACAAAATATTTATTTTCTGGTTGATTTAGTGGATTATTCGGTTCTTTATTAGTATTTAAGTAGTTTTTAAATGAAAGTGATTGAAATAAGTAAAGCAATATACTCATGGATTTGGATACTAAAAGTTTTTATAAACATGTAGCTTTTGCTAAAGTCACTCAGAGGTAAACATTAAACAGTTAACCTGAAACAATATTATACACAAAGTGATCTATAAACCCACTATTATACTACAGTCAATCTGTCCTAAATAAGAGGGGTACATCGACAAAATTCCTGGTAGGGCCGCCTTTTTTATATGATGTAACTGAATGTCCAAAGAATAAAACCCCAAATTGGCGTATATCTACCTATTGCAGAAACGGAGTTATGGCCCCCCAAAGGGCCCCCTTTAATTCATCACGCTGGAACTGCATCAAATTTTGCAAATAGATGTCAAATAAGGTTTTAAAAAGATTTTTATAAAAAAAAAATCTTTAAAAAAATTCCTTCACCCCCTAAATAGCCCCCGAAGAGTAATAACCAATCACGATTGATTTACACCAAATTTTGCAGATAGATGTAAAATGAGATGCTAAAAAATATTTGTTAATAACTTTTTCTCAAAAAATAATTCCTTCGCCCCATAAACAAAGGGGGCTTTTAAGGGGGGCATTAAATTTTTTTTTCAAAAAAAGTTATTAACAAATATTTTTTAGCATCTCATATGACATCTATCTGCAAAATTTGGTGTAAATCCAACGTGATTGGTTATTACCCTTTGGGGGCTATTTAGGGGGTGAAGGAATTTTTTTAGAGATTTTTTTTTATAAATATCTTTTTAAAAGTTTATTTGACATCTATTTGCAAAATTTGGGGAAGTTCCACCGTGATGAATTAAAGGGGGCCCTTTGGGGGGCCATAACTCCGTTTCTGTAATTGGTAAATATACGCCAATTTGGGGTTTTACTCTATGGACATCCAGTTAGATCATATAAAAAAGGCGGCCCTACCAGGAATTTTGTCGATGTCAACATACGGATTGACTGTACTATTAATGAGGTTAATCCAATGGCATATTTTTATTCTCTCTATAAGTTTATGGGTTACCTTCTTTAGTTAATCGACCTTGGTTAGAACCTGACCTAACTAACTAACTAACATATTTAAAAACATCCTTCTATATTCAACTATTAAATCCAATATTCTACAAAGTAATAAAAGAACATGAAAAACCTTTTATTGCTAAGTATTTTACAAAAAGTACAGTCTTATAACGCACATCAAAACACAATAGCTCAATTTTTTGTTAAAAGGATAATAATAAAACGTAATAAAATAAAATATAAAAAGCAGGTTTACTGATGCGAGCCATTTCGAGTAAATCGTCATAAAGCAAACATAAAAAATAAGTAAATTGCTATTTTATTTTGATCATGTTAAGTTAATGAATGAGCATGAATTGCCTAAAAGACTTGAATGACTCACAATAAAATAAAAATTTAATATTCCTTGAAATCGTTTAATAAGGAACTTATGTTTAGTTTATACAGAGTTTATACGTATTGTTTTCCTTCTATTAGCGGGTTTATAAAAGACTTTGACTTTATTATTGTTACCTGTTTATTGTTTACTGTCTATCTTTGAGTGACAGCAAATTCTACATGTTTATTTAAACTTTTAGTATTACTTTGTATCTGGAAGTTAAACAATCACAAATTTAACCAAATCCATGAGTATTTCTTTACTTAGTTCAATCATGTTCATTTAAAAACTAATAAAGAACCGATCACCCACTAAAATAAAACCTATTTTGTTTTACTTTAAGGTTAGGTATACTAGCAGTAGTTCAAATCAATTCTTGGTTATATCAGAGAGAATTCATGAATAAGAGACGACATACACGGAACGGCTTCTAATTGGTTTGCCGCAATTTTCCCAGAACAACGACTGTTCCATTACATTTTTGGCATTTTTTTGACTTTTGCTAAAAAGTTGTGTCATTTGGTTTTTAAAAGCCCAAATTAAAATTAAAAGGACTCTCATATGTCGTCTCTCTTATCTATTATGGGTTACATTATCTTTGGTTAAAATTATTAGATAAATTAGTTGAGCTAAACAATACAAAGTGACTAAAGTTAAAGTTCTTTTAATGAACAAGTAGGTAGCATTTGCACACATTTATCTTTTAAAATTAAAGGTAATAGCTAAACAGTAAACCAGTAAAAGTGATTTATAAACTGAGCATAACTGTAATACTTCTGAAAATAAACTTAAAAATTACTGTAATCTAATAGGTGACGTTTTTCAATTTAAACAATAAAGAAATAAAGTTTGTTTGTGGTGAAATTTAGTTTATAAAACAAAGTAGGCAAATTCCCCTACCAATTGTTTTCAATCTTTTTAAATCTTTTGGACGCTACTATAAATTCTATCACATTCTTTTGAGCGTGGGCCGTTTTCTATTATCCAAACCTTAAGAGGTTAACTTTATTCTCGTCTTTGATGACTTTTTTAAAGTAAATAAAGTTATAAAAAGTTGTTGGTATAGTGTAGACTAAACATAAAATATCAATTTTCTAGGAGTGGCTTGTAATGTAAAGAGTAAAAGAGTATCCTGAGGCAGGAAATTGCTGGCAACCTTTAATGCTACACAATGTTCGAAAATATATGAAAAGTAAAAGTTCCCTTGGTTAAAAGTAAAAGGCAAATTTACAAAAGTGTTTTAAGAGCCCGATATCCCACCTTTTCTAATGCAAATTTGTGTACAACTTAGACCTCAGTTTTTAGAGTTATTATTAACGCAATGCAATGACTTTAAAATTTTGATAGTATTAACTTAACTTCTTTTAAATTACTTATTGTTTGGCACATTTTAATTTGGGTTCCTAGTTTAGCAAAAATAACAGTTTAAAGATGGGTAAACCATGCCAAAAACAACAACTATTTTTTTTAAGAAATTGACCGCTTAAAAACAAATTTAAAAAAATAAAAAGTATTACAAATTTAATTAGCTTTCCAATGACACCAAGTTTTTAAAAATCCGATAAGAATTAGCAAAGATATTTGAAGTCTAAATTACGTGAATATTTACATAGGAAAGTGCTCCCCCTCCACTACATTTCGTTACTCATATGCCACCCTCTACCGTGCAATGGAAAAAGAATGTGATGTGAATTTGATTTTGAAATGTTTACTGATTTATACGTTTTTTGGACCATGCGAAAACGATAATCATACTTTAAACATTATTTTATTGATAAATATTTAGGTATTAATACGTCAAAAAGTGTAAGTACCTGCAGTTCAATGTTAAGCATATTGCATAAAACCTTATTATTTCAAAATCCGATTTTTGCACATACACTCTTTTTTCATTGCACGGTTGGACCTCTTATGCTAGCGTTCCCCGCACCGATTCGTCTCTCACCATGGTAGTCGGGGGGAGAATGAGGCTCTTAAGAACATTGCATATAAAGGAGAGATCATGTCATTTTGATTACAGTTATATTTTATAGAACTTAATTTTTGTGTAGTACAAAATTACGAAATTACCTATTTCTCATATATGGCAAAGGACTGAGCATAAGACTCTTAACAATTTGCTTTTTATTAAATAGCCATTATGTAGTTATACTGAAGGAATTTTATTTTTATACCCCAATCTCGTTAAAAAACATAAAAGGAACTTATAAAAACGTAAAAAAATGCATTAGGTTGGTAATAAAATATGATGAAGTAAGGGTATTTTTTTATTTATTTTGTTTACTTATATTTTATACAGGATGTCAGCGTTTAGTTTGTTTTTTTTTGATATGGCAAATAGCTTGAAAAAGTGTCCCCATTTGGAAATAATTGCCTTCCAACAGAAAGACTAAAAACACGTAACCGTAATTACATATTTACCAAATGTCCAACCATCCTGAAATTTGTAAGAACCATTGTTTCCGTAAGGGGGCACTTTTTCAAACAACTGTTTTTACCGATGTTTTGGATTGTTCCCAGTTATTTGCCATATCAAAAGAAGCAAACTAAACGCGGACATCCTGTATGATAGTCATTAGTCAGTAAAATAAAAATAATAATAATAAATGTTCTTTATTAGTTTAAAAAACTTAAACTAAATGGCCATCGACCGAAGTCCTTCAGCCTAGATCAGTAAAATATTTAATTTTCTTTTCACAAAGTACATACTAATTACGTTGACTGAAATTTTTAAAAACTTGGTAGAATAGAAATCAATATTGCTTATGCATTTTAATAAAAGGAAATGAAAAAAAATCGTTTAATTTTTTTATATTTTGTGCATATTGACATTATATTCAAAACTCAACATTTTAAAAATAATAAAAGGCAATTTTAAAATTGATTTATTATTCTTTTAAAAAAGGGCAAAAAAGTATTTTGGTAGTTTTATTTAGTTTTTTATTAGCAAACTTTTTATAAAAACCCGTTTATATATGTACATGTATACTGCATAAATAGTTTTTATGAATGCTCTTTAACTTCAAATTCAAAATGTTTTTTGTTGCTTTTTTTTTATTTAATTTACAGGTATGAATCGAATAAATTTAAAATAAATGTTAAACATAAAATGCCTAATATTTATGTGTTATTAAACACCCTGTATATTTTCGATTGCTGCCTTTCACACTGTTCGCATTCTGTATTTTTTATCGTTTAATCGGGATTCCGTTTACTATAATCCTTTTTTTGTATTTTCATCTAGACTGAATATTTTTTTACTTTCACTTTTACTGTCTAAAAAATTTAATTTTCTTTTAAACGTTTAGCGCCTTATTCTTAAATACGTTGTTTCAAAGTTATTGCTTTCTTTTTAAAAAACGCATTTTAAGGAATCCGGACCCTTGGTTTTTGTATTAAGTTTTTTAATTTAATTTATAGAATTTTTAGATGAAAATGACAAACTATAATGTCTGGACATAGTAGTAATGATACTACTACTTACTACTTACTACTTACCTATCCTTAAAAAGATTTTAATTAGTCTGAGAGGGTAAATAAAAGACTAATTTTAATTTTATTATACCAAGATGTAAAAATTAAGTAACCAAATTTGGTTAAAGTGTCTGTTATAATTTCTTTCAATTTTAAAATATTTCTAGTGCAGTCATAATTTAATTTATCTTTGTTTTTTATAGCAATTTTATGTTCAATAAAATCGTTAAATTGCATTTGGACAAATTAATGAATGTAATAAAAGCGAGCAAACGATTTTGAAATTTGTATTATTTAGTTGAATGTTAATTTAATTGAATTTATAAAATGTAATTAGGCTCCGCGTTAGGCAAAAATAGTATTTTTCGTATCAAGTTTCATAAACGAGTCTTTGTTCACAGGGCCGGATTTAAGGAATGTGCCGCCCTAGGCCAAGGATGTGATGCCGCTCCTGTTAGTACGATAAAATTTTGCAAAAATCTCTATTTTTCAGAAATTTTTTGTAGTATTTTTTGATATCTAGAAACATAATTACCATGCACGCACTCATGCGCTCATTTGCATTTTACGCTAGCGTCCCCCAAAGAACCCCCTTCATTCTTAATACTAAATCATGGTGGATCTACACCAAATTTTACAAATACATCAATAAGGATCTAAGAAAATATTCGTAAAAAAATTTCACTCAAAAAAAATCCTTACCCCCTAAATGGCTCCCAAATGAGTAATATTCATCACATTCGATTTACTCAAAATTCTGTGGCAAATAGGAAAAAAGGCATAAGTGTTTTTGACATATAAAAAAATGAATTTTTTTTTTATTATTGAATAATATTATTCATATATTTAGGGTAAAATGAGTCATACACATTTTTGACCTAACAATACAAGATTGAGGTAGTATTGTATTATATTTGAAAGAATATACGATTTCAATCCTGACATACACAAATAATGATGTTTCTACACTTAAATACCCTTTTTCCTTTTTGCCACAGAATTAGGTTCTAAAAATCCTTTTTGTAAAATAGTTAGAAAAAAATGTGTCCCTTTGGAGGGTCATTTTTTATGGAGGGTTAAAAAAAAATTCTAGAGAAAATGCATTAAAAAAATGTTCACCTTGTTATAAATCCATTTTCAAAAGTTGGTGTAAATCTCACGTGATTAAATATTACTCATTTTGGGGCCATTTGAGGAGCAAAGGCATCTTTTTGGAGAAAAAATGTTCACTATAATCTTTTTTTTGGAGAAAAAATGTTCACTATAATCTTTTTAGAACCCATTTTGTCTTTATTTGCAAAATTTTGTGGCTCTTTGGGGGGCTCTAAATGCTAATATGCTTATAAGTGCGCCCATGGTAATTACGCTTCTAGATAAATACTACATTTTCACATAAAAATTGTACTGCTCGGAAAATTTCTGAACCAAATGAAATATTTTATCGGACTATGTGGCCTGAAAAAAAAAGTCACGGCAGTTTATTCTTTTTTTAATCCTCAAATTTGCCGCCCCTAAAATCTGCCGCTCTAGGCCAGTGCCTAGTTGGCCTAATGGTAAATCTGGGCCTGTTTGTTCACGAGTTTGTTAAGCCAGGGGTTTACTAACGATTTAATAGAGACGTTTATAAAACGTGTTACGAACAATACTTTTTCTACGACTCCAAAATCAAACAATATCGCACTTTTTAGAAGAAAAAAATTTCAACTTGAAGAGAAGTTAGGTTAGAAAAAACATTTCAGTAAGAAGAAATGAAGATACATATTGTTGTAATATTCTATAAATGGTTATGTTAAATCCAAATCCTACCTCTGCTACACTAAACACTGTCTAAAATTATAACAATACACCAAAAACAACTCACGGTTTCAGCTTCAACGCGTTTTTCTAGCAGACTTGTTGGCATCCGTAAAAAACTAACACCAACGACATTTGCAATGGCTTTCATTTTTAAGAGATGTGAACATATACTTAATTTTTCACTGTAACTTTAATAAGAATTTATTTTTATTAAAAGAAGACACCAAATGATACGGGTTTGACAACTTAAATAAATACAAAAATGTCATCTGTCATTTTCTGCGAGTAACGCTAACTTCAGCCTGTGGGTAAAGAAATTCTTGCAACTTCACTTTGTGGGTAAAGTGCCATTTTACCCACGACTTGCAAGACATAGCTAAAGGATTGCTTTAGGTTTAATCAAGTCGTGCGATAAAAATGTCTTATTAAGGGTGAAAGTAGAAAAATAAAATTCACTTTTATTGCTACAGCGACACCGTTATGGAGTAGACAAACTAACAAAAATTACTTTTGCTGACGTCACAAAAAGTGATCCTCTAGATTATAAGGCCTAAAGGATTAAAGAATTGAAGAAGAAAGCCTGACAAAATGAAGTAGGTACTGCTAAATGTCTGATAAAAAAAGAGACAAAAAAAATCTCAACAAAAAATTTGCACCGTTTAAAAGTTAAGACCTTTTACTGTATAGGAAATTTAGCAAATTGAACTTCGTGATGCATGAATCATAATTCCATGAACAAAATTAATTTGGCGAGTTAGTGACCCCAACTAAATCACTTTGAAGCATTACTAAACTTACGTGTTAGGAACATTTCTCATGGTCCGATGACGCAGAAATATTAACACCAGCGTTCCGTTGCCCAACACTCCCACAATAAATATGATGAAAAACAACACCGGCACAAAATATGTTTCTGGCCTACTTGATAAAGGAGGAATATCTTCGTCCACTAAAAAACTGTCAGATTCATTCAAAAACGAAATTGACACATTTTCTATAATTGCGGCGAGCATCTTGGCTTCTGGCTGATCGTTAATATTCGCCATTACGTTTTTATGCTGATATCTCTGGTTACATTTTTAATGATGTCTGAAGCTTAAAGAAGGTTGTTCTTTGATTTTCATAATGTCATCTGAAACAAAAAAATATGATATTTTATTTTAGCTAATATGTATTATATTTTAACTTGTTAAAAAAGGTAATGAATATAATTTAAAAGACTGGCCTTCTTTTATGCCGTAAAGCTCAATTCTTGGAAGGTAACTTTAACATTACTTTGAACGTAATAGACTTCCATAATTAGACTATTAGATAACTTCTAAACTATCCGGTTTTGGGCGCGATTTTAAGATTCTAAAGATAGTAAGTGTGTATAAGATTTTGTTGTTTTTATTGTTGTTTTGAGCTTCGGGTCCGAGCACTTTCTGTCATCTGTCAAAATTTAAGCCATTTAAGTAAGGGTATAGTCCGTAAGTCATTTTGGTAAACCTAAGTGACGGTTTTAACAATCATTTTCTATGACAACGAATTGTGTAACTAGTCGTTTTCTGTCACTTTGGTTTACCAAAATGACTTACGGACTATACCCTTAATTTCAGTTGTCGATTGACAATTCCAACAAGAGAAATGACACATTATTTGGCAGACAAATAGTGATTCGTAGCAAGGCATACTTTATTTTATCAGGCCGGCGAACTCTCATGTTCATTTTTTTGACCCATAACAGTTTTTTGGTTTTGTTGGTTGCCAAAAAAAATTTCACAGACAGTATTTTAATGCATTTCTGTGAACTGTGACGTAGAATTTGACCAGATCCATTTTCGTTAAATAAGAAACCTTTTAAATTGGTAGATACCTTTATCAAAGAAAATTAATAATCTTTCATGAATAAACTTCTAAATTATAAAAAAAAGTTTTTTTTTTATAATTTTTTAAGAAGACCGGTTCCGAATGTTTAATAGATTTTCACCTTCAGCCAAACAAGAAACTGCGATCCACAAAATTGGACGTCGATTCTTGCGATGCATTTGTAAAATTTGAATTTTTTTCATTGTTAAAACATTGTTGATTGTCATATTTTTGACGTTTCACAGCCAGATTCGACGTCAAATTTTGTGGATCGCAGATACTAGTACGAGAGCTGGCAACCAAAAACACACATCATCGAACGTTGTCATGATTTTTTGTGTATTGCATTCTACATATTTAATATTTCTTAACTTTTGTCCAATACACTGGCAGCGCTAACAGGTAGCATTTTCTTTAAACATCATAAGTGGGATATTTATTTTTGAAGAAATAAAATAATATGTGCAAATATGAGCCTTAACACTGCCAGACATACAGGGTGTTATTTTGTAGACTTAACTAGCGTTTTACTCAGCTATGTGCAATTTGATTTCCATGAAAATTTCTGGAGTGACCATTTAAGACCTGTGCTTGCGATTGGTAAACACACAATTTTAATTGGTTTATTATTTTTGCAGAAAACGACAGTCATTAGCTTTTTCTTACGTTTTTTTGGTAATATTTATTTTTTTTCGAAAAATCTGGATTATTTTACATTTAAATCAGTTTTTGCATATTAATTAAGAATCCCCGTTGTTTTAATAGTAGATTACTATATTAGGCGAAAAAGTTACTTTTTCTCCGAATATTGTATACTATTTTTTTTTCAAACGACATATTTTAATAATTTTAAAGATATAAAATTAATTAACGGGACATTGCGCAAGCATAGAATCGGAAAAATATTTATCTGTTTCTGTGAATATGTAGTGTTGGTTGCCTAAATTTCAGGCGAAACAACACTTTCTATTCGACACAAATAAAGAAAACGAAACACATCTTTAATCAAAAAGTTCATTAAATAGCAACAAAAAAGATTAAAGAACATCATAACAATTTTTCAAATACATTAGAATGCATTATCATATAAAATTTTAGCAAACAAAAAGCACTATTTTTTTGCATATTGAAGTTACTTTTCATTGCTTATATTTAGCAATTTAGAAATAAACTTACGTGAGCATATTTTGTTATATTGTTATTCATTTAATTTAGAATAGTTATTGACTTTCAGAATTACATTTCTTCTTGAACTTTATTCAATTTGTGTCGAACCGTTTTTCGTGACACAAAATGAAAGAAAATTAAATAAAAAACGAAATTTGACAATTAAAAAAGGTATTCTGCATTACCCACATTTTTGAAAAACTGAATGTTTGGAAATGTCAGTGAATGTTGTCAACAACAAAATGGTGTTTTAAGAAATTTTCAAATTGTTTGCTGTTACTGTTAGCTGACTAATTAAAAAATTTAGTGACCAGAGCTTGTGTATTCATTATACCTTGTATACATAAGTAAGTATAAAGTTTGCACAAAAACTTTACGTTATCTACATAATTTAAAAATTATGTTGCAGTAAGATTTCAAAATGGGGTAAAGATATCCTACGTATCATCATTCCATTTCCAATAATAGGAGTAGGAAAAGTGTGATTCAAAAATTTACTTGAAAGAACCGGCCACAAAGTAATTCTAATTACCTAAGTAGTAAGTACAATACCTACCCAACAAAAAATGTATTCTTTTCGTTTGTAATCCATATCAAAACAGTTACCCAAGTGGACTATGCCTTAAGTGTAAACCTTTTTATTTTAAAATAATTCACAAATAAGATAAAAAAAGTCTTTAGCGACTGCGTAAATAATGAGAGACTTATCGTAGTAATAAACTAAACAAATATGGAGTAGGTAAATAATAACTACTTTTTGTAGGTAGAATGTCGTCAAGCGATGGTGGTGTAGTTGGAAAACGCAAGCTGCTGCTAATCCAAAGGTCGCTGGTTCATGTCTTGCGGTCGGAAAAACTTTTTTATTTTTTTAGACACAAATCGTTACGTTTAATTGATCTGCCCTTTTATAACCTTACACGTTGAATGATTTTCTCCCTTATTTTGGTAGCAGTAAGGTTTCACATGGTATTACTTAAGGTTTAACGGTTACCCCTTTGCTGTTTCATTACTACGATAAGTCTCTCGTGAGACAGATTACTTCTACATAACTATAATAATAATTTCTAATTTCTACAATGTCTCTGGTCTTAAGAAATGTCTCGAGGAATGCTTTTTTTACATTTTGAGAGATTTCAGAAATAAACTAACGAGGCAATTTTAATATAATTAATTGAATCCTTGAATTGGAGATCATCCCTAAAGACTAATTTTTATTACACAATTTTTTTTGTTCTAAAAAGATTTTGAATTTTATAGATCGACCGACGAAAGGCACGTACTATGTAGAATAATTGCAAAATGTTGTTTTGCCTCATGGAAAGAATGGCATTTTGGAATGACTCTGACGCCAAATAAAATGCGCCAAATGCGGCGTATGCTACATTATTTTTTTAGAATCTAGTAATGATAATATATTAAACCGATGAATACTTATTCTGAGGTCTTGTCTTAAAGTATTAAATCTGTTTTTACATGTTATCTTTTCAATAGATTTGTTAACATTAAATTTAATTAATTATATTAATAATAAAAATAAATACTTACATTAAATAATGTGTTTGTTTTTTTACTCAATTTTTTATCTTTGCAATCTAAGCATATCTGCAATTTTATCTACAATCCACCACCTTGTAAAAATTTAAGCAATTCGTAGCTTAAAAAACTTAAAAATTAATAAAAACATCGTTAGAATAACTTTTGTGGTAGACCCTGTATTTGACCTACATAATTTAACATTTTTCTGTCAGAGACATAACCCCAAAACAAATAACTTCGTAAAATGTGCTGCCATCTTGTAAGAATAATCTAAGGTATTTTTTTTTAGTTCAATGAATAATCAATAGATGGCGAATTTTGTTCTGCGGGCCTTTAAATATTTTTGTACTTTTAATGATCTAGGCTTCTGGTAACTTAATTTCAGAAATTTCCATGGTTACCAGTTACTATCTTTTTTTTTTGTTTACTTTGAATGTCAGATTAATCGTCGCAAAAAATGTCAGAAGATATTCCGAAAGATATTCCGAAAGAAATTCTAGATATTTCAAAGGCAGCAACTCTTAATTTGTTACCGGACAAGTCACGGAAAGTATATGAAATTGCCTATGCAAAATATTTTGATTGGTGTTCAGAAAAAAATGTACACGTCCACACTGAAGATGTGCTGCTGGCATATTTTGCCACTCTTTCTGAAAAAAGCAAGTGTTCTACGCTATGGAGTCACTATTCCATGATCAAATCAATGCTTAAAATCAAGAACAATATTGATATCGAAAAATATTCAAAATTGCGGGCTTTTTTAAAGAAGCAGAACACTGGATATACACCAAAAAAATCCAAAGTTCCTTCAAAAGAACAGGTCGATAAGTTTCTAGATGAAGCACCAGACGTGGATTATTTATTAACAAAAGTATGTTATTAAAATAACTTTGTATGATACATCACATTACAAATTAGGACATTTTAGGTTGCTTTAATATTTGGGATATCAGGAGCCTTGCGCTGCGATGAATTGGTAAAACTAAAAAGAGAAGATATTGAAGACCTAACAACCGCTCTTATTGTCAAAATACCAAATACTAAAACAAACATATCTAGAACATTTACGATTCTAGGAGAAAAATATTTACAACTATACAGAACCTACGTAAGCCTCCGCCCTAAAGATTTCAAAGAGTCAAGATTGTTTGTAAAATATCAAAAAGGAAAATGCGCAAAAATGGTTGTGGGAATTCATAAATTAGGTCAAGTTGCCCAAGATGTGGCAAAATATTTAAATTTACCCAATGCCAATCAATATACAGGGCACAGTTTACGCCGCACATCCGCTACCTTACTTGTTGATTCGGGGGGCGATCTAATGTCATTAAAACGACATGGTGGATGGCGGTCTAGCTCAGTGGCAGAAGGATATATTGAAGATTCATTGGAAAACAAAAAAAGTATTGCCGAAAAAATACTGGGGGTAACAAGTTCTGTTCCAATCAGCCCCATAGATGTTTTTGGAGCCGGTCCTAGTACCAGTAGCTGTAATTCCGGTCCGATGGAAATAAACACTGAATTCGTTAACTCTAATACTAACACAATCGAAAAAAGTGGATCTATAAATTTTAATCAATCATGTAATTATTGCACTTTTAATATTACCGTTAACAAATAAAAAAATTAAGTAATATTGCTTTTGCTTTTGTAAACAAAAAATGTAATGTTATTAATAAAATGTTCTTAAACTTAACTAAACTCAGTAATTTTTTAAAAATGAATATTGCCTAGGCGTTAAAATGCAGTTTTAACGCTTAGGCAGTAAAAGTGTTGCCTAGCAACCGGCTCATTTTTTACCTGTAAAAAAAACGTCAACTTTTATGACGCAAATTTGTCAAAAAATGTACTACTTTATTGACGTTTGAAAAAAAAATAAATTCATAAAGTTTCTTAAAATACCTGGCTAAAATGGTTCTTTTTTATTTAGGCAGGCGTTGAATTTGTTTTGCTCTTATGACACTAATTTTTTTGACGTTATTAACAATAAATCACGATTGTCATAATTTGTCAATACAATAAGAACACAGAAAAGTTTTAAATCTGTTGCCCACTTACCCAAGATAATTAATAAAAAAAAGACTAAATTAGCCGACTATGTTAGGAAAACTTATTAAATTAATTAAATCGATTATGAAGCAATGGTAAGCTTTATTAAAAATGTAAAAAATGATTTGTACGTAAAATAATCCAGATTTTTCGAAAAAAATTATTATTAACACAAAAATCGATACGTGTAATAGTTACTGTCATTTTCTGCAAAACCATTAGAGCAATTAAAATATTGTATTTACCAGTCGCAAGCACAGTTCCTAAATGGTAATTTTAGAAATTTTCATGGAAATCGAATTGCACATAGCTGAGCAAAACGCTAGTAAAGTCTACAAAATGACACCCTGTATATAAAGTGAAATTTTTTAATTTTGTGGAATCTGCAGACTTTTATGCGCAAAATAAGAAATTTTTACTGCAGGGTTTTCTACTCTTGGAAAGCACATTTGTAAAGCGATTAACTCATCATAAAGGGTTGGCAGGATTATAACTCAAAGGTGCAAACATTAATTTTGTTGTACGAACAAAACGATCCCACTTATGATGTTTTTACCTTTAAAAAAAAACACTACCTATTCGGTCTGCCATTTTGTTGGATTAAGAAAAGTAATATTAAATATTATGTAATATCAAAAAATCATGACACCGTTAATGATGTGGATTTTCATGTTGATTGCTCCTATATTTAGAGCAAATTTTATTAAATTTTCTTTAAGCTAGTAGTGCTTCGACTTTAAATGAATTATTAATAACCCAAAAAATGTTGCATGTAGGTATATTTTCTTAAATTTTTTAATAATTAAAATTGTGACGCAAAAATTGCCGCTGCACCCTCGAGGTCTATAAAGACAAATGCCTTCAACCCACCTGCATGCAAAAAATGCGTTATTCGTCTTATTATTCGCACGATGCTTTAAAATGTGGGTAGAAAGAACGTCAGTAAACTTCTTATCTCTCATTGCCACTGTGAAAGGTTTTCATTACTAAGTGGCGTAAAATTGCAAAATATATCAATCAAAAAATAAAGGATATCAATTTCACGCAAGTTACAGACAGTTTTACACTTTTCATTCAATAAAATCAAGCTTTTTACTAATTAAAAATAGTTTAAAAAAGATAAAATGAAACTGAACTAAATTTTTATCATGATCTCTCTACTGCATAATTTTTTGGTTTTAAATTTTAGCGAGTTATTTTAGAAAATGAATAACATTATCTGAAAGTAGTTATGTTTGCACTCCTTACGAAAATGGAGTTGGCACAAATTGACAAATAAGATAAGAAGGAAAATCCTCTTTTAGAAATGAATTATAGCGTTTCTACCCTACTTCTAAAGCACTAATTATTTGTCATCGTTTCATATTAAAGTTTTGCTAATATAACAGTTCATAATAGGCTCAATTAATAATTGAATAATATTATTATATTTTAGAGTTCAAACGTATCTCTTTGTATTTTCATTCAAAGTATCAGCATAATTTGATTAATAACTATTTCATAATGGTATTAAGTACTTATTCTAAAACTTCTATAATTAGTTCATTCATAGTTAATTATTAGCGAAACTGCACACGACATTTTCATAATCATTAATAATTATTAATAGATTTTCGAACACAAATGTCAAAGTGAATCCAACAAAAACAAAAAGGTTAGGTAACAGATTTACTTTTGAAGAGCAATTTAATTCAAAAAGTGGTGTTCATTTTGGGACAATTTTCTTATACTGATACATCACGGGTTTTCGATTGATCACGGATCGCATGATTCGTCTACACCTTTTTCAACTGTAAATTCAAAAATATCACTTGTAAATTCAAAAGTATCAAATGTAAATTCAAATAGTCAAATGTAAAATCCAAATAATCAGATGTAAATTCCAACAATCAATTGCTAATTCCAAAATATCACATGTAAATTCCAACTATCAAATGTAAATTCAAAAGCATCAAATGATAATTCCAACTATCAAATGTAAATTCCAAAACATCAAATGTAAAATCCAAATTATCAAATGTAAATTCCAAAGCGCAAAATAAAATTTAAATGTTTTAAGGTTTACTATTTCTGTATTTGTATTTTCCAATCTATGTACATATAAAGTAAATACATTTAAGCAAAAAAAGTATTTATAAAATATTATACAGTGTGTTTAGTTTTAAAGTTGCCACCACCTTTATTTTTTATTTAATTTGAACAAATTAATAATTATATCTTTTATTTTTTTTTCGCCCCCAAAAAATGACTACGTCAAGTGGAGCCATATTTTTCCAATTTTTTAATTTGAATTGTAGTTTTAAACTACATATTTAAAGTATAAGTACCTAAAAGAAAATGCTAAGATAATAATAGCGGGACATCAAAAAATAATAACTCTTATTTTCTTCGTCAGTTCTCCCCTTTAGGTGGGCTAACTACCCCAACAAAAAGTTTAAATTTCTCTACGGGGCAAAGAAAGTCTTATTGTACATAAAGCAAGCTTTTCTAGGCAAATACTACAGTAAAAGGTTGGTAAAAAATGCAATCACATCAAAAAAATTCCGGATAGAATTTTTATGTTTTTTTTATAAATTCTTCTTTTTCGAAAACAATTTTATGACTTTCTAAGGTTCAGTTGCTGTAATTGGAGGTCTGTGGTCTCAAATAAGGTAAAGCAATTTTTGTTGGAAAAAGATTATGAAAAAAAAAAGTTCCTTAAAACCTATCCCCAAAATTTGGGGGGTAAAGAATTTTTTTTAAAGAAATTGTTTTTACAAAAATATTTTAGAACTTCATTTGACACATATTTGCAAAATTTGGTGTATACTTACCGTAATTTAATATTACAAATTCAAGGGGGCACCTTGGGGGCTATAACTCCGTTTCCGAAACTGATAGGAATTCGCCAATTTACGGTTTAATTCTTTGGACCCCAGTTATAACAATTTAAATTCAATCCGGAATTTTTTCGGTTTGATTGCATAATTTTTGACTCTTTTACTGTACATAGTATTAGCTTTCAGATTACAAAGCAAAATATCTTTATGTTAGTACATACATTCGTAATAACTGGTAATAACCAAAAATAATTAAAATGGTATTTTTTATTTGTAAGATAATGGTGTTTTAAAATGTTATTGCAAGTATTGGAATTTACATTTGATATCTTGGATTTTACATTTGATATTTTTGAATTTACATTTGATAGTTGGAATTTACATGTGATAGTTGGAATTTACATGTGATAGTTGGAATTTACATGTGATACTTTGGAATTAGCATTTGATTGTTGGAATTTACATTTGATTATTTGGATTTTACATTTGACTATAAGAATTTACATTTGATACTTTGGATTTAACACTTGATAACTGGAATTTACAAGTGATATTTTTGAATTTACAGTTGAAAAAGGTGTAGTTCGGATCCAAACGCGTTTGGATCCGAACTAGACGAATCATAAAAACTACGTAGCCTCACGAAGATAAGTGGAATTCACAATGAAAATTAGCTTGCATCCGGTAAGAATTAAGGTATAGCTTGCAAGAGCTTGAAATATGTATTTGGGATATACCATTCACAACGAATTAGCTTGCATGAGCTCTTACACGCTAATTTATTGTAAATGGTATATCCCAAATACATATTTCAAGCTCTTACACGCTACCTTAATTCTTACCGGAGGCAAGCTAGTTTTCATTGTGAATGGAGCTTTATTATGATTGGACAGTGCATTCTATTTATTTAACATATTTTTGCAACATGCGTGACACGTTCTAAAGCTTTATTCACAATGAAAATTAGCTTGCATCCGGTAAGCATTAAGGTAGCTTGTAAGAGCTTGAAATATGTATTGGGATATACCATTCACAATGAATTAGCTTGTAAGAGCTCATGCAAGCTAATTCGTTGCGAATGGTATATCCGAAATACATATTTCAAGCTCTTACAAGCTACCTTAATTCTTACCGCATGCAAGCTAATTTTCATTGTGAATCCCACTTCAGACGATTAACAGTACTTTAAATCTTCCATGATTGATCAAAACTAGAAACCTCTTAAGTGAAATTTTCGGATTATTACCTTATTGGACACATCAATTTTTTTGCCAAATAATTTTGCACACATCGAATACTAAAAACGGGTCTTATTCAAATTCCTCTTGCCACAAAAACTTTCTCAATTGTAACCGATTAGGTGCAACCCCTGCAAATCTAGGCCTATAGAGAATTTCAATTAGATGAATTATTTTGTAAGAAGGGAGTATCTATAAAGGATTCAGATAAATGTACAAAAGTGGATACCTTAACAGTTAGGTATGTGTAATATTGTTTAGTTGCAGAATTTTAAAGGAAACTAACAAACATTCATTAGCAATACAATTATGTTTAGTTACTTTGACTTTAGAGAGACAATTCAAATGTATGCTTTGGTAATTGCATAACAAGTTGTGTTAATTATGAATGTCAAAAGACGCACCTGTTTGCTTATGATGACATTAACATTACTATAACAATGAACATTCCACAACCCTGTTTGCATAGTCAAGTAATTTAAATGCACCAAAATGGAAACCACTTAACAGGAGGTAAGGCCAACTTCCAAAACGGTTTCTGGAAGTGTGTTGGTAATTTAAAACTGGGATTTACAATAAAAATTAGCTTGCATCTAGTAAGAATTAAGGTAGCTTGCAAGAGCTTGAATATATCCCAAATGGGATATACCATTCACAATGAATTAGCTTGCATGAGCTCTTACAAGCTAATTCATTGTGAATGACATTGCCTAAATACATATTTCAAGCTTTTGCAAGCTACCTTAATTCTTACCGGATACAAGCTAATTTTAAGGGCCCTTGAAGATGTATACATAGGTATGGCCAACTTTGACAGTTGGATAAAACTGCATGGCTTACTAGATTAAATAGACAATGAAAAATAATTGTCTTTTTAATCTAGTAAGCCATGCAATTTGATCTAACTGTCATAAGTGTCAAAGTTGGCCATACCTGAGTATATTCCAGGGATCTTAGCTAATTTTCATTGTAAAAAACGCTTTACTTTCGACTGTTTAAAACAAATATTTTAATTTAAAACAGGCACTATTGACAATTCCAACAAGAGAAATGTCACATTTTTTGACAGACAAAAAGTGATTCGTAGCAAGGCATACTTCATTTTATCAGGCCGGCGCACTCTCATGTTTATTTTTTTAAATCCTGGAGGCCATATTTTCTAGAAGGTCCAGTTTTGTGACGTCACAAAAATTAGTTTGGCTACTCGCTAAAGGTATCGCTTTAGTCAACAATAAAAGTGAATAGTACATTTTCTATACAAGAAGAAACTCCGACTACACAATAAAAATTCAAAACATGTTTTTTGGAATGTCTGGGTTTATATCGGGTTTTTTTAGTAAATTTCCGGTTTTTTCTTGTGTTTTCGAACAAACCATAAACATTTTATGTACGTTTGTCAAAACTGAAAAAACTAAAATGTAAAATAAATTAAAAAATTTCGTCGGTAGCCGCTTATTTCCTAAAGAAAAATAAATTGTTGAAGTGTCCTGGGCGTCTGGCTCAACAGTCTGACGCATCATTGAGGCCATAAAGAGCATTTTTAACTATGAAGGGAACAACTTGGGTACAATATAATAATATATATATATTTTTCTTTAGTCCGTAATGTTGGTTGCCTAATAAAATTTCACAGACAGTAGTATTTTAATTCATTTTAGTGAACTGAGACGTAGACCAGGGATCCATTTCATAAAAGTAACAATTTTAAAATTTACAGAAATAAAAGAGACAATCTGACGCCTTCTAAAATGTGTCGACCGACGAACGGAAAGGGTGGATAGCCATTAATAACGTTAATTAAGTTTCGTTTACAGCGATTCGTTGCAACGTTAAGTAGAGTAATTCAGTCTTTTAAATAAATAATTTTTTTATGACTAAAAATGGGTTTTTTAATTTAATTTTTTTTTGTACCCAATACCCATTGTTTTAAACTATATAATATTTAATAGTTTTGTTAATAGATTCTACTTAATTGGTTTTTTTAAATCAATAAACGTAGGTTAGGTTGTTTCAATTTAATTGTTTATTATTTTTACCCAATACCAATTGCTTTTAACTATATAATTTTTAATAGTTAAATGTTTATCGATTTTACTTATTGGGTTTTTTATATGATTTAAAGTGGATTAGGTTGTTTTATTATAATTAGTTTTTGCACCGAAAACCCACTACCAATTGCTTTGGACTATAAAATATTTAATAGCTAATAGATTTTTATAGAATTTACAGGTATAAAAATATGGATAAACCGTGCATTTGACAAAACAAAAACATTCCTAAAATGAACTCAATGATAGCTTTTGTTGGCTTATTCACAGTGATTATAATGGCTTGTAAATGGGTAAGTTAATTTTTTTTTCGCACATCGTTTATTAAGACATTCATTAACGTACTACAAATCGTTGATTAATGACCCCCATTAATGCATGGATACCATGTCCATAGTAAATCTATGTTTCTACATTACAAATGTTAAAGTAGCTTTAATTACGGTTTAAGCAACAAAATCCAAAAGAAATTAAATCTTTACCGTTGGAAAGAATAAGAAGCAGATTCTTTTACAACATTTTAAGGAAATAACATTCATTTTCTATTTAAAATTAATAAAAGTTTGATGACCGCCCTTCATCTTCTACTTCTTCAACTTTTATAAATTTGAATGGCCGACGCATTGTTTCTGTTAGTTAATGAAATAACTGTTTTATTTTATAATTTATTTAATAATGATCTACGATGTGCGAAAAAGCATTGTAACCAGTTCGTATGTTAAATGGCGATTAATAAACTCATTTATTAACAAGATTATTATTAACAAAACCGCTTGTTTATTAATCGCCTTTTTTAACACACTTACTGGTTAAATAACTATTAAAATAATGAGGCGTGATTTTATGTGTAAAATATACAGTTGTTCTTATAAAGTGAGCTCCTTTTTTATGCGAATGTTAAAACACTTGGGCCTCACATATTTTTATTTTTTATAGACGAACTGTTTTTTTTTTGATAAATTTTGGGTGGGGATTTATTAAAAATACTTTTCGGAATGACTGAGTCTCCTTAATATGATTACAACTATAAAATTGGTTTCAATAAATTAATGTGTTTGTTTTTTTTAAGGGTAATTGCCACGCTCCGCCAAATCGTCACTAATAAAACATGGAAACTTCATGCGTATATTAATGCATATAAGTAGGTAACACAATTTTATTTTATTGTAAAATTAAAAAATAAAATTACCTTACTATACCTTGACGTTTCTTTCTTTAAATAAAAATATAACAGCAATTTCTTCGATTCAAAGTAATGGGTAAGTATTAGATAATACCTTTGCCGCATTAATGCTTAGTTTATGAATCACTTAGTATTGTTTATCTAAGAAGTATTATCTTTTATTTAAAAAGATAAATGTGTGCAAATTCATCCTACTCTTGTTCATAAAAAGAACTTTAACTTTAGTCACTTAGTATTGTTTACCTGAACTTTTTTATTAAAATAAAAAATATCTTTATTGAGTTAAACTCAAAAGGCCATTGACCGAGGTCCTTCAGCCAACTATTTCATTATTATTATTATTAAATATATAAACAGTTGAATTTTTAAGATCTACTCGATGAGACATGTCAACATTTTTGACTGAGCCCTCCTGCACCCCATTTATTGTTATTTTTTATATTCTTCGCAGACAAAGTCTAAAAAGTGGTCGTTAACAAGTTTCTCTTGCCATGAAAGCCTTCTCGATTTTAACCGAAATTAAGGACTATAGACAACTGAAATTAACTATATTGGCTTAAATTTCGACAGATGTCAGAAAGTTTTTGCGCCCAAAACTCAAAGCAACAATAAAAACAACAATACATTACACACTTACTATCTTTAGAATCTTAAAATCGCGTCGAAAACTTAAGTTTTAGAAGTTATCTAGATAATTCATACTAAGCATTATTGCGGCAAAGGTTATATCTAATACTTACCCATTACTTTGAATCGAAAAAATTGCTGTTATATTTTTATTTAAAGAAAGAAACGTCAAGGTATAGTAAGTTAATTTTATTTTTTAATTTTACAATAAAATATAATTGTGTTACCTACTTATATGCATTAATATACGCATGAAGTTTCCATGTTTTATTAGTGACGATTTGGCGGAGCGTGGCAATTACCCTTAAAAAAAGCAAACACATTAATTTATTGAAACCAATTTTATACTTGGAATCATATTGAGGAGACTCAGTCATTCCGAAAAGTATTTTTAATAACCCACCCAAAATTTATCAAAAAAAAAAACAGTTCGTCTATAAAAAATAAAAATATGTGAGGCCTAAGTGTTTTAAACATTCGCATAAAAAAAGAAACCCCCTTTATAAGAACAACTGTATATTTTGCACATAAAATCACGCCTCATTATTTTAATAGTTATTTAACCAGTAAAAGTGTGTTAATAAAGTCGATTAATAAACAAGCGGTTTTGTTAATAATAATCTTGTTAATAAATGAGTTTATTAATCGCCATTTAACATACGAACTGGTTACAATGCTTTTTCGCACATCGTAGATCATTATTAAATAAATTATAAAATAAAACAGTTATTTCACCAACTAACAGAAACAATGCGTCGGCCATTCAAATTTATTAAAGTTGAAGAAGTAGAAGATGAAGGGCTGTCATCAAACTTTTATTAATTTTAAATAGAAAATGAATGTTATTTCCTTAAAATGTTGTAAAAGGATCTGCTTCTTATTCTTTCCAACGGTAAAGATTTAATTTCTTTTGGTTTTTGTTGCTTAAACCGTAATTAAAGCTACTTTAACATTTGTAATGTAGAAAGATAGATTTACTATGGACATGGTATCCATGCATTAATGGGGGTCATTAATCAACGATTTGTAGTACGTTAATGAATGTCTTAATAAACGATGTGCGAAAAAAAAATTAACTTACCCATTTACAAGCCATTATAATAACTGTGAATAAGCCAACAAAAGCTATCATTGAGTTCATTTTAGAAATGTTTTTGTTTTGTCAAATGCACGGTTTATCCATATTTTTATACCTGTAAATTCTATAAAAATCAAAGCTATTAAATATTTTATAGTCCAAAGCAATTGGTAGTGGGTTTTCGGTGCAAAAACTAATTATAATAAAACAACCTAACCCACTTTAAATCATATAAAAAACCCAATAAGTAAAATCGATAAACAATTAACTATTAAAAATTATATAGTTAAAAGCAATTGGTAGTGGGTAAAAATAATAAACAATTAAATTAAAACAACCTAACCTACGTTTATTGATTTAAAAAACCAATTAAGTAGAATCTATTAACAAAACTATTAAATATTATATAGTCTAAAACAATGGGTATTGGGTACATAAAAAAATTAAATTAAAAAACCCATTTTTAGTCATAAAAAAATAATTTATTTAAAAGACTGAATTACTCTACTTTACGTTGCAACGAATCGCTGTAAACGAAACTTAATTAACGTTATTAATGGCTATCCACCCTTTCCGTTCGTCGGTCGACACATTTTAGAAGGCGTCCGATTGTCTCTTTTATTTCTGTAAATTTTAAAATTCTACAATTGTTACTTTTATGAAATGGATCCCTGGTCTACGTCACAGTTCACTAAAATGAATTAAAATACTACTGTCTGTAAAATTTTACTAGGCAACCAACATTACGGACAAAGAAAAATACTATATTACTATATTGTTCTCAAGTTGTTCCCTTCATAGTTAAAAATGCTCTTTATGGCTTTAATGATGCGTTAGACTCTTGAGCCAGACGCCCAGGACACTTTAACAATTTATTTTTCTTTAGGAAATAAGCGGCTACCGACAAAATTTTTTAATTTATTTTACATTTTAGTTTTTTGAAAGTTTCAGTTTTGACAAACGTACATAAAATGTTTATGGTTTGTTCGAAAACACAAGAAAAAACCGGAAATGTTTTAAAAAAAGCCGATATAGACATTCCAAAAAACATGTTTTGAATTTTTATCGTGTAGTCGGAGTTTCTTCTTGTATAGAAAATGTACTATTCACTTTTATTGTTGACTAAAGCGATACCTTTAGCGAGTAGCCAAACTAATTTTTGTGACGTCACAAAACTGGACCTTCTAGAAAATATGGCCTCCAGGATTCAAAAAAATAAACATGAGAGTGCGCCGGCCTGATAAAATGAAGTATGCCTTGCTACGAATCACTTTTTGTCTGTCAAAAAATGTGACATTTCTCTTGTTGGAATTGTCAATAGTGCCTGTTTTAAATTTAAATATTTGTTTTAAACAGTCGAAAGTATAGCGTTTTTTACAATGAAAATTAGCTAAGATCCCTGGAATATACTCAGGTCTTTAGTTTCAAAATTTTAAAGGAAACTAACAAACATTCATTAGCAATACAATTATGTTTAGTTACTTTGACTTTAGAGAGACAATTCAAATGTATGCTTTGGTAATTGCATAACAAGTTGTGTTAATTATGAATGTCAAAAGACGCACCTGTTTGCTTATGATGACATTAACATTACTATAACAATGAACATTCCACAACCCTGTTTGCATAGTCAAGTAATTTAAATCCACCAAAATGAAAACCACTTAGCGGGACGACTTCCAAAACAGTTTCTGGAAGTGGTGGTAATTCAAAAGTTTTACTTTCGACTATTTAAAACAGGCACTATAGATAGTCGCGTCAAACTAGCATTTCACCTCTAACTTTGGAAAACTCAATGGATTGACTTCATTTTTTTTTGCAAAACATTCAGAAATAAATTTAAATCACTAATAAAAACTAAAATTGCGCCGCTAGTCCTTCCTGAATTTTTTATACTCTTCGCAAACTGTAATTTGCTTATTATTAAATCTACAGAAAAAATCATTCTTATGAAAATTAAAGAGAATAAAATTTTGTAATAAAAAAAATATTGCCCGCCCCCCTCCGAGCTCCGCCCCCTTATAGTCCCCCAAATTTTAAATATTTTTTTTTCATTCTTATTTTTTAAGAAACAGAAAAAACGTTCATTAATTACTAAATTAAAAAAAAATGCTCCCCCACTATGCCCCCCCAACTTGGAAAAATTTGTATCTCGCTTATTATTAAACATTTATATCAATTTTTTTTTTAATTTGGTAAATAATGAATGTTGATTTTGTTCCTTAAAAAATAAGCATAAAAAAAAATTACTTAAAATTTGGGGGGTTATAAGGGGGCAGAGCTCGGAGGGAGGCGGGCTTTTTTTTTTTTATTACAAAATTTCATTCTCTTTAATTTTTATAAGAATGATTTTTTCTGTGGACTTAATAATAAGCGAGATATAGTTTGCGAAGAGTATAAAAAATTCAGGAAGGACTAGCGGCGCCATTTTAGTTTTTATTAGTGATTTATATTTAATTCTAAACGTTTTACAAAAAAAATGAAGTTAATCCATTGAGTTTCCCCAAAGTTAGAGATTTTAAGGTTTTTCATGCTAGTTTGACGCCACTAAGAACACTTGTCCGACTTGTCGTCAAAATGGTATGGGACATAACTTATTTGCTGATGTAAACTCGGTATTATTTTAAAACTTCATCTAGGCAAAAGTGACAAAATGATAGATTGTTTTTCAATGTCAATTCAAAAATAGTTCTTTCTCTCTTGTACCGGTAAAAAGGTTACCATTCGGACCATGCCCTTAATCTATAATTTAGTTCAATGGAAGGGTCACAACCTACAAAATCATGATTAAGACTTATGTCTTGTCCCAGTAGATTTTGGCGACGAGTGTTCTTTTTTTATACAAGAAGAAACTCTGACTAAAAGCCCCCCAAAGGGCCCCCTTTCTAGGCTACGCCTGTCGGTAGGTTGTTTTAATTTAATTGTTTATTATATTTTTTCCCAATACCAATTGTTTTTGACTATATAATTTTTAATAGTTAATTGTTTATAGATTTTACTTAATTGGTTTTTTATATGATTAAAAGTGGGTTAGGTTGTTTTATTATAATTAGTTTTTGCACCGAAAACCCACTACCAATTGCTTTGGACTATAAAATATTTAATTGCTTTGATTTTTATAGAATTTACAGGTATAAAAATATGGAAAAACCGCGCATTTGACAAATCAAAAACATTCCTAAAATGAACTCAATGATAGCTTTTGTTGGCTTATTCACAGTGATTATAATGGCTTGTAAATGGGTAAGTTAATTTTTTTTTTCGCACATCGTTTATTAAGACATTCATTAACGTACTACAAATCGTTGATTAATGACCCCCATTAATGCATAGCAAATCTATGTTTTTACATTACAAATGTTAAAGTAGCTTTAATTACGGTTTAAGCAACAAAAACCAAAAGAAATTAAATCTTTACCGTTGGAAAGAATGAGTAGCAGATCATTTTACAACAGTTTAAGGAAATAACATTTATTTTCTATTTAAAATTAATAAAAGTTTGATGACAGCCCTTCTTCTTCTTCAACTTTAATAAATTTGAATGGCCGACGCATTGTTTCTGTTAGTTTGTGAAATTATTGTTTTATTTTATAATTTATTAAATAATGATTTAGGATGTGCAAAAAAGCATTGTAACCAGTTCGTATGTTAAATGGCGATTAATAAACTCACCTATTAACGAGCTTGCTGATCGCTCGCTTGTTAAAACCACTCGTTTATTAATCTCCTTTATTAACACACTTTCTGGTTAAATAACTATTAACAGCCTGCTTGCTTAGAAAATATATAATGAGACCGTTCGCCTTACTTAAATTCCAGTTTTTAGAGTTATTCAGGTTTATTATTAAATTTTTTATTGACTTAATTTTAACTATAACTTTGATAAAAGTGGGAGTGAAGAGTAGAAAAAGCCAAGACATTGGTCCAACAATCTAAGCAGTCGTTATCGCGGTCTTCTATTCTTATCCCCGCTCATCGTGAGCTTAATGTTGAGATTATGCATACCAAAGACGGAATAGCTCCAGATATTTACGCAATTGTTTTGAAATTTTGGCAATAGTACTTTAACCTCTTTTAAAATAATGAAGCGTGATTTTATGTGTAAAATATTTTGTTCTTATAAAGGGGGTGCCCCTTTTTTAGGCGGTGTTTAAAACACCCGCATATTTATATTTTATATAGACGAACTGTTTTTTTTTTGATAAATTTTGGGTGGAGATTTATTAAAAATACTTTTCGGAATGACCGAGTCTCCTCAATATGATTCCAACTATAAAATTGGTTTCAATAAATTAATCTGTTTGTTTTTTTTTAAGGGTAATTGCCACGCTCCGCCAAATCGTCATTAATAAAACATGGAAACTTCATGCGTATATTAATGCATATAAGTAGGTAACACAATTTTATTTATTTTGTAAAATTAAAAAATAAAATAACCTTACTATACCTTGACGTTTCTTTCTTTAAATAAAAATATAACAGCAATTTTTTCGATTCAAAGTAATGGGTAAGTATTAGATAATACCTTTACCGCAATAATGCTTAGTTAATGAATAAATAAATAAAATAAATAACATATTTATTGAACACACGTTAAATATGTACAAATGGAAAAGATAATACAAAGTAAACATGTTCAATGTGAGCTAATTTGGTTCTACACCGAGGTGCAGATCCAATCTTACTATAGCCCACGACAAATGACAAAGAAAAAAAAAAAACAAGAAATTACATAATATAAAACGTCAGCACACCACCTAGAAAAGTATACACACCCAGAGTTCCCAAAAGTCCAACGGAGAGGAACGTCAACGCCAGGGGCGGATGGGCCCATCTGGAGTTCTGGACATTTCCAGAAGGGCCGCCGTACTTTTGGCCGGTAAGGCCCAGTTGTTTAAAATAATTTCCTAGTTTGTGCTTATTTTAACCGAAAAAATTTCGCCTGCGGCGCAAATTTGGGCCGGCCTACCTCTGTTCCACGGCCGGTCAAGTGCTTCCCATCCGCCCCTGGTCAACGCGATCAGCCGTCTATGCCGCAAGATATTATTTTAAATTAACACATATATTGTTGCATGTTGCAGTAGGTAAAAAGGGGAAGAGAAAAAAAAAATTAATCATTGTTTTGTTGGGATAAAAGCATCGATTTTAAGTGTCTTTTAAAAGTTATTAAAGACAAATTTTTAAAAGTGCTGGGTAATGCATTATAAAGGTTTGAAATCGTGTAGGTAAACGACTTTTTAAAAAATTGAGACCGATGAGCTGGCACGTCTAGAAGACCCCTGTGCCGAGTGACTAAGTTGTGGACGTCTGTTCTAAATCGTATTTTACAGTAAAGGTAAGGGGGTGTCTTAAATTTTATGATTTTGTGAAATAAGCAAAGGGTATGAAGTTTTCTTCTATTAATCATAATTAACCAATTTGATCTACGTAACGCGGGCGTGATGTGATCATACTTGCGAATGCTATAAACTAGCCGAAGACAAGAGTTTTGTACTCTTTGAATCCGTTTTATGTCGCTCATACCAAGATAAGATGAGTACAAGGTGTCGCAAAAATTAAAATTGCTCAAGACCAGCGTTTCACAAAGTACCTTTTTAAATGATTGATTGAAGAGGTGTCTGTTGGCGTAGATTTTTTTTAATTTATAAAACGATTTTTGGATCATAAAAGACACATGCTTACTAAATTCAAGTTTTGAATCTAAAATTACACCCAGGTTTTTTGCATTACCAACAACAGGCAAAGAGACACCTCGTATTTGAATATTGCAGTTTTTTTCAATCATACTAACTTTACTTGAATTACCAAAAAACATTACCATGGATTTTTTTACATTAATTTTTAAATGATGGAGTTCCGAAAAAGTTACAAGCTGTTCCAAATCGTTAGCAATTTTATTCAAAAAGTTTGCATCAGAAGGATTAAAAGACAAGTATACCTGAGTATCATCAGCGTACAAGTGATATTTGGTGCTTTTAAGAGCTTGTGGCAAAAAGCTCGTGTAAATGGAATAAAGTACAGGTCCAAGAATTGTACCCTGTGGGATTCCTTTACATAAAACTTTACGTGAAGATGACTTTCCATTTACTTCAACTTGCTGTCCACGATCGTTTAGGTAGCTTTTAAAAAAATTTATTGCATTTTCATGCAGACCGATACTTTGAAGGATAGCCAACATTATGTCATAATTAATATTATCGAATGCCTTGGAGTAGTCGAGCATAACTAAGACTGTGATCTGACCTTTATCAATCGCACCCGTAATATCATCCACAACATTTATTAAGGCAGTGTCGCATCCAAACTTAGGTCTAAAACCCGACTGAAACGTTGGTAAAATGTTATATGTATTTAAATGGCAGATGAGGTGTTGTAAAACAACTTTTTCCAGAATTTTAGACATCACCGAAAGTTTGCTTATTGGCCTTAACTCGTTAAATTCCTGTGGACTGTTGACCTTGGGCAGAGGGACTACTAGAGCCTGTTTCCATATCCACGGAACCTTAGAGGTTTCAAGGCTGTAATTAATTAAATGTGTTATTATTGGGACAATAAATGGGCAGCACATTTTTAACAAAGAATCACTTAGTATTGTTTATCTAAGTATTATCTTTTATTTAAAAAGATAAATGTGTGCAAATTCATCCTACTCTTGTTCATAAAAAGAACTTTAACTTTAGGCACTTAGTATTGTCTACCTAAACTATTTTATTATTATTATTAAATATATAAACAGTTGAGACATGTCAACATTTTTGACTGAGCCCTCCTGCACCCCATTTATTGTTATTCATTATTTAACACATTCTGTAGAAGTGAACAAGCTCTGCGAAGCTAAAATGTCTTTGTTTCGGTTTATGTGTTTCTGATTTGTATAATCCTCGTTTTACTACAACTACATAGTGTCCGTTACTATATCAAAGGCAATAAGAATATTCGCACATTTGACATAATTAATTAACTATTGTCCTATCTAACTGAAATTCTGATGTTAAATTAAATACCTAGAGGATAATTTAAATGAAATATAAGATACGTATGCAGGGGATTTAATTAATTTCACAAGAAAAGCAACGAAATATACGAGGGCTGTCTGAGAAGTTTAAAGCTTTACTATGAAGACGTCATAGGCCAGAAATATTTTGGAAACCTAATTATGCATCCTTTATAAGAAAATGCTAAAAATTTTAGCCACTTTGGATAATTAGTTTTTTTTTAAATTTATTATAATGGTCAATGTATTAATTTTTTTTAAAATGGAGCAAATTGAATATCGAGGTCCCATAACATTCTTGTATTTGAAAGACAAAACCCATTCGAAAATTAAAATGGAGGCAATTTTTGTTAGCAAAGACTCTTTACTGACATTTTTCAACACAAAAGTTTAAGCAACTGAATATAATTATAACCGTACCAGCTTGGTTGACGATAAATGTTTTATGTAGCCAAAAACGGTAACCACTTCCGATAACATTGCCTAACTCGCCAAATGGGTCTGAATAATCGTAATTTTTTACAGAGATAGCAGAGGCTTGGAGCATTTAAAAAAATGCATTTGTGACATTGTCATAAAATTTTGGCATGAAAAAGCTTTGTGCACAATGGCTGCCGCGTTTGCTTACTTTTAGTTCAGATTCAACACCCTTATCGGATGTGTTGCAAATAGTTTTCGAATAAAGGTCCAAATGAATTAACTCTCATTGTATTAAACAGATATGTTCTTTAATGACATTTTTATATATTTAATAATAGTGGTTTTTACATGTAAAGCTTTGAATTTATTAGACAGCCCTCGTAAAGCAGTAAAATTATACAAAAAACTAATTTGAATGAATATGTATTTTTGGATCTAATTTGATACAGGATTAAATTGGACAGTCCATTTTGATATCATGATATCGAATTTAAGTTTGATGCCAGCGGAGTTAGTCTATTTTGCTTAAATTTCGTATCAATGGATGACGTGCACACATCAGTGGATTTATTTTTGAAATTATCCGAGTAAAGTTTCGCTATTTGTTTCGATTTCTATAAGCTAACTCGGTTTTAGAACTTTCTTTTTGTTAATTCAATTTTATTTTTGTCTATAGTGCTTGTATGACAATTTTGTATATCCACATTTTTCAAAAAATACTTAACTCTAGCATAAAGAACAGTTAACAAATAAAAATTCGTTAGGAATGGCACCTTTTATAGTACGAGAGCTGGCAACCAAAAACACACATCATCGAACGTTGTCATGATTTTTTGTGCATTGCATTTATATTTAATATTTCTTAACTTTTGTCCAATACACTGGCAGCGCTAATTGGTAGCGTTTTTTTTAAACATCATTGAATTTTGTGTATTCTGCAGACTTTTATGCGTAAAATAACAAATTTTTATTACAGGGTATTCTCCCCTAGGAAAGCACATTTGAAAAGCGATTATCCCATCATAAAGGGTTGGCAGGGTTATAGCTCAAATTTTCAAAAATCAATTTTGTTGTACGAAGAAAACGATCCCACTTATGATGTTTTTACCTTAAAAAAAACGCTACCTGTTTAGCTTGCCATTTTGTTGGATTAAGAAAAGTAATATTAAATATTATGTAACATCAAAAAATCATGACACCGTAAATGATGTGGATTTTCATGTTGATAGCTCCTGTTTAGATGTTCGTGCATAATTTTTCGGCATGACCATGTTTCTAGCCAGGCCATCAAAAGCAGCAAAACTGAGCTTTTTATTTAATAGCAAAAAAGTTCTTAACTCGAAACTTTAGAAGAGCCATTCGTTTGGCGGCATACTAGGAGATCAACATTTAACTGAACATTATGAACGTAGACGTACTATCAGTATTATCACGGACCAATAAATTGTAACGATAAATTGAAGCGACGATATACTCTAGATTTGCTCTCTAAAGTATAAAAATTAATTAATTAAGAGAGGGCTGGCAGGTTGTTATGCAGTAGAGTATTCGTTTCAATTATTCAATATTCACAAACCAAGTGGAATTTTTAAAATCTAATGGTAGGATTAGATTGACTATATTTCCTTCTTTGGAGTCAGAAAGTTTGGTTTTTAAATTTTTTCACAAATATAAGGAAAAAACCAAAAAACTACTTTATTTTTTTTTGAAAGCAAAAATTTTTTTTTCTTAAATTTAAAGTACTCATTCCGTAAATACATCTAATAACCGCTCATCTATCGAAAATCAACACCTAAATTGATCAGGTTTAGCTTTTTTGTATGAATGAATGAATGAACAAATGCAGAATACATATTTTGCGGCATCTATATTTTTACATATTTAAGACGGGGGCGGCTGCTTAAGGTCGGGGTGCATAACAACTTACAATTCGTTTTAGAACAAAAAAAAATCAGAATTCTTAAAATCTGAAATGAATTAAGTGTGCTGCTGCCACCTTAAGCAACCGGCCCCGTCTTAAATCCTCGGCTAAATCTATGTTTCTGCAAACCCAATTTTGTAAATTCAATTTTCACACACGACCGACAAATTGCGTTAAAATCTATTTCTGGACATTAACCTAACAGATCTACCCAAAACAAAGTCCAGCACATCTGCAGTGTTTGCACAAACGTTAAATTCAAGCTGCTCAATTGTTGATTTGATGGCTTTCGTCTTGAACTTGAGATTCACATTATTATTTGTCGTCTTAAGCGAGACCCCGTAAAGCCGAATTGATTAGCATTCTGTAGACGTCGTTATCTAGATTTCTAGTGACAATGGACCCTTAACATCATCAAACGGTCATTCACTTATATCTCCAGATCTACTTCTGTGAATTATATTACTGCAACCTGATAATATGATATTTCACCGGGTGACATCAAAGATTTCCTTAAGGATATTCCTGGAAACATTACGCCAGATAGGATGCAATATGCAGCCCACAAATTGACCAGCTTTGATTTTTTGCACGAGTGGATATCGACGAATAATTGAAATAGATACTTTATGTTATTATGCAACGAATTTTGTATAGGTACAGAGTTGCTTACAAATATACAGGTCCTGAATGATAATTTTATTACCTAAAACCCGGTTTATAAATAGTAAATTTCGCTCTACTTTCACTAACCTTCAGCATAACTATATGAAAATGTATGGACACATTGTTGAATCTCTCTCTTAAGACGGGGCCGGTTGCTTAAGGTGGCAGCACACTTAATTCATTTTAGATTTTAAGAATTCTGATTTTTTTTGTTCTAAAATGAACGAATTGTAATATGTCATGCACCCCGACCTTAAGCAGCCGGCCCCGTCTTATATATGCAAAAATATAGATGCCGAAAAATATGTATTCCGCATTTGTTTATTCATTCATTCAAAAAAGCTAAACCTGATCAATTTAGGTGCTGATTTTTGATAGATGAGCGGTTATTAGATGTATTTACGGTATCAGTACATTAAATTTAGGAAAAAAAAATTGTTGCTTTCAAAAAAAAATAAAGTAGGTTTTTGGTTTTTTCCTTATATTTTGGATATTATTGTAAAACCAAACTTTCTGACTTCAAAGAAGAAAATATGGCCAATCTAGTCCTACCATTAGATTTTAAAAATTCCGCTTGGTTTGTAAATCTTGAATGATTGAAACGACTACTCTACTGCACAACAACCTGCCGGCCCCCTCTTAAGAAATCATTCACCTTAAGTCAGGTTAAGTCGACACTTGTCGGTTAGTCGATTTTGGATGCATGGGCCAACCTTCTTAACTCAACCTGCCTTAAGTGGGATTTACAATGAGCTTGTATCTTGTAAGAGTTAAGGTAGCTTGCAAGGGCTTAAAATATGTATTTTTGATATACCATTCACAATGAATTAGCTTGCATGAGCTCTTACAATCTAATTCATTGGGAATGACATTGCCTAAATACATATTTCAAGCTCTTGCAAGCTACCTTAATTCTTACCGGATGCAAGCTGATTTTCATTGTGAATGAAGCTTTAATCCAAGCGGTAGAATTCGAATGGTTATAGATGAGCTTTAAAGATGAATTTTACAAAGGGATCCCAGAGAATGCTCCAAGAGCGTACCTTCGCGTTTATGTGCCATTTTTTTGGACACCCTGTATAGTTTAATCTTAGAATCTCATTATTTGGCTGATTTTATTTTTATTTCACAGTTTTCTATCTAATTTTATAATTTGGTCTAGTAGTGATAGTCAAAAACGGTTACAGATGCCTACTTTACGCAAAATTAGTTATATAATAAATACTTTACGTTAAGAAGTGTTAGTTTGAACTATAAATGAGATTTTAACTTTCGTATAATTCATTTAATTTTTTGTTAATTTGCGATACGTTAATTCTAAGTGGCGTTAATAATAATTTATAAATCAGCCTTAGCAGTGGTTAAAAGTACCTGGCATTAACAACACATCACGTGCCTGAAGCACACTACAGATATTATTTGTTATTGGTAAATAATACTGTAATAACATGATCAATAATTCAATAAACAACCCGCGGGAGAAATCTAACAATTCTAACCACAACGGTAAATCCCATGTGAGCTGTCAATTACACCTAGCTTATTTATTTTGATAAGTTTTTATTTACACAGATCATATCACTTTAACTCGATTTATTTATTGTTAAATGTGCATTTACAAAAGTGATATATTTTTTTATTACTGCTTTGTAATAAACCTCTTGCAAGTTTTACATACATTTTGAGTTTGCGTGTCGACATCATAATTTTGTGCTAATTTAGATAATTGTAATAAGGATTGCATTATTCATGTTTAATATAAAAAGTCACCCACACCTCCGATTTTAATTTAACCTCCCCACACGATATGCGATGGTATGGTGTAAATTTTATCAAACCACATTAAAGATAAAATCATAATAGCATTTAATTTTATGAATAAAATTTTAATTACAGAAACTTATAAAAAAAAATTTATCCCTGCCAAGAGCACTTTTGTTAAAAAAAATCTAGTGAATTTAATTTTATATGCGTTTTATGTAGTAAGGTTATAAAGCTTAAATACGATCCAACGTAAGTCGAATTTATAAAACGTTGATTTTATTTTTCTTTGGCTTGATTTATACAAAAATTAACTTAACTCCACTTGGAATTAACGTCTTGCAAATTATCACAAAATTAAATTAATTATACGAATGTTAAAGTCGCATTTAGAGATCCAGTTAACGTAACTTAACGTTCTCTTATAGATTATATTTCTTAATTTTAACTAATTCATGGTAAAGTAGGCATTTGTAACCTTTGTCAGTGGAGCCATTTATAGGCCACTAGACCAAACTTTAAAAATTAGAAAAAAATCGAAGAATAAACATACAGTCAGTAAAATAATACAATTAGTTACAATTTTAAAATTTACCGATAGATGGCGTTTACTGCTTTAAATTAGGGAAATTAAACAATATATAAATGCATTAATTTGGTCGTGTTAATTTAAATGAAGTTAAATGGAGGAAAGTTAATTTAATTTAACTATAAATTATACTTTTATTTACTTTTACTTAATTTATAGATTGCTTATTTTCGCTAAAAATTAACAACGTTGAAGCGCTTGTATCAAACTCGCGCATGTTTTCTGTCTGACTATTTAAAAGTTTGAGTAAGCGAGAAAGAGATACACAAACAATTATAACAGACAAAAATAACCACTGTTAAAACGGTATAAAAAGTTTATCCCACTTCGAATAGATATAGTTAAAATCTCGGTTTGGATAATACACTAAAAGAAAAAAGAGTCGATTTCCAAAGCTATAAAAATAATAATCAGCATCAAAGCAAGGATGAGATTACTAGTTGTAAAACCAAAGAGATTAAATAAGATAGATTCCGATTTTTCAAACGATAGCAAGAAAAAAGTGACAATTTCCCGGCGCATTCGCCATATTATAACTTTGTTCGTAGAGGACAGAATCCTTAATTCTGAATGTTTTTTAACTGTCTACAGGTGGTGGCTAGAACAAATGAAGTTCTGTGCAGGATTTTTACACCTGTTGACAATCCGGTTTCAGATCATTATTGAAATTAATTATTATTAAGAGCCCTATATCCCACCTTCTCTTATGCAAATTTGTGTACAACTTAGACCGCAGTTTTTAGAGTTATTATTAACGCAATCACTTTGAAATTTTGATAGTATTACCTTAACTTCTTTTAAAATACTTATTGTTTGGCACATTTTGATTTGAGTCCCTAGTTTAGCAAAAATAACAGTTTAAAGGTGGGTAAACCATGCCAAAAACAACAACTATTTTTTTTAAGAAATTGAGCGCTCAAAAACAAATTTTAAAAAACAATAAGTATTACAAATTTAATAAGCTTTTTAATGACACCAAGATTTTGAAAATTCGATAAGAATTAGCAAAGATATTTGAAGTCTAAACTACGTGAATATTTACATAGGAAAGGGTTCCCCCTCCGCCAGCCTCTAGCGTACAATGGAAAAAGGATGTATCTGATTTTGACATGTTTACTGATTTATACGTTTTTTGGACCATGCGAAAACGATAATCATACTTTAAACATTATTTTATTGATAAATATTTAGATATTAATACGTCGAAGGTGTACCTGCCGTTCAATGTTGAGCATATTGAATAAAACCTTATTATTGGTAGTCGGTAGTCGGAGGAGATATGACGCTCTTAATGTAGTTTTGCTTCTATTTAAGACATTGACAGATCTATTATATAGGAACAAACTTTTAGTAACATGAAGCCAAATAAAAATGGCCCAAATATATAATAAAATTGGATTAAGTCTTAAAACAGTGTTTACTTGTAACCTCTTTGTTAAAAATGAAGTTTAAATATAGCAAAAATAGAAAAATATGTCTTTGCAAACTTTGCTATAGCTTTTCATTTAGCTTGCAATGATTTATGAAATCTTTACGACTCTTGAGTTCCATTTGAAAATGTACTTCCGAAATTGAATACGAGTTGTCAGACCGATTCACTCAAGCTCGAGGGAAATATTAAATTTGGCTCGCATTTACTGATGATGCTAAAATCGCATAGCTGAATTTTATTGTTTTATTTGTTTTATGGCTTTATCATCACGTAATTTGAGAGAACTAAAGACCTTATTAAATTTTTATTAAAGTTTACAATAGATATCTTTAATTGAAACGACTTTAACTTGTCTGGTAGACTTGTCATCGCATTTTTCGATTTGAAGAAAAGTTAGGTTAGAAAAAAACATTTAAGAAGTAGATATGAAGAAATATGTTGGAATACTGAATAAACGGATATGGTAAATCCAAATTCTACCTATGCTGCACTAAATACTGTCTTAAATTATAAAAATACTTCAAAAACAACTCATGATTTTAGCTTCAATGCGTTTTTCTAGCGGACTTGTTGACATCCATAAAAACTAACACTAACAACATTTGAAATGGCTTAAATGTAAACATATACTTAATTTTCCAGTGTAACTTTAAGCAGAATTTGTTTTTATTAAAAGAATACACCAAATTATACGTTTTTGACAACTAAAATAAATACAAACAATGTCATCTGTCATTTTCTGCGCGTAACGCTAACTTCGACCCGTGGGCAAAGAGCTTGTTGCAACTTCACCCGGTAGGTAAAGTGCCATTTTACCCACGGCTTGCAAGACATAGCTAAAGGACTGTTTTAGGTATAATCAAGTCGTGCGATAAGAGTCATTTTAGAAGTAGAAAAAATCCCATTTTTTAGGCATCCGTAGAAAAAATAATTTGCTATAGAAATTAACTTAAAGGTAGTAAAAACAAAACTAAATACAGAGTGTCCAAAAATTGGCAAAGGTACAACTTCAGTTGACCAAACTCAGTGGATCCACTGAAACAACAATGAAAGTCGAATGACAAAGTTAAAAAAAATCATATTTTGGGATTAATATCCCAAATAAAATTAAAGTTTATGTTTTACCCCAAAAAATGCACCAAGTAATTTTTTTGCAAAAAATTAACGCGTCTACTGGAGAACATATACTATCGTGGACATGGAATTTAAAACGATCAATTTTTGCATTTAGGTCAAAATAGTGGCTTAAACATCTCAAGTTTTATGCGAAGTGGACATTAACAAGATACATTTCAATGATGTTTTACGAAGATTAGAGCCTTATTGTTATCCTAAAACAAAATTATTTAAAATAGGAAATATCTTCTTACTATTTTTCTCGCCGGCAGCACATTTTACGTAATTTATTTTAATAAAATACATTTGACGCATTTGTTGTCAAAATAACATTCGAAAACTGACATAAAAAACCACATTCACAATAGAGTAAAATTCAAAAAATCAAAGCTGGTTGATAAAAAATCGTTTTAAATTCCATGTCCACGATAGTACATGTTATGACAATTAAAACATTTGGCAAAAACAATTGCATATAGCGACGCCAACAACGCGTGGCGTCCTACTTTTACCTAATATATCAGCGTTGGCGGTGAATTAAAGTCTTCTCTGACAGTGTAAAAAAAATGATGTGGGTTGACAGTATAATAAACACACAGCATGCACAAATTTGCATGGTTTAGCATGGTATCTATGAAGGAATAATGCATGAGCTTACAGCTTGTTAACTGTTGCAGCATACATACACATTGTTTCTGCATTGCAAATAGGTCATGATTTAAAGTCATTACTCTTCTTGTTCTATGTTACATTAAAAGTGACAACACTTCTAACATACCAAATCCAATATTATATTGTTTTGTAGTTAGTTTGTAATGATACCATATATCCAGGACAATTACCTTATTAGCTTTGCCCCTTGTTTAAAATATAAGCAGGAATACAATTCTGCTAATTTCTAAATAGGTATTAAGCTTTTTTATATTTTCATTCTATAATAAGCGCATTATAAATCGCAAAATTTGGTTTTTCTCATGACAAAGAACAATGGTATGTTCAGATATGACATCTTGCATAGAGTTTCTAAAAAATGACGTCACCTTGGTGACAGAAAATCGTAGACCTATAAATTTTTGCGGTATATGAACTAAATTTGATCTATTTATTTAAACGTCAAAAAGTAACTGCACTTTGACATTTATTTGAAGATTTTGCTTTTTATAATTTAGAAGCATGTAATTATAAACTTTGGTGTGTACAGTGTCTGAATATTTGATGTTATTTAAACTAAGTATTAAACCACGGTTCATGACTTGTAAACTATGTCGGTGCCTAGCAGTCCAAAAAATACTGCCAATGAAGATTTCACATTGAAAAACTTGGCCATCAGTACTGTACCTAGGTAGCCCTATGGGCCTATGGGGATAAACATGGAAACTATGGAGCAAACTTAAAGTTTTATCATACTTACGAAGTAGTGCCCGTAAAACTGGAAAGAAGAACAAATGTGGAGGTTAGGCAAATTATTGCCGCGGATAAATTAGTATAAAAGAAAGAATAGATAAACGCGAGGATAAACGTAAAGATTTTTTACAAATAATTAACCATGAATTGTTAGGATATCTTAAAATGCCAGAAAAAATATTGCCAAAGAAATGTTTTCATCCGTCTCACCGGGAATAAGAGAAGCAGGAAATCTACTGAAATTATTGTAGAATGCTTTCATGCGGGAAAGGATGCATCCCCGTAATCTGCAAGAATAGGACGCTTCTTTATGGAGAATTTTAACGTCGGAAAAAGGGAGGAATCTGCTCCTAGACTTTTAAAATAAAAAATGCATCAAAATGGAGAAACGCCAAAAATAAATGTTTTAAAAAAAGCTGACAAGAAATTAGGATGGTACCAATGGGGAACATGAATGATTTTTTTTATTTTTTATATCGATTCTCCATGCAGGCAGATTAATAAAAAAAATATGAAAGAAAAAAAAGAGAGACGAATCATCCTGATGTGGATATGGCAATATCATGATCAACAACTCTAGCAGCAAAAAATCTATTTTTTAAACGATTAAAACTGTTGAAATACTTTTTTAGATTCTTATATTTGTTGTATGTATAAGTTAAAATTTATAAAAGAAAAAAAATATTTTTTTAATTACTTTTTCGTTTCATTCATTGTTTCTTTGGTATGCGTCCACAAAGGGCGCGCAAGGGGGTGGGGCTGAACTCCTCTAGGTTTTAAAAAACAGGTAGAAAAATCCGAAGATATGTCTCCTGGTTGCCAGTGTATCAGTGTTCGTTCGGGTTCCTGAAGCATTTTTATTTGTCCATGAGCAAACATTTTGCAAAAAGTTTTGGTGTTCGCTTCCAAAAGTTGTTCATTTTTGGAAAAGTATAAAATTTTATTCCACTTCCTGGAGTCCAAAATATTTGCAAGTTGGAACGGCACAATTTGCCATGATAAAAAATAAAACCAAAGTATAGTATACGATGAAATTAAATAATGTTAAACAATAAACGCACAGTCACACACACGAATTTACTTTTAAAAGAAACCGAATGTACACTTTTAAAAACGTCAAATTCTTTTTTAATTACATTAAACGTCAAAATCAAGTTATTTGAACTCGATAACTAGATTCCCAGTAAATCTTTAGCCAAGATGACGTCACGGCGTCGGAAGCACAGAAAAGTGAGCATACCATTGTTCTTTGTCATGGTTTTTCTTAAAACATCAAATAAGCATCACATGACGTTTATTTTAAAATAAATAAAAGTCAACCAAAGTAAGTATAAGTTAAATTTATTATAAAACCATTGTATTTAGAAGTTTTAAGAAAAAGTATCGTTGTCTGTCTCGCTTTGCTCACCAGACAATCTTTCTGTCTCGTCACACAAAGCATCACTTTAACTCTTTTAGTACTAAAATCTACTATTTTTAATCATTTTAAGGTTAAGATGTTTTGACAGCCGGATAATGGATATAGGTAAAGTTAAAAGGTATGAAAGACGGAGGTACAGATTATTTGTTTAAACGCCAGCATTTACCACATATTTAAATTAAAAGGCCTATATAAAGTACGAGAGAGGTCAAACAGTTGCAAAAAGAGGGGTCGCCATGATTGGTAAATGGAGAATGTAAGTGTCAAAATTCAGGCCTGCCAACTTAAAATTTTGAAGATTAATAATAAAGGCCCTAGATTTTTAAGATACATAGGGGCAATGACTTTAAACAATTTTCACAGTTTTTTTAGACACCGCAGTATCCTGCACTTATGGTTAAAAATTCATATATTTTTTTTAATATATGTGACATTTACACTTATCAATTCAAAAAATATGAGGTAGAAGGAAAAGAAGCCAAGGTATAAAGCGTTATATAGAATATACATAAGGTGAGTTCATCTTCAACTGTAGTTTTAAAACTTGGTCGGTTTTCTGTCTCTCTTTTTGACTAAGGGCCGGTTGTACAAACCAAGTTTAAACTTCGGTTTAGCTAAACTGATTTATAATCATAGAGAGAACAATCTTAGACACTGTCTATGTTGACAAAGTCTGTTTGTGATAAAATGTCAGTTTAGCTAAACCGAAGTTTAAACTTGATTTGTACAACCGGTCCTTAAAAAAACACATGTTTCAGATTTTCTCCTACTAACCACTCCAAACTTTTAGTTTGCGCCTTTAGAACTAATTAAAAACGTAATGCTGAGAAAGAAGGTTTTTAAAGCACCTACAGTTAAAAACTATTGTGTGTTTGCAGGAAAATGTCTCATTTGGAACTTTAAAAGAACAAAAAGAGGGTAATGGAAACAATACAGCTTGGTATTTAATTACTTTTAGTGCATCCTTTCGACGTACATTGGGTTCTTTCTTTGTTTGTTTGAGAGTAAAAATGGTTTAAAAAGTCGAAAACAAAAAGTTTAGTATTATAAATACCATGCGGAATTGTATTTTTTTATGGGTAGTACACATTGTATGGCAAATTCTTACAGTGAGTGTATACAACACACCCAATGTATGAATTTGCAAGGATTTTGCCTTAACACGTCAGAGAAAATTGTGCAAGGAGAACTGCACAGTCCAATTGTATCAATTTATCGTTATGAGAGTAATCACTGGTACAATAAAATTTACACCACCCCTTGGTTGCCTGGGCTTTCTAACATAGCTCCACCTGACCAAGAAGGCATGCAGCAAAAAGAGAATGGGATAAGGTTCAATTTGAGTTGGAAAAATTTCCTTTACATATTGATTTGCTTCCACCTAACAGACTTAAATCAAGGAAACCCATATGGCAAGAGGAGTTTATTCATCAGCCCTTTTCCGTTATTGATATACGGAAAAATAAGTGGCAAGAAATTGATGATATAACCAACAAAGAATTAATTGTAGATCCAACAAAGGTAGTTCCAGGGTTTGAGCAGCCCAGAAAAGTTTGGAGTCTTGTTTATCGCCTTAGAACGTGTCACGGACGTTGTAATGATATGCTTTATAAATGTAATGCATTACCTAGTCCGCTTTGTGAATGTGGTGCATTGCCAGAAACGATTAAAATATTGTAGAAGAATGTCCAAACACTAAAGTTGAGGGGGGTTTTCAAGAAATACACCAATAAACTCCAGAAACTTTGAATTGGATATGAAACAGCTGTAACTTTTTCGCTGTGATTTCTAGTACAACCACAATTTTGACGAACACTGGTATGCCTGAGTTCTTTCCATGTTTTTTCTCGGCCGCGAAGTAAATGCTTTACCAGTATATAAAAATCGGCCATGGACGTAAAAAAATGAACATCACTTATACTTTTTGGAAATTAAACATCTTTCATTTTATAATGTTCATTTTGTACCTATTTTTTAAAAGGAAATGTATCTATAATGTCATACGAATATATATATGTATATATCATTATGTCTAGGGCTGGCATTAGTAACTTATTTTTACTGACCTTACTTTACGATCACTTTCGGTGGTCAGTATTTTGATTTTCAGGATATTTATGTTATAAAAAAGTAATTTAATCTAATTTTAAATTTAGGAAATGAGTTGAAAATGAAATCACAAATTAACTCATTACTCTCAACCAAAACTATCAACCATCAGCAGCAATGTTTTAAGCACCCCTTCACTAAATATGTGACACTTATGATCGAGAAGAGCTCTTGGGATTTGGCAAGGGAATTTGGTGACAGATTCAATCGTTCGGGATTAAATCATGTATCAAAGTGTTACATACATGCAAATGACACGTCAATGGAGTTAAATGTGGTAATTTTGTGATTTAAGCAGAAGGGTCTAACCTAGTTACGCATTCTGTTGCAAAAGTTTGCTCAAGGATTATAAGGGTGTAACGGATTGTTATTTCTAGTAATAATACAATCCAAATAAATGTCGTTATTACCTTTTAATAAGAAAACACAATTTGTTCTCTGGACTTACATACCTACTCCACTAATTTTTAACTACATTTTGTATCTATACCGGGTGTCCAAAAAATGGTGCATAAACGCGATGGTACGCTCTTAGGGCACTCTCAGGGATTCCTAGAAAACTGTCAAAAAAAATCCATCTGTTATATTCATCGAGAAAAATGCAAACGAAGTTGCATAAATTCGGCAACACAGTCTAGGAAAATAGATCTAAGAATCCCATCTATAAGTCTAAAAATCCCATCTATGAGTCTTGATCATACACTTTTGCATTAGATTTTATTGACGTTGTTGTCACCTTCATTTCATGAAAATTTTGTAAAATTAAATTGATTATAAAAATGTAATTCGACCATTCAATAAATAAACAAATGGTTAAATAGTTTAGGATATATTGTAGCTTTTTATTAAACCATTTATTTCGTTAATATGTGCTGTTATATTCCAGATATAAGCATTCAAAGTTTCGCACTTTGGGGCAACATATCTCCGAGGGTATATGAGATAGATTTTTTTTCACAATTTTTTGGGGCTCCCTAGACATGCCCCAACAACCGTAACGTTCCATCGCGTTTATGGGCCATTTTTTGTACACACTGTATTGACCCTTTTCGTTCGTACCGAAGTCGACGCTTTTCAGATACGTCCAAATATATCAGAGATAAAAAAAAAAATTCGGTACAATTCCTACTTTTCAACTAAAAAAAATTATTGTAGCTAAAATACTTGTCGTATTTTATGACACCTTTTGGTGCCCTCTATTTGTCTGTATGAAAAATATAAAAGACAACCCTCGTACAGCAATATTTGTGTTCTAAAATTAACCAAATGGAATACATTTTTTCTTGACTTAACAAACAATGTGTTAATAGTTTACAAATACCAACAGTACGATAATGTAAATTACATGGTAAAGTGGAAACCAACATATTTATGCAGTTGGTAATCATGAATAACAAGGGTGGAGATAATCCCCCGACATCCACTAAATGAGCAAAGTACAATTTATCGTTTAGTATTTAGTGGGAATTTGAAAACATTGCTGTTGCTTATCCGTGTTTTAGTTAAACGCACTTACATTACATTCTGTATAAATTTAACTTCATTATTAAACTCTTGGGGGAAGATTTTAAAAGCAATGCCAATTTAAGCTCAAATTGGTGTGTAAAGTTTGAATTCTAGCTAAAGAAATTTGTTGTTTAAAAAATTTTGTGTATAAATTTAACAAAATTTTTGTAAAACAAAGCTGACAACAATGTCAATAGTCAATATAATAGTTATTTAACCAGTAAGTGTGTTAAAAAAGGCGATTAATAAACGAGCAGTTTTAACAAACGAGTGATCAGCGAGCTTGTTTTATGTGAGTTCATTAATCGCCATTTAACATACGAACTGTTTACAGTGCTTTTTCACACATCGTAGATCATTATTAAATAAATTATAAAATAAAACAGTTATTTCACCAACTAACAGAAACAATGCGTCGGCCATTCAAAATTAGTAAAGTTGAAGAAAAAGAATAGCTGCCACCGAACTTTTATTATTTGTAAATAGTTAGTTCCTTAAAATGTGGTAAAAGGATGTGCTTCTCATTTTTTTCAACGGTAAATATTTAATTTATTTTGCTTTTTTTTGCTTGAACCGTAATTAAAGCTACTTTAACATTTGTAATGTAGGAACATAGATAGTAATTTAGAGCATATACAAGCGTTGCTATGGTCGTCGTCGCTATGCATTAATAGGGGTCATTAATCAACGATTTGGAGTGCGTTAATGAATGTCTTTAATAAACGAAGTGCAAAAAATGGGTTTTAAAATGCATTTTTCTTAACAGAGTTGCCAAACTTATCGCAATTTAACCTTATTTTCACAAGAGATAAGAAAAGCTGGATTTTTTTCGTAACGCGCGGGAAAAACAGCGCAACTGATGTTTATAAGGCTTTTTCTATTCATTTTTGTTATTATTAAATTAACTGTTACAGTATAATCACGATAAACCTAATTTTTCACACACATTTTATTATAACCTGATAAATAATGCGTTTCTATAAAAGCGCATCAAAATTGTTTATTGTTTTAAGAAGCTATAAACATGCTGCAGTATTTATTCTGGATATTCCAGATTTTCTAATATATAACATCAAGAGAACAAAAGAACGTAAAAAGCTCGCCATAAGTAAGCTCCAAATGTAGGTCAGCATAAATTAATGCAAATTAAAAAAGAATAAAATAAAAAAATTGATTAAAATTTACAAAAAAACATTATACGTTGTATGTATATCCCTAGTACAATAAGTGCCAGTGTGTACGACATTTTTTAATAAAAAGAAAAATTAATTTAAAATTCGCAGTTTGTTAAAAATATGTGCAAAAAAGTGGGGTATTCATAAAACTGGATGTACAAAGATTTTGCCCCACTAGATTTGTGCATCATTAAATATATTTTTATATTTGCGTTCTATAATATGCACATTATGAAACCCGAAATTTGGTTTTTTAAAGTCTCTGAATTGCTTCATTATTAAACCCAAAATTTTATTTTATTGGTTGGTATTCCTGTTGCAAAAAGTTAAATTCTTTTCTTGCAAGGTACTTTTTATTTACAAATTTTACTATTATATTCAATCGGGGGACATAGTTTTTTTGTAGAGGGAATAACTAGAAGAATTGGAGAAACGATATCAATGGTTACATTTTCTCAAAAACGCCTATTCATTCAGTATTAAATGAGTAAAGTTTACAAATGCCATTATTCAATATGTCTAACTTAAATTTATTTTTTACTTCAAAATGTCAATGTTATGCTATAGGATTGGTCATAAAAACAAAGTTTCATGTTGAATTTTTAATTCAAATTAAAAGTGCTTTTTAATGAATTAAATGAAGCAAATATAAAAAATAGTATAAAAAACTGGTTTAATAAGGTGTTTTTTATCTCTTCTTGTCCATTGAAAAACCCGCCGCTGCGCGGCTCTTTTTCCAAACCTGGACGCGTGCTAAAAAACGTTCCTTATAAAACTCTATGTTTTAATATACTATTTTGCACTTCGTTTATTAAAGACATTCATTAACGCACTCCAAATCATTCATTAATGACCCCTATTAATGCATGGTTACGATATCCTATAGCAAAGCTCTTCTATATTTAAAATTACTATCTATGTTTCTACATTACAAATGTTAAAGTAGCTTTAATTACGGTTTAAGCAACGAAAACCAAAAAAAATTCCATATTTACCGTTGGGAAGAATGAGAAGCAGATCCTTTTACCAGATTTAAGGAAATAACATTCATTTTCTATTCACAATTAATTTAAATTCGGTGACAGCATCTTCTTCTTCAACTTTAATAAATTTGAATGGCCGACGCATTCTTTCTGCTAGTTGGTGAAATAACTGTTTTGTTTTATAATTTATTTAATAATGATCTACGATGTGCGAAAAAGCATTGTAACCAGTTCGTATGTTAAATGGCGATTAATAAACTCACTTATTAACACACTTACTGGTTAAATAATTATTAAAGAGTTAACAACCATTTCTTTTATTTTATTAGCATATTCTATCAAAATAATACAGTAGTTTTATTTTATGATAGGCAGTATAAATGATGTTGATCTATAAAAAAAAATCATTGATGACTGATAAGACACAGTATGTAGACATTTGCCTGTAACAATTTAGAAAAATGTCACATCTAGTGACTCAATATCTTTTTAGAGATGTGGCCTGATTATGGACTGTCATTTACAGAAAACAAAAGAACGCTAACGGACCTAAATTTACTTCGGTAAGCGTTTACATATTTCCAACTTATTCATTTTAATATTTTTTTTAATCAACATTTTTCCAGCATGTTTCAATTTAATTAAAGAGGCAGCAATAATGTTCGATTTAATTTAACGAATATTTTAGCACATCATTTTGCATCCACGTTGACTTTAATAAAATTAACTTTTGTTGGATGGGCAATTTGTTGATCGCTTTTTGAATTAACACTTGGTTTAACAGATGCTTTTTAGTTTTATCATTAATTAAAAAAATTGCATTAAAATATCCATTAAAAAAATTATCATCTATATTACAAAACGACTAAAAATACTCTTTACCTAAATATACATTCATGGTGTTCAAAAAATTACGCATAAACGCATTAATACGTTGTTGGGTCATGTTTAGGGATCCCCAGAACATTGTTAAAAAAAAACTATCTCATATAGGTACCCTTGGAGATATGAGGCCCCAAAGTGCGAAACTTTTAAAGCTTATATCTTGAAGATAACAGCACATTAACGAAAGAAATGGCTAAATACAAAGGCACAATCTGTCTTAAATTATTTTACCATTTGTTAATCTGTTAAATGGTCAAATTACATTTTTATAATTAATTTAATTTTACAAAAACTTAATGAAATGAAGCTGACAACAATGTCAATGTGATTTAATGCAAAAATGTATGCTCAAAAATCTAGATGAGCTTTTAAGATGTATTTTAAAAACTGTGTTGCCGAACTTATGCAACTCTTTGTTCGCATTTTTCTCAATGAATATAACAAATGGATTCTTTTTGATAATCCCTTAGAATGCCTCAAGAGCATACTATCGCGTCTATGAGCCATTTTTTCAACACCCTGTATACGGATCTTTTTAAAGGGGAATGTTTTAAGCAAGCCACCTTTTGGTATTTCACCTTGTACTTTAATATTTTTTCTTGCTAGTTAATACAATTTACAAATAGAAATGTGTCCTGTACTCTTGGGAATGATTTTTTAAAGAAGAGTGCTGTTTTTCCTGAAATTTAGGCAACCAACAATACATTTTATCATAGATTAATGAATTTCTTTCGTTTCTGCGCTTACGATATCTGCCGTTAAATTTTACATCAATAATTGTCTTATTGTTATTATACTCTTTGCAGACAAAGTGTCAAAGAGTATATTGCGTTTGGTCGTTTTTAAATATTATGAGTATGGTCCGAATGGTCATCAATGGTTTATTGGTTGCGGTAGCGTCAGGTTTTCTTTGGTTTATTTTTGGAAACTGAAAAACTTGATTTCATTCGGACCAGTTTAAGCGCGCACTGTGAGGTTTACAGTAAACCCCATTAAAAGAAACAGAAGATTGACAGTGACATTATTAGACAAGTTCTAAAACTAGATTTGATTTACAGTCAGATAGTTCTGTCAGGATATATTTGTTATTTGACCAAAAATTTCGTCCAGTGATTGTTGATTTGGCAGTTGAATGTTGACAGGAATATCTGACGTAAATCAGATCTAGTTTTGGAACTCGTCTATTCATTTTAAAAATTAACCAAATAGTGGCAAAGTATGCGGATAAAAGCTGCTCGTAAGGGTACACATTTTTTTATTATCCTAACCGTTTTTTTCTGACGGTTCTTCTTCCAAAACTCCATGAAACTGAAACTTACCAGGTCTTTCAAATACACTTTCGTTCAAAACCAATGTCATTCGGAGTACAAAACCGAAACCCAGAGGTTTAAAACAAGGCCATTCGGACGTACTCTAAAACTTTTAAATTCAAAATAAAAGTATTCGTGTGCAAAATACACATTTCCTTGTCTGTTATTTTTGAAGCCAAAATACAGGAGTTATAAAACACGTAAAATTCAATTTAATCATGGTGCCTACCCGCAAATAAATGGCTTATTGAACCTGCCAGAAACGACAAATAAAATTATAAGCCTTCTTTCCTCAATTCATTTTATTCACCCGTCATATCTAAAAAGAGTTTGATAAGTGCGCAAAGGACGTGACCAAAGAAAATAAATTATTCTATTTAGTTCAAGATTTCTCTTCTTGTTGAAAGGGTGCAGACGTTATTGAGGGCAACATGTCGTTATCGCATATTCCACTCGCTTCCTTAGAAAAAATCATACACCCCAAAAACATAAATAACATCTGATAGCAGACCGAGGGCTTGTTTAAATAAAAGTAAACATAGGGTTCATGAGCTTTCATGGCCTAAATTTATAACGTTGTAATCGTCTTATCGCTTTTTTTAAATAATCGTAAATATAAAAATATGAAAGAAAATATTTCTAAACGTATACAAGCGCAAGGGAGATTCAACACGAAAACATATGACCCAGCGGGAAGCATTATGACCATGAGTTTACAGTTGGAGTTTTCTTTATTAAGATTTGGGTATTTTATGGTGTTGATAAAGATTCTAGACAGTTCGAGATATAAAAACATACTAGTTTAACTAAAATAAAAAATGTAACCTTCTTGTATAGTTTACAGCGTCTATTTCGACTTCTTTTCTTTCCACCTAATAACTCCTATGTGATACTCATAAAATACTCATAGATTTGGTTAATAAGGAATGTCGTGAAGCATAGAAACGGTTACGTAATGTTGGTTGCCTAAACTCAACAAAAAAAACAGCACTTTCTGGCCATTGCTCAGCGGATTTATAAGAGTTAATTTTAATTAAAGATTGTGCTTACCAGCAACATAAATAAACAACGCACAAGTTGACATATTCTAAAGGTCTATCAATAAGCGTTTAAATATAGAATTTTGGCAATTTAAAATGCAAAACAACAGTTCTTTTAAATTGCCAAAATCCTGTATTTAAACGCTTATTGATGGTACATTAGAATATTGTCACTTGTGCTTTGTTTATTTATGATGCTACTAAGCACAATTTCTAATTAAAATTAAGTCTTATAAACCCACTGAGCAATGACCAGAAAGTGCAGTTTTTTGTTGATTTTAGGCAATCAACATTACATAACCATAGTTACATAACCACAGTTTCTATGCTTCGCGACATTCCCCTTTAAATGTGCCCTTGTCCCAATTTCGACATAAACGGTAATTTACTATAGTGTTGTATAAACTAGTATTTTCACTTTTGTCAAATTCGAACTAAAAGATATGAGGTAAAAGGGAATGCAGTAAAGGTAAAGGCGCTGTATAAACTATGTATAAGAAAAAGATGACCCTGAAAAAACTTTCTTAGAACTTTTAAAATTTTTTTTATAAATAAATGAAAATTTCCTTCCTGAAAATTTCCGACTGTAGACGGCAACCCGCCAGAAACTTTATTTCTGCTAAAGAGATAATTCAGAAATGCTAAAAGGCTTTCCCAAAGGGCATCACTAGTTTCCATGGTAGGATTAAAAGTTATACGTTCGTATAGTAAGTTAGTAAAAAAAACCAGTTTAGTTCATTATGCTCAAACTATTGAAAGTCTTGTTTAAAGTAAGTAAGGAAAACTTAGGTAATTAAGTTTTCCTACAATGTAATAAGAAAACTTAGAAGTAAACAATTAAATGCATAATTTGCATTGTGCAACCAATAATATTATTGAAATGGTTAACTTTTACAACTTATTAGTTCATTATGAGTAGAATAATTAAAAAGTATAGGGTTCTCGAATACGATAAATTCTGGGCCCATAATTAACTAAAACTCTAACAAGAGTAATGTCACATTTCTTTCGATATTTGTTGAAATATACAAATATCTTAGTTTCTAGGATTCGATCAGCCCAGAAATGTTGTTAATCGCCTTAGAACGTGTCACGGACGTTGTAATAACATGCTTTATAAATGGAATGCAATACCTAGCCCGCTGTGTGAATGTGGTGCATTGTCAGAAACGATTTAACATATTGTAGAAAAATGTCCGAACACTAAATTTGAGGGTGGATTTCAAGCAATACACCAATTAACTTCAGAAGCTTTGAATTTGATATCAGCCCTAAAACAGCTGTAACTTTTTAACTGTGATTTATTGTACCATTACAATTTTGACTAACACTGGTATGCCTGAGTTCTTTTCATGGACCAAATACCTTTCTAAATCTGAGCCTAAATTCTTAAAAAGCTTTCAGTTATCGCAGTTATAAATGTAAATAAGGTATTTGTTAATTAATTTAGACAACAATTTAATTCATAAAATTTTATACAATGAATGTTCGCTGGTTTAACGAATAACCCTAGGGCACAGGCAAATTACTAAGATCATTAATATACAATTTTGTAATTATTTTTCCACAAACAACAGCATTTAATCCAAATCGAATGTAAAACCGACCCTAATAAAATAATCCCCAGATTATATTAATCTCTTTTAACCCAATAATTATTACTGACCAAATTTAAATTTGTTAAATTCTGCCTACGTAATTGATTTTTAATATTAAGGGTGAAATAAACATTTTAAACAAAAACCGGAATATTACCACTACAATCTAAGTATTGTTATTGGTTAATTGCTGTCCCTTCCTAATAACTAGGTGGATCCACAAAATTTGCAAGTTAGAATTTGCACCCCAACATTTAAGTTTGATATATTTCTCATGATAAATTAATAATATCAATCGGGGTGTCAAGTGATGGATGAAATTATGTTTGAAAACTTTCAGTTAAAAGTTTGTTACTGTGTTTGAGGGAAAGGAATAAGCAATTTCAGAAGAGCAGTTTCGTTAAATTAAGGTAAGATCTTTCAAATAATATTGGTTTTCTTTTGTCTCCTTTAACCATCAATGTGAACAGATGGCACAGATGGAAAATGTAGAAAATCATAAATGCAATTTTCGAGAAGTTTTTAACTTTTTGAATAAGAATAACTCTTAAATTTAAACCTTATAATAATATTTAATATAGGTAATATCCATTTTAGAAATACAACATTTTAATGTCGAAAAAATTGGGATATTTTAAACTATTATTTGCGTTATATGTATTATAAAATATTATCATGGCAATAGGAAATTTTATTTTACTGCATTTTTATTATTAAATAAAAAAAAACAATGTGTGGTTATTTAAACAATTTGCAGTATTCAAATGGAATCTTTTCCCTTTTTTTTGCCCTTGACATTACCTTTATACAAAAATTGTCTCATTCGATTTGAATTTTGATCTTTTTAAAAAATTGGAAAAACATCCGTGTTTGAACTTTTATTTATCACATTTGGCAAAACGTGAATGATAAATGAATTATTTAGCCATTCTAATAAAAAAAAAACATTATCTACATTTACAAATTTTACTAATAAGTAAATAAGTATTTGTTTACGCTGGTCAAACCAAAAATTTTCTGGTTTGCACCAGAAACAAAATTATTATAGTAATATACAGAGGGTCCAAAAATTACCGCATAAACGTAACGGTGCGCTATTGGGGAATGTCAATTAAGGGATATCCCTAAAAAAAAAGTTAGAAAATAAAATATCATATACCCTTGGAGATATGAAGTCCCAAAGTGCAAAACTTCGAACGCTTATAACTAGAAGGTAACAGCACATATTAACGAAAAACATGGTTTAAAACAATACTACAGTCTATTTTAAAAAAATTTACCATTTGTTTATCTTTTAAATCTTCGAGTTACATTTTTATGATCAATTTAATTTTACAGAAATTTTTATAATATGAAGCTGACAACAATGTCAATAAAATATAATGGAAAAGTGTATGATCAAGACTTTTAGATGATATTTTTAGATGTATTTTCCTACGCTGTGTTGCCAAACTTATTCAACTTTGTTCGCGTTTTCCTCGATGAATATAACAGATGGATTTTTTTTTCAAATTTTCCAGTAATACTTAGGCATGCCCCAACAATGTATCATTTTGCGCCTATGTGCCAATTATTGGACACTCTGTATGTACTTTGAAATTACCATTTAATTTTTGTCTGGAAAAGTCTCGGGAAAAGTATAATAATCGATCTAAAAAATTCTATTTTCCCCTTCAAAGAGTAATATTATTTATTAATTTAACATCAAACTTTGCAAATTAGTGCAAAATACGGTTTTGAAAAACTTAATAGTTTTTTGATCAAAATTTCAATACGCCATTAAGGGCCCCCTTTAGAAATGGGATGAAGAATTTTTTTAAGAAAAAAAGTATATTTTTTGTTCCAATGCTATGTAGATTCCAACGCAAAATTGGCATGTTGTAGATGTTAGCTCGTATGCCTCTTTTTAAGCAGTCATTTGTTACTAAATTAAATTTGTTTTTCAGGAAGTACACATACGATTTAGCTACAAGAGTTTACCTAGAGCAGAAGCAAACGATGTGACAAAAGGAAAGAACAATTTTGATTGACCAACCGCGCAACTAATTTACCCCATAACCAAAAACTAAAATCTGTACTACACAGACCTCAAAATGACTTTACCAACACCTTCATCTGCGGATGCCTGCATTAGCATAGTCCACAGTTTAATGTGCCATCGACAAGGCGGCGAAAGCGAAGGCTTCGCCAAACGCGCTACCGAATCCCTTATCAAGAAGCTAAAAGAAAACCGAGACGAATTGGACTCTCTTATCACTGCCATAACCACCAACGGCGCGCACCCCACCAAGTGCGTAACAATCCAAAGAACCCTAGATGGCCGCCTACAAGTAGCAGGAAGGAAAGGCTTCCCTCACGTGATCTACGCTAGAATTTGGCGATGGCCTGACTTGTACAAGAACGAATTAAAACCCGCCAAGTGTTGCCAGTACGCGTTTGATTACAAGTCTGATTTGGTATGTGTTAACCCGTACCACTACGAACGACATTTATCCCCTGGTGTAAATTTCAGTGCGCTTGACATTAATTGTAAGGTTGAAGCCAAAATGGAACAGCTTGTTGTTGAGGAAACTGATCATACAATGCAGTACTACCCACAAGAAAGTATGGTTGCGCAGCCTGGTTCGCCTGGCGGAGGCAAAAAACCTTCGTCTCCTGAGGAATTACCAAAAGTCGCGAACGAGCCTCAAATCTGGTCGCATCAACCATTACACGTCTTCACTGGACGAGTACCTCAAAACTATTTTAACCCTGCAGCGAGACACGAACTCATTTTGCAAACAATGGGCGGCGCCCCTAATGGATTCCATCAACAAAGATTAGTCTCCAGCCACCCTAATCGAATGATTATCCCAAAACCAAGTTTGAACACCCTGAACTACACGCATTCTGCACAGAACCTAAGCACCACATACTGGCCGCAAAACCTAGTCCGATTGTCCAATCAACCCCCGCCTGATTATTGGTGCTCAGTCGCGTACTTTGAGCTTGATTCACACGTCGGAGAAATATACAAAGTACCATCGGTTCGTCGCAGCGTAGTAATTGATGGTTACGTTGACCTGTCGCGTGGCGAAATAGGCGATCGTTTTTGCCTAGGCGCGCTCAGCAACGTGCACAGAACGGAGCAAAGCGATCGCGCGCGTTTGCACATAGGAAAAGGCGTGCAACTGGACCTCAACGGCGAAGGTGATGTTTGGCTACGGTGCAACAGTGATTACTCCGTGTTTGTGCAGAGCTACTACTTAGATCGTGAAGCAGGCCGTAAGCCTGGTGACGCCGTACACAAGATCTTCCCCGCGGCTTACATTAAAGTGTTTGATTTGCCACAATGTCACCAGGAAATGCTCTCGCAAGCAGCGTCAGCAGCCTCAGCCGAAGCTGCCCAAGCTGCAGCGGTTGCAGGTCATGGTATCCATTCTTCGGGTGGTATTGCGCCCGCTTTGAGTTTAACAAACGCACGAGGCATTGGTGTAGATGACTTGAGGAGGTTGTGTATTTTGAGACTGAGTTTTGTTAAGGGTTGGGGGCCTGACTATCCAAGACAAACGATCAAGGAGACGCCGTGTTGGATTGAGGTGCATTTGCATAGGGCGTTGCAACTTTTGGATGAGGTTTTGCATAGGACGGCCATTGGTGGTTCGCGTGGAGTAGAATAATGCGTTTGGAGATTGTTTAGTAACTGGTGTTTTGTATTAATAATTGTTTTTTTTGTAATTTTATAATAAATGCCACAAAAAAATATTTTACTTTTCTTAGTCTTGAAAATAGTTATTTTATTAACAAGTGCGGAAGGTGATACTTTTTCGCACGCCAGCTGCGTTGGACGAACGACGCAAAGCGGAGTTTAAACGCTCAACAGTCTGCCGTCCAAAGAAAGATAAGAAGACTCTTCTCAATTTTACAAAATTTTTGCCATCTTAGACATTGCCTTTATTGATTTCATGGAAAAAAAAATTAATCTTTTGCTTGAAAGAAAAAAACATAAATTAAATTAACCGTTAGTCCACTACGTCATCAATTTTGCAAGTAAAAAGACCGTAACTACCATTACCAAGCAAAAAAACCGTAAGTTCATGTACACTTGGGGTATTTTTCCTTAGCATATTAGTCATTACTTACGGTTATTTTACTTAGTAAAGGATGACGTCGAAGTATGGACTTACACATTTTTCTCTTAGCTTAGTGCAAATTGCATTGATTTGTCACTTACGGTTTTTTTACTTTGTATAATCACTACAATTAACACCATTCCACCTTAAGTACATTTTTGTTTATATTTCGTGGATAAAGATACATTTTTTAATTATTTTTTCAGAATGTGATCATTATTATAATGACAAACAGCCTTGCACAAAAAAAATTACTAAATTATATATAAACCCGTTTTTCTCAAAACTATGAAATTGGGACATACGGTCTTTTTCCTTTGGACGGCACTGAAGTTGCCTAGTCTGGACGCCGCTTTAATAATAATTAGGTAAGGTAAGTGTTAAAACAAAGTGAATTTAATTTCAAATGGAAAACACCTACACAACTCATTTATATTTTATTACCTACGCAAATACATTTTTTAAGCAAAAAATAAAAAAAGCAATCTTCTTGTGTATGACGTAAGTATATTGAGTAGACCTTTTAATGAAATAGCTACCTGAATCTACATAAGCTCTATTTCAGGTTATTAAATTCTTTCATTAAATGTAGGTACACTGAAGACCTTATTCATATTTTCTATTTAAATGTTCTTTATTCTTAAAGCCCATTTAAAAGCTATACGCAGTCAAAGTAAAAAATTGATTTCTGTAATTTGCTTTTCCAGCCAAATGGTTCTGGCTTGCTTCTTTTCAAACAAGTTTTTTATTTAGGAATTGGGGGTTAATTGTCACAAAAAACGAGTTATAATTTGTACAATATAAAATGGTGGAATGTATACTATCCTAAGCGGAACAACCAAGTTATAAAAAAAGACTGAGGATAATAATTCTTAGGATAACAAAGAATTTATTGGTTAAATTCGACCAATCCATTTTAAAAGAATAATTTTTTTTTCAACCAATTTCTTTATTTCCATAATTATTTCATTTATATGTCAAATTAGAGGTTTATGCCAAAATTTAAAGCATTTTACAGCAAATTATACTGGAAATCACCCGTTGGCATTAACCTGAGCTGAAATATCCCGTAGGCAAGCACTGACAACGAATTAATTTACCTGGATAGAAGTCAAAGTTATCATTTTTTGTTAATTTTGTCAAAAATTGTTCTTTTGGTTAATCGTATTCAGTGTTTAAATTAAGTTAATATTATTTGTTTGGGTAAGTAGCATTTATAAATAAAATAATCGTGTCGAATAGCTCTCGTGCTCTTGATAAATTTTCGATTTTAAAAGAACTCGTGCTTGTTGAATACGCAATGCCCCTTAAACGTAAGGGTGTTTTCTTTGAATTATTTACCTCATGCTTCGCACTCGGTAAATAATGAGACAATATCTTTACTTTTGCGGGACATTGCTATGCAACAAGCACTCGTTCATTTTATAATCGATAATTCACAGGGCACACGTGCTATTACTACCGATAATTTAATTTAGTTCATCAGGTAAAGAAGTTAAAAGAAAGACAGAATATTATATTTTAAATTCAAAATTAAAATTATAATTGGGTCTTTAAACAAAAATTTGGTACCCTTGTAGTAGCCAAAATAAAGTTTTTTTTATTAACTTATTTTACATCGGTCTGTTTCTGCAACTATGGATACCGATGCTCTGAGTGAGACTACCAGTACCCCCAACCGAGAAATTTTGTCGTATCCCATCCTTTTCCAAAGATAGATAGATCTCTTTTACGTGCACATATGCACACGGGACCGCATCTTTTACTTCGTCTTCCGAGCGAAGGCATCACTAGAAACATTTATCCAACCAGTAAATGTTACCAGCAGACTTTTTTTTATTTTTGGATCACTCTCGGGTTCGAACCCGGGTCACACACCCTGGTGAGAGACAGTGATGCTTACCTCGACACCGTGCCTGTTGGCACAAAATAAAATTGAAACAATTTTAGGAACAGGCCAATTTTTGTAAAAGTGCCTAAAAAGGTAGGAGCACCTATTTATACCTAGTTTATTTTATTTTATGCGTAATTAAATTAATGGCTACGTCAAGAAGTTTAAGCGCAATTTTCTTTATCTTTTCTCTAAATTGTTTGCAACTTGTTAAATTGCCTTTTGTATAGTTTTGACGTTTTATTCTTAGTTACGAGTTTTTCGTCCTTGTTTGGAGGCACGTTAAACTGGTAAATACCGAGGTTAATACCAACTTTTTTTTATACTTTTATTATGTTGCTAAGTGGTTGTACACGTGCTTTTCCAGGAACTTTTTGTTATTGAATTGTTTTGTACGTACCTATATGTTTACTTTTATTAGTTTTATTAAACTTTTTGCGTACAAATCTATGAACATCAAAGAGTATATAAAATCCGATGAAAAGCAGAATTTTGCATAATTTTTCGTAAAGTTTAGAATTAAAAAAAAAAGTTTTAAAAACAGATATTTTAAAAATTACCCTATTTTAAGCTTCATTCACAATGAAAATTAGCTTGCATCCGGTAAAAATTAAGGGCGATTTATAGAACGTTACTTTCACTTTACTTCGGCGTAACTTCACTTCCGCGTAACTTAACAAATTTGCTTAATTTATAGATTGTAAGGTTACGTGAAATTGGGAACAGGTATGCGCACTCGCGACTTCTGACTATTTACACCTGGGCGGTAATTACGGAATATCGCTTCGTACGAAACCTACATAAGAAGACCTAACAGGTTTCGTACGAAGCGATATTCCGTCATCACCACCCTTGACAATAAGGGTGAATATTCCATTTTTGCAAATTTTTGCGCATGATCGGCCATGCTCGGCTTTCGACTAGTACGACTAACAGCTAAATGAATTAGCAAAGTAGCGCTAAGTGAAGTATAAATTTGCTAATACATTCCCATGTATTTTAATTAATTTTCTGTAAAGTTACGCCGAAGTAAAGCGAAAGTAAAGTGACAGTAACGTTCTATAAATCGGCCTTTATTGATGGACCTTTTGAATATGTATCTTTTTAATTAAAATGAACCCTTATAAACTCACTGAGCAATGAGCAGAAAGTGCTGTTTTTTGTTTATTTTTGCCAACCAACATTACATAACCACAGTTTAAATGCTTCGCGACATTCCCCGTGAACAGAGTTACCAAATTATCAAACTTGAACGATATTTTTGTCCGAGATAAGGAAAAATGTTTTTTTTTAAACAATTTCTAAGAATTCTTAGGTTATACAGGGTGTTACCAAATAAGTAGGAAAAAATTCAGGGGGTAATTTCTGAACCCATATTAAGAAAAAAAGTTCATATGAACATGTGTCTGAAAATCCTTCGTTTTTGAGATACAGCCTCCCCAAAAACCCCTAAAAAATCAGTTTCTTCGCTATAATTTTGAAAAGAATAATTTTTTCAAAAAATTTTATAGGACCTATTTGATTTATCTAAATACTAGAAATATTTTTCCCTTTGTAAAATTTAAAAAAACGTGTTAATAGTGGGGGTCCTTGGGGGGCTGTAAGAAAAAAAAAAGTCAAAATCGGGCATATGTTTATAGGAACTTATTTTCTTAAAATGGGTTCAGGAATTACCCACTGAATTTTTTCCTACTTATTTGGTAACACCCTGTATAGATAATTTCACAAACATTTTAAATTTTAAAAGAACAAATTTTGTTGAAGAGGAGCACAAAATTAAGAACCTTGGGAAATCGACAGCTTTAAAAAGAAATAAATTGTCAGACCTATTTTGAATCTAGGACCTGACTAAGTAATGGTTTATTTTTTGATTTGTCTGCAAAAATGGTAATTCGATACTCCACATTTAGTGCAAAAAATCCATTATAATTATCTAGAAACTTGTCCATGTCCTCCAATCATGACAGAAAACTATTTAAAATTTGCATTTCCATTTCCTATTCCTTGTTAAGTTATATAGCTTTTACAGCGCGATCTATTTAACCTCACTCCTCGGAGTGCATTTAGAGTTCACCAGCCAATAAAATACGAAAATTAAATTTCCTGAATTCCGCTTGCCGGATACGGATCCTTATCAACGTACCTTAGCATAGATAGTATAGAGCTTTTTTATCATAGACAGACAGATATTACACCATAGAAATAGAATGACTAGAAATGAATTGCCTATAATCATAAAATTACCAGTGTGTGGGTCCAAGGTCTAAAAGACTAGCATAGGGAAGTTCCATTGAAAACGTTTGTTTATTTACGTCCACTTACTCATTAGTCCATATAACTTACATTGGGTAAACAAAAAGATTGGCCCCAAACAATGAATTTTTATACCTTCTTTATTGTAAATATAAAATCTCTTTGTGCACACATTTTATATAAGTTTGTGCCTTTTTTTTAAACAATAAGTAAATGTGAGGCTACTTACCAGTGCATCAGCTTTAAACGATTGACAGTTGAAATTGTGAATTCAATTTTCATTTGTTCATTCTGCAAATAAAATATCAATATCAATGTTAATGGAAATCATCATTTGTTTATGCGCGATTCAATGCAACAAATTACTACCATTCATGCATCAGTCTTTTTATATCAATTTCTTTATTCGTATAATTATTGATAAAAATGAAAAGTCAAAATGGAAAAACGTTGTTTATAGTTTAAAGAAGTGCAAATAATAATGTTCTTTTTGGGATGCCAATGACATATATGACTAGACTTTCTGTTGAAATTTTCAGGTCACTTACCACTATCACTACATTGAACTTTTATGATGGTTAGACAAATAGTTTGGTAAATATTTACGATTACGTGTTTTTAGTCTACCTGCTTAATGGCCATTATTTCCGAAGGGGGGCACTTTTTCAATAAACTGTTTTTATCGAATGTCTTGGCCAGCTTTTTGCTATATCAAAAAAAAAGCAAACTATATACGCGGACACCCATAACTATTTTTTTTAATAACGTTAGGAACCATCCTGTATAAAAGAAACGTTTTAAAGTGGGATTCGCAATGAAAATTAGCTTGCATCCGGTAAGAATTAAGGTAGCTTGTAAGAACTTGAAATATGTACCATTCACAATGAATTAGCTTGCATGAGCTCTTACAAGCTAATTCATAATGAATGGTATATCCCAAATACATATTGCAAGCTCTTACAAGCTACCCTTATTCTTACCGGATGCAAGCTAATTTTCATTGTGAATGAAGCTTAAATCTGGGCACTTTCTGCTGAATAGTCTTTTAGTATTCACGACTACCATTTTCATATAAATTTTAATCCCTCTGATAGAAATTTATTTGCCATTAACGATAACTTCTAGTCAATTTTGAATAATATTTCAGTAAAACTAGAGTAAAATATCTCTACTATTTTACTGGTTTTATTTTCTTTGTTCTTTGCAAAAAGTACAATTATCTTTGAGCTGCCAAAAATACAGCAGGATTTTTTGACCCAAATTTAGTTGTGTCATGTGTGGTTTATTATACTCTTCGCAAGACTAGGTCCGAAGAGTATATTGCAATCGATACGAAAATCCTAAAATCGTCAATTTTCATCCTAGAGCAAAAATTCTTGCAGATTCGTGCGTTTCATGACATTTTAAGATTTTCATTTTTTGTCCGTCCGTCGGTCGGTCGGTCGGTCGGTCGGTCGGTCGGTCGGTCGGTCGGTCGGTCGGTCGGTGTGTATGTATGTCACGTTTCTTGTAAACACGCTATCTTAAGAACCAAAATTCCAATCCAATTCAAATTTTAAGGAAAAATCGACCTCTATAAGAGGAAGATCCCTATTGTTTTTGATAAGAATCCGAATACTACAAAGCCCCCTTTTCAGCCCCCCAAATGAAAAAAAAAATCGTAGCTCGACTATTATTAAATTTACAAAAAAAATTATTCGACATAAAATATAGACAATTTAATTCTTCACCAAAAAGTATTCCTTAGTTTTTTTGTCCGACCCCCCAATTACCCCCCAGCACAAAAAAACTTCCTATCTCCGTTATTATTCAATCTACAAAAAAAATATTTTTTACAAAATTATTAAAAATTTAATTTTCTATTAAAAATAATGGTTCATTTTTTGTAAAGTTAGCTAGTAAGGTTAAAAAACAAAAACTAAAAGATTTTAGTAGCAAAAAACTTCTAAGTCCAAATCGCGTCACGCGTCGGTCAAGAAGGCCATGCCAAAAATGTTTCAAACAAAGAAACAAAGCCAACTGTCAGAACAAATAACCTCAAATATCTTAAACGTCAGAACTGACGTTTATCCTCTTCGCTTATGAAATTCTTCGTGTTTTCTGTTAATAGTTTGCACTCTTCGCAGATTTTATTTACATATTTTTTTTTTATAAGAAACTATTAATTATCCTGTAATAATTTTCTCGCGAAGAGTATCCCATAGAATGTGTAGCAATTATATAAAAAATTGATTTAGCTTTGATTTACAATATATAAAACTACACTTCTACTGATTCCGAATTCTACTCGAGCTACTTATTTGCGAAGAGTAACTTCTACGCGTTTCGACTTCTACCCATTCTAGTTTTACGTGTTTTCTCAACATTTATATTTGTAAAAATCAATCCTTTGGATCTAATTAACCCGAATTGGAATCCAGGTTAATTAAATTCAAAGGAATGGCATCTTCTAGAGAAAAACTTTCAAAGGAGCATTGCTCCAAATACTCTAAAACTGGAACAGGATAAAACTTACATTAGGATTTTTGCATGCAGAATGCAAGCTTAATTAAACATACGAGTAAACAAGAGGGTTGGATCAGTGAGAGGGATAGATCATTTAAAAAGTTAAACTTTGCTAATAGTTCATTTTTTATGACTATTTTTTTATTTTTATATAATTTTTACACATTACATATGATACTCTTCGCAGTAGATGATTAAAAAGGTGCATTTTTTATTTTATTGAAAGAAACGTAGAACTTTTTTTTTTTTGTAAACGGGTGGGGATACAAAAAAATTACTAGATGCTTTTTTATAGGGAAAAATACATTATTTTTCTAAGATAATTTTTTCCCAAAGCTGATATTAATGAAAATATGAATTTTTATCTACTTTGAGAGTGTTTCTAACCCTCTATTTATTACTTGATTGTTTCCAACAATAGAGCTCTTCCTCTAAATGGGATTGATTTTTGTGTTAAATCTCAAGTCGATCCGATACACCGTTCTTGAGTTATGTTGGTCACAAATTTCGTTACAGACAGACAGACAGACAAAAAATAAAAGTCTTAAAAAGTCATGAAACGAACGAATATGTAAAATGTTGCTCTAGGACGAATATTAACGATTTTAGAGAAAGTTCGACCAATCGCAATATACTCTTCGACTTTGTTTGCGAAGAGTATAATAAAAGGCTTCCCATGTGCCCGGTGGGTAATAAGGAAGCTGTAATTCTGCAAGAAGCAAACGAAAATGTGTATTTTGAATAGTGATTCAGTTTGACATGGCATAGCACGCTCTACATAGTTCAAATTTGATTAGTTCATTATACAGACCTTCAACTATAATTTGGAAAATTACGTCGCAATAATGAAATAAACCGTATAAAATCCAATTTACCCTTTAACAGTTAAGTATACTTGAACGCCATGAGAAAAACAAACAACCTCAAAGTCAAAGCAATTTTGTCAGATTCCTGCCGTCCAATGCCCTTTCAATCAAAGTTACGACAAATTGTCAAGCGAGTATTTTGCTAATTTTATACCTTGTTTTATGCTATACAGGGTGTTTTCAAATAACTAGAAAAAAATTCAGGGGGTAATTCCTGGACACATTTTAAGTAAAAAAGTTCATATAAACATGTGTCCGAAAATCCTTCTTTTCTGAGATACAGAGTGCCAAGGTTTCTAAAAAAAAACTTTTTTTTTAAGATTACCTAGAAACTAAACCAGATATTTATAAACACGTAGGCATAAAGTGTGGTAGAAAAGAAATAAAAATGATAATTAGAAGGGGCACATTTGGGGGTACCATGGGGGTTGTTCCCCCAATTTTTTTGTGTGTTACTTTTTTGGTATTTTTATAAAATAATTAGAAGCCCTAGGATATGATCTTTAAAATTAATATCCTGTTCTTTTTTCATAAAACTAACCGTTTTCGAGAAAAAAATTCATTGCTCAAAGGCAACAAAATTTCTTTTTTAAGTTTGGCTTTTTTATTTTAATGAAAATAAAACATATTTAACAATGAAGGGTTAATTTATTACTTTTTTTTATTATAATTTTAAATTAATATCTGGTTTAGTTTTTTAGTAATCTTAAGAATAAAATTTTTTTTTATAACTTTGACACCCTGTATCCCAGAAACGTAGGATTTTCGGACACATGTTTATATGAACTTTTTTCTTAAAATGGGTTCAGGAATTACCCCCTAATTTTTTCCTAGTTATTTGGTAACACCCTGTATTATGGCCACAAGCTTTTAGCTGGGTTTATAAAAGGTTAATTTTATTTAACTTCGAGGCAACAAAATTCTTTGTTACTTGACCATTTACGTTAAATTATTGGTCTTAACCTTTTTTTTGACTCAAAGTTTTCATTTACCTTTAAACATTTATTGACATATTTTGGTTCACTGAAGACCCAATTATGCCGGGTTTAAAAATCACTTCGACTTTATTATTGTTACCTGTTTATTGTTTACTGTTTATCTTTAAGTGACTAGCAAAATCTACATGTTTATAAAAACTTTTAGTATAACCTTATATCTGGAAATTAAACAATCACAAATTTAACCAAACCCATGAGTATTTCTTCACTTATTTCAATCACTTTCATTTAGGAACTGTTTAAACACTAATAAAGAACCGAATGATCCACTAAATCAACCAGAAAATAAATATTTTGTTAGCTTTCCAGGTTATATTGCACCGTTTGACATCTAACAGTAGTTCCAATTAAAACATAAAATAGTTTAGGTAAACAATACAAAGTGACTAAAGTTAAAGTTCTTTTTATAAACAGGTAGGTAAGATTTGCACACATTTATCTTTTAAAATAAAAGTTAATAGATAAACAGTAAACTAGTAGAAGTAATTTATAAACTGACTATTTAATTTCGACAAAATTGTACTTTTTATCTTCCTCTTAGATAGGTAATACAATTCACAAATTTATGTACCCAATGTTTGTTATATACCTTTCAATTATAAATTAATCTACTGGTAATAGCTATTAAAAACCACATTTAATCATTAGCTTCGATTAGGTAAATATCATTAACCAGTAATAACACAATTGGCCAAATAATTTAAACATTGGTTATTTATTGATTGGGTATTTTTTGTTGAATTTCAACTATCTACTCTGCTCTATTATTTGTCAACGTATCATTGCTTTATATGTTTTTTTCATTTCAGGATTTTTGGTATCACAAACAAGGTCCGAAAAAAAATTAAACTTTGGGCTTGTTTAATGTTTTTACTGTCCCGAAGAAGATAAAAAGAAATAATTTATCGAAACGTTGACAAATCTAAAAAGTTTTACAATCTTTACCACATACCTAAAAAAACTAAATTAATTTTTAACCATGAGCGTAGGATACTGCACATGCAGTAGAACGAAATGCAAAATTAGGCCATTGGAGACCATATGTGTCAGTTTACATTTCAAAGTGAGATTCTGGAACTGAATTTAAGTAGAGGTCAACTCAAGGTTGGTGCACTTAGGCCTCTTAATTGGGTCCATTGTACATGCCTCCAACGAGACCCTAGAGAATTACAGCCTCAGGTTCGGATCTTTAACGTGCACAAGCACGAGTATACGCACACGGAACCACCGGCTTTACTTCGCTTTCGAACGAAGGTGTCCTGAGATACAAATATCTCTCCACCAAACTTCTTCATTTTTGATCATTCCTGGGATTTGAACCCAGGTCACTTTGGTTAGGAGTCGGACACTTATTCGCTAAGTCAGCTCAGACAAATAGATCTTCAAAAAATATTCGTAAGTAATTTTTGGCTGAGAAAACAAAAAGCGAGTTATTTGTAAAAAACAAATATAATACACATATTTTGACTAGGTTTTTGGCAATAATATTTTTTTTTGTAACAGTTACAAAATAATTTTTATATATTTTTAGCTTCACAAATAAAAATAAAAATCTACGACCAATAGGAACGGAAAAATGTACACTGCAAAAATTCCCCTCTTTTTAATTGATAAAGAGGAAAGCTCACCTCTTAGGAGTGTGCAAAATGTGGATTTAAGTTCCCTAATACATGTTTTAACATATACAGGGTGTTTCCAAATAAGTAGGAAAAAATTCAGGGGGTAATTCCTGAACCCATTTTAAGAAAAAAAGTTCCTATAAACATATGTCCGATTTTGACTTTTTTTTTTCTTACAGCCCCATAAGGGTCCCCACTATTAACCCGTTTTTTTAAATTTTACAAAGGGGAAAATATTTCTAGTATTTAGATAAATTAAATAGGTCCTATAAAATTTTTTAAAAAAATTATTCATTTCGAAATTATAGCGAAAAAACTGATTTTTTAGGGGTTTTTGGAGGGGCTCTATCTCAAAAACGAAGGATTTTCGGACACATGTTCATATGAACTTTTTTTCTTAAAATGGGTTCAGGAATTACCCCCTGAATTTTTTCCTACTTATTTGAAAACACCCTGTATAAAAAATCTGGCTTTTATATATTTTTTTCTAGCTCAAATGACAACAATCTTGTAGTAGGTGTAGAATCTATATTTGAAAGTTTATTTCTGTATGAACCAAATATAAGCATTACGAGTATTTAATTAAAGTTAACTCCCTATAGAGTATGAACTTGCATTTGTAATAATAAAATTACCTTATCGTAAGTGTAATCCAACTTTTGATGGTATAAATTTCAAAAGTTATGATTAAAAGTAATAAAAACCAAAGGTATAACACAAAAACGTCACTTATAACTTTTATCACTGATGAATAGCAAAAATAACACCATTAAAGATGAAAATAAACACTCTCGTAAACACTAATGTCACTAATAGTATAAACATACCGTATATGCACTCATAGATAATGGCAAATGTGATTCAAAATATGGTAAAATTTATTGATACTTAAAGCAAATAAAAGGTAACTAATTGGTAAACATTATACAATTAGAGCTTAGATGTTAATACAGTACATGTCTAAGAAATCCTGTCCGCAATTTACCAGGTGGTCTTCTTCAGTCATTTAATTTTTTTTTATTTACATTGTTAATAGGCCAAGATCGATAGATTTTTACTTTGCAAGATATATACAGGGTGTTATTTTGTAGACTTTACTAGCGATTTGCTCAGCTATGTGCAATTCGATTTTCATGAAAATTTCTGGAGTGACCATTTAGGAACTGTGCTTGCGACTGGTAAATTCAATATTTTAATTGCTCTATTGGTTTTGCAGAAAATGACAGTAACAATCATACTTATCGATTTTTATGTTAATAATTATTTTTTTTCTGAAAATCTAGATTATTTTACGTACAAATCAATTTTTACATTTTTAATAAACCTTACCATTGCTTCATAATCGATTTAATTAATTTAATAAGTTTTCCTAACATAGTCGGCTGATTTAGTCTTTTTTTTTTATTAATTATCTTAGGTAAATGGGCTACAGATTTAACATTTTTGTGTGTTCTTATTGTGTTGACAAATTATGACAATCGTGATTTATTGTTAATAACGTCAAAAAAATAAGTGTCATAAGAGCAAAATAAATTCAACGCCAGCCTAAATAAATAAAAGAACAATTTTAGCCAGGTATTTCAAGAAACTTTATGAATTTATTCCAAAACAACGGAGATTCTTAATTAATATCTAAAAACTGATTTAAATGTAAAACAATAAAGCTTTTTCGAAAAAAATAAATATTACCAAAAAAACGTAAGAAAAAGCTAATGACTGTCCTTTTCTGCAAAACTAATGAACCAATTGAAATTTTGTATTTATTTAAAATAAACAAATGGTGGAATGGTTTAAGATAGACGGTAGCTTTGTATTAAACCATTTTTTCCTTAATATGTGCAGTTTTATTCAAGATATAAGCGTTTAAAGTTTCGCACTTTGGGCCAACATATCTCCAAGGGTATATGAGATAGTTTTTTTTAAACAATTTTCTGGGGCTTCCTAGACATGCCCCATCAACGTACCATCGCGTTTATGCGCCATTTTTTGGACACTCTGTAAGTGATATAACATCTATTTAGGAAGCTAAATCCACAAAATGCAAGTTGCAGATCTATCATGATCTAATAATGCAAATTAATGGGGGCTTTTTGGGGAGCTTCCACGCCAACCCCAAACACCTATTTTGTGCATTTTGTGGATTTTTAACAATGTTAATGCTACAATTGTCAAACTCTATTTATAGTAAACAGCCACTTAGATTTTAAGGAACACTTAAGAATGTGCGGGGAATGTATAACACAATATAAAAAATCTGACTGTTCTACATTTTTTGTAGGAATTGTTATGTTTTCTTTACTATCTTGGCCTATAAGCAAATTTTTTTATTTAATTGCTTGTTATTTTTAGCACATTTTTTATTATTGTTTAACAGACATACAATTTTTGATTTTATGTTTTTGGAAGCCAGAACAAGCGGATCAATAAAAAATAATATTTTTACCCTGTCATATTGGACATTTTCCAAAATGATATTAAATGTGGTATATACAATAATAAAATTTAATTATCATCGTTTATACGAGTTATTAAAAATTATTTCTATTATTAATGTGTTGTAAACTTTATTAAAACAATATTTTTAATTTTAATGGTTTCCTCAAAAATGTTTGCCAAAACAAAGTTTTTATAGCCACAATAGAATTATGAATTAAACGATTCACTATGTATATTTAAGTATGCGTAAACAATGAATATCATCACACATTAATTTTTATTAGCTTATTTTTTTAAAGAAGCAGTTTTAAGATTTTAAATTTTTTCTATAATTTATTAACCTTCTTTTTGTCCTTTACCACATGTTATTTTTATTAAAAAAAATTGTACAAAGTACAAAGTTGTACCTATATTTTCTAGCATTATTTAATTTCTATAAACTATGTAATACATAGTTTGTTTTCTTTTTAAGAAAATTACCAATATTATCTTTTTTAAATTTAGTTGCAAAGTGTATTAATAATAAAACTAAATTAAGGGTATGTCAAAGTCCCTTTAACTTTTAAATAATTGGGTGTCATCCTTTTTCCAATTTTAGATATAAAAACTGTTTTACGACCGTCGTAAATTTTCTTTTTATTGCCTTTTAAAAAGTAACTTTAATTTCCTTTTAAATAATTAATGACAGATATTGAATGTAAGTACCTACTTGCATAGGCGCTTATGATACCTACATAACTATTTAACTAATAGACTTTTATTTTTTTTTTGTACCAGATAGTGGATAGTGAATGTCACTTCATTTACAATGAAACATAGCTTGAGTCTTTTTTTAGAGATGCTTGCACTCCTTAAAATATGTGTTTAGGCCATCATTCACAATGAAAATTAGCTTGCATCTTGTAAGAGTTGAGGTAGCTTTTAAGTGGGATTCACAATGAAAATTAGCTTGCATGCGGTAAGAATTAAGGTAGCTTGTAAGAGCTTGAAATATGTATTCGGGATATACCATTCACAACGAATTAGCTTGCATGAGCTCTTACAAGCTAATTCATTGTGAATGGTATATCCCAAATACATATTTCAAAGTCTTACAAGCTACATTAATTCTTACCACATGCAAGCTAATTTTCATTGTCAATGAAGCTTTAACAGCGTAAATGAATATTTTAAGCTCATGCAAGTTATATCTTAATTTTTACAAGATGGTAATTTTTATTGAATATCTAAACTTTCATTTACAATAAAAATTAGCATACATCTTGTAAGAATTAAGGTAGCTTGCAGGTGCTTGAAATATTTATTTAGGCTAAATCATTTACAATGACTATAGTGGGATTCACAATGAAAATTAGCTTGCACCTTGTAGGAATTAAGGTAGCTTGCAAGAGCTTAAAATATATATTTGGGATATACCATTCACAATGAATTAGCTTGCATGAGCTCTTACAAGCTAATTCATTGGGAATGACATTGCCTAAATACATTATTTCAAGCTATTGAAAACTTCCTTAATTCTTACCGGATGCAAGCTAATTTTCATTGTGAATGAAGCTTTAGCTTGTATGAGTTAATTCATTGTGAATGATGGCCTAAACACATACTTTAAGGAGTGCAAGCATCTCTAAAAAAAGACTCCTCTGTAATGCCGGGTTTATAAAACCCTTCGACTTTATTATTGCTACCTGTTTATTGTTTACTGTTTATCTTTAAGTGACTTTAGCAAAATCTGCATGTTTATAGAAACTTTTACTATTACCTTATATCTGGAAGTTAAACAATCACAAATTTAACTTAATCCATGAGTGTTTCTTCACTTATTTGCATCACATTCATTAAAAAACTAATAAAGAACCGAATTACCCATTAAATTAAAATAATTAAGCATATTTTGTTTTACTTTAAGGTTAGGTATACTAGCAGTAGTTCAAAGCAATTCTTGGTTATATCAGAGAAAATTCATAAATAAGAGAGACGACATACACTGAGCGGCTTCTGATTGGTTAGCTGGCAATTTTCCCACAACAACGGCTGCTCCAAAATTACATTTTTGGCATTTTTTTGACTTTTTGTCAGTTTGTTTCCAAAAGTCGAAATTAAAGTAGAAAGGACCCTCATATGTCGTCTCTCTTATCTTTAAATTCTTTCTGGGTTATATTATCTATGGTTAAAGTTATAAGATAAAATAGTTCAGGTAATCAATACTAAGTGACTAAAGTTAAAGAATTTATGAACAAGTAGATAAAATTTGCACACATTTATCTTTTAAAATAAAGGATAATAGATAAACAGTAAACCAGTAGAAGTGATTTATAAACTGAGCATAAGAAAGAAAAATAAATATAAGACAACTCTTGCACCTTTTGATTTTCAACAGTTTAACTCTTAACATTAAAAATAAGAAACTGGTGGAACTTTGGTAATATGTAACTTGTTGTGTTCTAGTTCTACATATACAACAAATAGCTCTATTTTGTCGCAAGCTTAACCCATGTCATATATTGTTCGTAATCTTGTAGAATAGATGTTAACACTTATATTACCAGCTCCAGTTCATTGTCAGACCTAACAAATGAGAAGAAACTTCAAACAAGTAATCTAAGATGTGAATAATGCGACTAAAGCTCATGTTTATGGTGACGACAAAAATGATAGATACGCTTATGTTGTGGAATAAATTCAAAGACATTTCTCTACTGGATAAAGTATTGTTTACAAACAATGTAGCATAACATACCCCAATGGTTCTAATTTCAAAGTATTTCGCAGTGTGAAAATATTGCAGTAATGCTTAGTTTATAAATCACTTCTACTGGTTTACTGTTTATCTATTATGTTTTATTTTAAAAGAAAAATGTGTGCAAATCCTACCTACTTGTTGTAGTGTTGTAAATTTGTGATTGTTAAACTTCCAGATACAAGGTAATACAAAATTTTTTATAAACATGTAGATTTGCTAGTCACTCAAAGATAAACAGTAAACAATAAACATGTAACAATAATAAAGTCGAAGTCATGTATAAACCCGGCATAACTCTCAACTCAAATAAAAGTCCCAAGGGTTAACATCCTTAAAATTAAGGATGAACAACCTCGCATGACTTTAAACAGCAAAAAAAAATTAAACAAAATGTAAATTTTGAAGAATTTAAGCAATATTTTTTTGTAGGAGTATATTATTAAGAATGTTATGCAAAAATTGATAGTAAGTAAAATCGGTCCACATTAATTGTTGAGCAGTTTAGAAAAATCATGTTTTTTATTATTTTTACGAACTACTTAATACAACAAAAAATGTGAAAACGTTGCATATGCGGCAATATCTAATAACTTTATGTAAACCCAAATACATGTTGGATGTATAAATCCTTATAGCTCCACAATGCGATATATTTTAAAAAGTGCAATAAAAATGAGGATACTAAAAAGTACAGTTGTACAAAAGAAAAAGAGAGCAACAAAAAAATAAATAATCAGTCAGTTTTGGATATCATTCTGGATTAAACTGAAGGGTCCTGCAAAATTAAGAATAAAGATCTTTAATTAACAGTATATTAACCCAAAAACCACAATAGATCTTATGGAGTCGCCTGGCTACTGTTATGTATGAATTAAAATTAATTAATTAACTAGCCAAAAAACACATTAATGAAATGTAGTCACTTATTCATTGCATAACAATTCCAGGATTGAAATTTTCCACATTTTCCAGATGACTGCATCACCAAGGATTTAAAAAATATATATGTTGTGGACGTGAGGCATTTCTAAATCATTTACTTTACGTGCATCAATATCTTACCAGCAAACAGAATTTTACACGAGACATAAATATAGCGAACATTATCTGACACTTTCAAGCAATATTCCCAGGAATATTTTATGGAAAACGGAATAGTGTGTCATGAGAGCACTAAAAGCATAAACATGATAAAGGCAGACAATGAGGTTAGGGTTGCATGTAATTTACAGTAAAATCGTTTTTTAAAGGACGCAGATTTAAATAATAATTTTCATTCTGAATGAAGCCTAAGGTTACAATGAATTAGCTTGTATAAGCTCATGCAAGCTAATTTATTGTGAATAATATAACAACATATTATAAATACATACATTACATATTTAGAATAGAACTCAACATGAAAATCCACATCATTAACGTTGTCATGACTTCTTGATATAACGTAATATTTAAAATTACTTTTCTTAATCCAACAAAATGACAGGCCAAACAGGTGGCGTTTTTTTTTTCAAAGGTAAACCCATCATAAGTGGGATCGTTTTCATCGTAAAACAAAATTGATTATTGCACCTTCGAGCTATTACCCTGCCAACCCTTTTGTGATGGGTTAATCGCTTTTCGAATGTGCTTTTCATGGACAGAAAATCCTGAAATAAAAATTTCATATTTTAGGCATTAAGGGGTACCTGTGTATTGGACAATAGTTAAGAAATATTAAATAAAATGTAATGCATAGAAAATCATGACAACGTTCGATGTTGTGCAGTGTTTTTCGTTGCCAGGGGTCGTATTTTCCAATTCATACTAGAGTGCCTTGATGTCATATTGACAGATATTGTCGCCTTATAGAGTGGCGACATGCATCATTCCTTCTCTGTCATACAGATAACGTCATCAATTGTGTTTGTAAGTTGTATTTGTTGTCATCTTTGCTAATATGTGGATGACGTTATCTGTATGACAGAGAAGGAATGATGCATGTCGCCACTCTATAAGGCGACAATAACTGTCAATATGACATCAAGGCACTCTAATTCATACCATAGCCAAATGCATGCATTAACCTGACATATGGTCCGTTTTTATGACAAACAATGTGCCATACTGCACTTGTCCATAAAGTGGGATTCACAATGAAAATTAGCTTGCATGGGGTAAGAATTAAGGTAGCTTGTAAGAGCTTGAAATATGTATTTGGGATATACCATTCACAATGAATTAGCGTGTAAGAGCTCATGCAAGCTAATTCATTGTGAATGGTATATCCAAAATACATATTTCAAGCTCTTACACGCTACCTTAATTCTTACCGCATGCAAGCTAATTTTCATTTGTGAACGAAGCTTAAAAAACTGATCGTTGCTTAGGTAACGAACGGCTAATGCATGCAATAGTTAGTGCATAAATTGGAAAATACCTACCCAGCTCTCGTACTAATTTATGTTACAAGCTAATCTTCATTGTAAAACTAATTTAACCTTTTATTTCAAAAAAAAAGTACTTTTAATTTTCATAATTACTCTTTTTAAAACCCCATTAAGATTGAGACAAAGACCTTTTACAAAAATTATAAATATATAAGTAGTCACCCTGTTTTCTCTCCAGTTGTGTAAACATCTATTTTGTATGAAAAAAAAAAAAGCGCATTGTTTGTATTTCATTTGTAGTGCAAACATGTTTATACAAGCAAAACCATTATCAATTCTTTATTAATTAGGTGTGGAAAAAGTTTAAAAAAGTAAACTACAGTTGAGTAATTAATTGGCAAAAAAATCCGAGCAATAATCAATTTACAAATATAACCTAAGTATAACATGGAAAATAAAAAGTACATTTGAATGTATATTTTACTATCCATTCAGGTTTTAAAAAAACCGCAGTCACCTATGAAAACTAGAACCTTTTCCTTTGAAAAGTTGAATTTTCCACAAAGTTGGCATTACATTTCTAATTTACTGAAACTAAAAATTTAAAAATGCCAAAATTAATATGACAGTTACATAAAACAGGCGTAACAATTGAAAAAGAGAATCGATTTCTGCTTGAGAATTTATAAAGAAAATTGTAGAAATTTTTGCACTAATTTATCCTATGATACCTAAAAAGACTTCTTAACAGTGAGTACTTACATAAATAATTCCTATTTTGTGTAAACTTTTTAATGGTTTAAAAATTAGTGCATTATAAAGTAAATTAATAATAAAATAAATACTTCTGTATATTTTAAAACCATTGTTTTTAATTCAGATGCCCTGAACATGTTTTTAAATGCATTTTTTAATTGTTTTGACTTTTTTTACATAACCAGCAAACACAAGTGACATTAATGACAATATACAGGGTAAAATCTGTCACCCTATGGCTCGCCTACTCTGTTTTAAATAATTGGTGAATGGATAGTAAGTAAGTAAGTTTGAATATAATAATATAGTTTTGAGGACCTATACATTTTTCTAGTAACATAACCTCTTGATAGTTATTTCAGGATCAAAAACGACAAATATGTAGATGCAAAAAATAGGAAAAACTTATTATGTCATAAGATTCATAAAAAAACCCTTAAACAGAATTTTATTAATTTCTCTTTATTAAGTTAGTTATTTATTCTTGGTATAGAAGATTAATTGCAAATTCCCAATGTGTCCTTCATGAAATAACTTTTTATCTCTAAATAGCTGGTATTCGTATTGTTTTGATTTCTAATTAAACAGAAAAAAACAAATATAATATTTTGATAAAGCGATATTTTGTATGACAGGATCCATTTCAAAACCAATCATAAATTGACAATGACAATCTCTACTGATGGTGGGAATTCAACACTTCATATATCGGCTTTCACTTTTTGTATTGAAGGTAATTAATCTTGTATTTTCAGTTGTTTTTCTATTTTCGGGATTTGTGCTTTTGAAGTCGCATCACAATTATTATTAACAAATTTTCGAGAACACTAAAGCTTTTTATTTAAAAAAGAATACCTTTTTCTCACGTACCTTAACTTCCACTTAACTAACCTTCTTTTAACGAAGTTAAGTAAAAGTAAAATGGAATTTAAGTTGTCTGAATTTAGCGTAAAAGAGATATAGTTTTCTGATGATAAGAATGTACTTTGTCGTTAAAAATAATAACGTTAGGGTGACGAGCATTATTAAGCGAAGTGTTTTTCAAGATAAGTTTACATTGTTTGTTTATATTTTATTCTCTAAATTGATATAATAGAAGGTTTTCTATTTTATTACCTAAACATCCACTCTTTAGTTTAACCAATTTATTCAAAAGATAAGTAGATCGTTACTCTTTAGATGCTTACTAGGCAGGTATAAGTAAAGCTTTATTCATAAACTTCCACTTTTTCTTTAACCTTACAAAATATCTTTAGTTATACCTTATAATTGGCATAAAAGTAGGTAATGTATTATAATATAGTTTATACCGAGGTTTATACAGTCCGATACCTCGAGTTTTTTGCTACTGTAATCTTAGCTTATTTTTTGTTTTTTTAAGCTTACTGGCTAAAAAAGAAGCCCTTCTTAATTTATTAACTAACCTAAATTGATTGACAGCTGTTTCGCCCTACTGGGGCTCATCAGAATCACGCATCAGGGATAGTTGATGCATAACCTTAAGAAACTAAGATACTTGTGTATTTCAACAAATATCGAAAGAATGACTTGAAGTGTTACCGCCATCTGCCGAGGCAGAAGTAACTCACACATGGGCAGCCTACTTATGTCCAGCTAAGGCAGCACTATAAGTAGGTCAGCCATACGATACTTGGTGGCGAAGCCACCAGTGTCCAAGGTAAACAGGACATGGGACATTAGTGGGCTGCCCATGAGTGAGTCACTTCTGACTCGGCAGATGGCGGTAACACTCCAAGTCCTCCTTTCGATATTTGTTGAAATATACAAGAATCTTAGTTTCTTAAGGTTATGCATCAACTATCCCTGATACGTAATTTTGATGAGCCCCAATAGGGCGAAACAGTTGTCGATCACTTCAGGTTTGGTGGGTGCATACCCTTAAGAAATAAAGAAGGACTTCTTCTAAAACTTGGCGTCCCAAGGCGTCCCGCCTTGGGTCGAAAGTGAATTTTAGATTCCACCATTTTATATTTTACTGGCTAACCTAACTAAAAAATTAACCAATATTTTTAATAGAAAACTAAATTTCAAAATTTTACTTTTAATTTTGTAACGAAAATGTAGTTTTTGTAGATTGAATAATAACGAAGATAGAAGGTTTTTCCGTGCTGGGATATAATTGGGGGGTCGGACAAAAAAAACTAATGAATACTTTTTCAAATAATTTTTTTTTGTAAATTTAATTTAATAGTTAAGCTACAAATTTTTTTAATTGGGGGCCTAAAAGGGGGCTTTGTAGTAATCGAATTCCTGTTAAAAATAATAAGATTATTCCTCCTATTAGGGTCGATTTTTTCTCAAAATTTGAATTGGACTTTTGGTTCTTAAGTGTTTACAAGAAACGTGACTTCACAGGACTACGGGACAAAGTTTTTCAAAGTTGTAAAAAAAAAACACAAATCTGCAAGAATTTTTGCTCTACGTTGAAAATTGACGATTTTAGGTTATTTGTATTGATTGCAATAATATCCTATACTCTTTGGAAATAGTCTTTTAAAAATAATAATAAGTAGGGCTTTTCTAAATTAAAATCGCATATTTTGATTAAATAGATATTTAATTTATTTACCTACCTACTTTTTAATATCGTAGGTATATCAAAAGGTTTACGCTGGCATACGAGTATTAGGTAGACGTTTTAAAAATTTAATATTGAATGAGGTACTTACCAGTAATACGTTTCAAATCTTTTGGGGCTTTTTTGCACAAGGATCACAAGCACATATTTTTAACCCTCGACGGTTTATGAAATGCTACTAAAAAAATCTTAGAGACTCGTTTAAAACGAGTCTCTCTCCACCCACCTTTAATAAAATTATACTCACAACAAAATATTTATTGATAGTCTAGATCAAAGAACTTAAAAGTAAGGTGTTAATAACTCATAAAATAATTAATATAGGGCCCAGGGTCATAGATAAGCATATTATTTTATTTACTTTTATAAGCTCGCTGCGAGTGCTTTTTTAATATAATCCTGCCTATCATTCACCTACTTTTGATTTAATATTAATTATGAAGTTCAGAACTTTATAGGTAAGCTGTTTTTGTTCTTAAAATAATATACAGAAATTTTAAAACAACAATAAACCTGAGTGTTGAGAGCATATTAAAACTAAAGGTAGAGATCCTAGTCGTAAAAAGTTAAAACAACATTTTTACTGCAGCATTAGAAATGCATTTGCAGGTACAAAAATCAAACAAGATAACTCTTTCTAGACATTTATAGGGTGCCACAAAAAGTGTTAATAATTAGATTTTTTTTTACATTTCTGTGGTAGGGAGGCAAAAGGGGATAAGTATGAAAATGTCATTTGCGCATGCCACTCTAAAAATGGTTTTCCCACAAATATTAAACTACATTAGTGCAATAGTGAGAAGCTAGGGAAAAAATAGATTCCACAGTACGTATCTGGCTGATCCAAATTGTAAATATCTAAATGTTTCTATTAAAATTCGGTGTCCGAAAAACACATTTTTTTAAATGTCAAATATACTATCGTGGTCATGGAATTTCAAACGATTTTTCATCAGCCACCTTTGCTTTTTTGAATATTACTCTATTGTGAATGTGGTTTTTTGTGTCAGTTTTCGAATGTTATTTTGACAACAAATGCGTCAAATGGATTTTATTAAAATAAATTATGTAAAATGTGCTGCCGGCGAGAAAAATAGTAAGAAGATATTATATTCCCTTTTTTAAATAATTTTGTTTTAGGATAACAATAAGGTTCTAATCTTCGTAAAACATCAGAGAAATGTTTCTTGTTAATGTTCACAACGCATAAAACTTGAGATGTCTTTTGACCATATTTACAATGCAAAAATTGATCGTTTTAAATTCCATGTCCACGATAGTACTTATCCCCTTTTGCCTCCTTACCACAGATTTATTAAGCATGAATGCAAGCAAAAGCTGTAATGTATAATTTTTACAGCACTCTTTATATTGATTCTATCCCGTTTACCTCATACCTTCAAGTTTCAAAAAGAAGAAAAAATGGTCCGGCGCATTCACCATTTTATAAAAATAATATTTTATGCAAAATTCTAAAGCTTTATTCACAATGAAAATTAGCTTGCATCCGGTAAGAATTAAGGTAGCTTGTAAGAGCTTGAAATATGTATTTGGGATATACCATTCACAATAAATTAGCTTGTAAGAGCTCATGCAAGCTACTTCATTGGGAATGGTATATCCCAAATACATATTTCAAGCTCTTACAAGCTACCTTACTTCTTACCGCATGCAAGCTAATTTTCATTGTGAATCCCACTTAATTAAGTAAAAGATGAAGTCCCGTGTGTACATGTGCACGTAAAAGAGCTCTACCCATCTTTGGAAAAGGAAGGGATACAAATAAATTTCTCGGTTGGGGATTGTTTCACTCAGAGCATCGGTATTAACCAATAATTGCAGAAAAAGACTAATGTAAAATAAGTAAATAAAAAAAATCAATTTAAATGAATTTTATGTAGATATTGTATTATTTAAATCAGTCTATTTGGGTTAAATAACTAAACGTTATTTTATGGAAATTAATATGTATAAAACTGTCACAAATTAAAAATAAATTAATTCAGTAATGTTTTTGCATTCAATATCATCCGAAATATTTTGTGCTACCTATAAAGGATGTCCTCTAGCTAAAATTCTTATGACCCCTGCAAAATTATAAAAGTGTTCTTCATAATTATTAAATTATATTATTGACCGACTTAAAAAATGTAACCAAACAAAAAGTTACTTACAAGATCACTTACCTACTCTGCAATTTGCATTTACAAAAACCAAATAAAAAAAACTTGACCATAATTACTAAAAGTAAGTAAGTATTCTAAAATTGTTCACATTGTTTTTTGTTTACTGTAGACACAACACTCTTGCATTTTCTTTAAAAAGTAGTTTCGTTAAACGGCAGCTTTTGTATATTTTCATATTCAAACACAAAATTCACTCTTTTAATTAATTTGAAATAATTGTTTGATGTTTGATTTAATTAACTTATTATTATTATCCCCGAAAGGTTGAAAGTGTTTCATAATGGGATACAACAATAGAATATACGGCATAATAGATTCGTTAAATAGATTTAAACAGTATGAAAATTTATGGTTTATTGTAACAACCTACTTGTATGGCGCATAACATTGTTGTTGCTCATGATAAATAATTAAATATTGGCTTATTATGGTCCCAAATGTGCTGGTATCGAGGCTAAAGGGAAAAAGAACCTTTTAAAGGGCATTGTACTATAGGCATTGTACTATAATAGACTGGGTCAAGCTCTACGTCACATTTCACAGAAGTGCATTAAAGTACTATCTGTGAAACTTTTCTAGGCAACCAACATTACGGACCAAAGAAAGTGGTAATTTTTTTCTTATTCTGTGGTTCCAACATTGGTCTTTTTAAAACATTATTTAAAGAAAAATAAAAAAGTTTTTTAGGTCCCATTGGTGTAAAAATGTTCCCTTATATCTTATTTACGATATTTTAGTTTAAAATTACCCGAGAATCTACCGCAAGATTTAAAATATCCCTTATGATGATGATCACCCCCCAAGATGTCAGCTTTAAACGCAAATTGCTTGAGAAAGCAACCATATTAAGGGGTATGGTTTGTTCTAGGTAATAAAAAAAAATAAATGTTAATTTTACAAACCTCTTGATATGGTTGCTTTCTAATGCAATTTGCGTTTAAAATTCACATCTTGGAGAGTGCACAACATTAAGACATAAACTGTATGTTATAGAGTTTTACAATGCACTAAACTTGAAATATCAAATTTAAGACATTATAGCACATTTTTATACCAAGGGTTTCCTAGAAAAGCCTTTTATTTTCACAAAATATTGTTCTAAAAAAGTGGCTAAATCTGACAAAATCAAAATTCTACTTCACAGACAGTTTTTTAATGTGGATCTGTGATCTGTGACGTAGGAGTTGTGTAGTTTATACAGCGTCTTAACTTTTTCTCGCTTATACCTTTCAAAATAAATATATGTTATTGCTATCTGACATGCACAATACGTAATGTCAGCGATTTTTAGAAACTGAACAAATATTTCTATTATTTTTAGAAATTTCCCAAGTTCTATTTTTCTTTTTAATTTATAACCCTGTTTTACAAAAACACCCATTAACTAATCCTAAATGGACCATAATAAAACAATGTTTTGATTTTAAATGACAAGACAAATGTTATTTTAAGTAAAACAAATTAATTTGACAAATTAAATTTCATTTAAAAGATCGTATTTACATAGATTTCGCAGGAGTTAACACAGAGTTAAATGAAACAGCGATGAAATAACTATAAATTTTCTATGGATTACTATAGCACAGCAATAAAATTTCATTTGGATGATGTCCAAAAAATGTAAAGCATTCAAATACAGTTTACAGTTTTTCTTTTGTTTCATCTTAACGATCAGTTTTCATGGTTAATTGGAGCATCAATTTGTCAAGATATTATTTTATAGTTTTAAAGAAACCAACAAATACTTTGACCACCAGATTTTGGTAAAATAAACTTAATTTCTTTTTGTTTCCCAAGCGGAACTGCCAAGTTATAAAAGATGCCCTCTATTATACTCCTCGCAGACAAAATAAAAAACGAGGAGTATATTGTAATTGTTGTACAAATTCTAAAATCGTCAAAACTTCTTGCAGATTCGTGCGTTTTATCGAATTTTGAACAACTATTAAAAATTCCGTCTGTCATGTGTTTTTTTGACACTCTAACTAGAGAACTAAAGGTCCAATCAAGTTCAAATTTTTAGGAAAAATCGTTCTTATTAAAAACTAGATCTCGATTGTTTTTAAAAGAAATCAGATAATAACAAGAGGGGCTGCGGCGCTGCCCAAGTGACAAAAAAATCATAAATCATATAAAATTAAGAAAACATTTCTATTTGTAATATTAAAGCTCTCTTAATTCCTTATAAAAAGTATACAAAAACTTCTTTAGTTTAGCACCCCCTAATCCCCCTAATTAAAAGAAAAACCCACATTTTCATTATTTTTTGATTACTAAGAAATTTTTTAATAAAAAATAATTTTATTTTGCATTAGAAAAAAATTTTTTGTTTCCAAAAGTCTTGTCCTCGGTCAAGGAGGTTTTGCATAAACATTTGAAACACAGTAGCATCCCAATAAAGAATTATACACCATATTAGTGTGTCATCACTGACGCCAACAGAAACAAAATCGCATCGTAGTTTCCATGGTTTTTGACGTTTTAACAATTACTTCGACAATTACTTTTTGACACGTAGTTGTCAAACTTCAAAACCATGGAAACTAAGATGGGATTTTGTCTTTGTTGGCTTTAAATATCGTCATCACTAATACGGTGTATTAAAATCCTAAACGTCAGTGTCAGAATTGCAATTGATATTTAAGCTCTTCGCTAATAAACATTTTTTTTGCGAAAGAGAATTAATAGTTTGAACTCTTCGCAGATTTTTTCTTAAAAATATAAAAATAATAATGGTTTTTTATAAAATATTGTGATTGTCTGATTACTGCGAGGAGTAGCCTATTAAATGTCGGCATTTTATAATGAAACCTAACCCACTCAATGATCTAACCTATTCACTGATCTAACCCATTTCTAGTTATTCCTTATGGGTATGCATCTAACAAACCCACTGACTTAAAAATAATGAACTGTCTAATATAACCTACACAGAAGAAAACTAGGAGAAATGTGGCGGTTAGGTATGGCCACTAAAATTGTGGCTTCTCATCAAGTAAGGTACTAAATAAAGGCATCGAGGTATAAATACCTGGATAAACCATAAATAATTCTTGTTAAATATTAACAAAAATAGATGTGTTATTTTAGATGTAATATACCCAATTAGCTTTACTGGGGAGCACTTTAAAGAACAATAAACTTATGTTAATGTCTGTAAATTCGGTATTTTCACCTTTGCTCCAGTGCTCTGCCAGATCAAAGTTCATATAGTAAGCTGCTTATATTTGCCAAGCGAACCATAAATAATACAGCCGCTTATTACCATTTCCTTGACAGCATATCAAATATAAATAAAAATGAATTAGGTAAATATTTCGCGAAAGCAAGTGATGAATTTCCGTTTTCACCCCACTCAAGGCAAAGCTGAAGATTCTACTTTAAACATGATATTTCCAAAATATTCTGTCCTAATAGAATTTTTGCTACGTTTGCTTTTAGAATTTTCGTTATAAAGAAGCTTGAGATCGGTTGAGATGGCCCTTGGCTCACAAAGCATTTTGTCGGTAAATATTATTATTAGGCGGATCTGTTGAATTTAAGAATCATGGGAAAATCGCACTTGATTTTCTAAATGTACAAAATTAACAAACTTACGAAAAATAAGCATAAGGATCAATAATTAATTTATTCTGTGTAATTTGTGGTACTTATTTCAGGCTGAGGATAAATAGGTACATTTATCTCTCGAAACTGTGTCGTTTGTTAATTTAAATACACGATTTTTCTTTAGTACAGTCGACCTGTATTTGGAAATTGACAAAACCAAATAGGAGAATTTTAATTTGTTTTTTCGCACATCGTTTATTAAAGACATTCATTAACGCACTCCAAATCGTTGATTAATGACCCCTATTAATGCATGGTTACCATGTCCATAGTAACGCTCTTCTATGATTAAAATTACTATCTATGTTTCTACATTACAAATGTTAAGGTAGCTTTAATTACGGTTCAAGCAACAAAAACCAAAAGAAATTAAATATTTACCGTTGGAAAGAATGGGAAGCAGATCCTTTTATCACATTTTAAGGAAATAACATTCATTTTCTATTTAAAATTAGTAAAAGTTGGATGACAGTCCTTCTTCTTCTTCTTCAACTCTAATAAATTTGAATGACCGACGCATTGTTTCTGTTAGTTGGTGAAATAACTGTTTTATTTTATAATTTATTAAATAATGATCTACTATGTGCGAAAAAGCATTGTAACCAGTTCGTATGTTAAATGGCGATTAATAAACTCACTTATTAACAAGCTCGCTGATCGCTCGCTTGTTAAAACCGCTCGTTTATTAATCGCCTGTATTAACACACTTACTGGTTAAATAACTATTTTCGCACTTCGTTTATTAAAGACATTCATTAACGCACTCCAAATCGTTGATTAATGACTTCCATTAATGCATAGCGACGACGACCATAGCAACGCTTAACTATGCTCTAAGTTACTATCTAAATGATAAATGTTAAATTAGCTTTAATTACGGTTTAAGCAACAAAAACCAAAAGAAATTTAATATTTACCGTTGTATTGAATAAGAAGCAGGCCCTTTTACCACATCTAAGGAAATAACATTTATTTTATAATCATAATTAACAAAAGTTCAGTATCTGTTCTTCTTCTTCTTCAACTTTAATAATGTTGAATGGCTGACGCATTGTTTGTGCCAGTTGGTAACATAACTGTGTTTATTTTATAATTTATTAAATAATAGTGTACGAAGTGCGAAAAAGCATTGTAACCAGTTCGTATGTTAAATGGCGATTAATAAACTTACCTATTAACAAGCTCGCTAATCGCTCGCTTGTTAAAACAGCTCGTTTATTAATCGCCTTTATTAACACACTTAGTGGTTAAATAACTATTAAAAAGACGGTTCGTTATACAGAGTGTCCCAGAATTGGTGCACCACCTGTATAGTACGTTGTTGGGGCATGTCTAGGGATCCTCAGAAAATTGTTAAAAAAAATGTCTCATGTACCCTCGAAGATATAAGGCAAAGGGCGAAACTTTAAACGCATATACAGGGTGTATCACGACGAGTTTAAGGCATACGTATCTCAAAAACGGTTTGCTATATTTTTCTTAAATTTGGTATACAAAAGTTTTGGGGTAGGACGCATCTACCTAAAATATTTTCAACTTTGTGCCACTTCCGGTTATACCGGAAACTACTATCAACTTTGTTATTTTAAATGGAACTACCTATTTTTTTTTCGGTATTTTCATTCCTTTTCACATATTAAGTAAACTTTGCAAAAAAAAATTCAAAAAAAGTTTTTCATTATTTTGTAATCAAGGTTTTTCGAATTTTTTTTACTGTGGTAAAGGTTAAGAAGATTACCGATTTTTCAAAACCTAATGAATGATTTTAATTGCGGATTTGGCTTACGGTGAAATAATGGTCCGAGAATCTACTTTTGTGATTATAAATAAAAAAAAATGCAACCGGAAGTGAGATATCGGCCACTAAACCTGCCTCTTTAAAAATTAAATTATCTCATTTTTTTAAATGGAATGCCATAATTTTTTTTGTTGCTTCTAACTGGGGTTTTTAATACCTTTCGAATGATGTATCATTGTCCTATACCTATCTCTAATAGTTTTCGAAATAATAATTTATTTTTATTTTTACATGCTATTATGGCAAAATTGGAGTTTGTATGGAAAAATCCAGTGAGTCATGAAAACAAAAAACTATTTTAGAATAAATTTTGAAGAAATAAACAAGTATCTGTCACTCCACAATGAATTTAAATGTGGTAAACGTCAAATAGTTGTTTTTTGTTTCCATGACTTACTAGATTTTTCTAAAAAAAAACTCTAATTTTGTCATTATAGCATGTAATAATAGAAATAAATTATTATTTCGAAAACTATTAGAGATAGGTATAGGACAATGATACATCATTTGAAAGGTATTAAAAGCCCCAGTTAGAAACAATAACAAAAATTATGGCATTACATTTAAAAAAAGTGAGATAATTTAATTTTTAAAGAGGCGGGTTTAATGGCCGATATTTTACTTCCGGTTATTTTTTTTTTATTTTTAATCACAAAAGTAGATTTTGGGACCATTATTTAACCGTAAGCCAAAACCGCAATTAAAATCATTCATTAGTTTTAAAAAAATCGATTATCTTCTAAACCCTTACCACAGTAAAAAAAATTTGAAAAATCTTAATTAAAAAATAACTAAAAACTTTTTTTGAATTTTTTTTTGCAAAGTTTACTTAAAATGTGAAAAGGAATGAAAATATCAAAAAAAAATAGGTAGTTCCATTTAAAATAACAAAGTTGACACTAGTTTCCGGTATAACCGGAAGTGGCACAAAGTTGAAAATATTTTAGCTAGATGCATGTTACCCCAAAACTTATGCATACCAAATTTGAAAAAAATATAACAAACCATTTTTGAGATACGTATGCCTTATACTCGTCGTGATACACCCTGTATACACTTGTCGTCAAAATGGTATGGGACAAAACTTATTGGCATTATTTTCATACTCTACCTGGGTAAAAGTGACAAAATGATTGTTTTTTATTGTCAAATCAAAAATGCTGTCAAAATTTTGTACATTTAAATCTATAATTTAGTTCAATGGTCGGGTCACAACCTAACAAATCATGATTAAGACTTATGTCTTGACCCAGTAAATTCTGCCTACGAGTGTATGTACCTTGAAAACAATGGCACATATTAACCAACAATATGGCTTAATACAAAGGCACATTCTATCTTTAACCATCTTACTATTTGTTTATCTTTAAAATGGCCAAATAACATTTTTATAATCAAGTTATTTTCACAAATTTATTTTAAAATGAAGCTGTCAACAATGTCAGGAAAACTGATGCAAAAAGGTATGATCAAAAATCATAGATTGGTTTAATAATGCCCTTTCCTTAACAGAGTTGCCAAATTTATCGAACTTTAACCGTATTTTTCTTACAGATAAAAAAATATGAATTTGTTTTAATAATTTTCTAGGTATTCGCAGGCCTGCCAACAGCGTACCATACAGGTGGTGCGCCAATTCTGGGACAAGCTGTATATAGGATCACTGTGGAACTGCACCAAACTTTGCAACTAGATGTTAAATACGTCTTTTACAAGATTTTTGCCAAAAAATTTGCTGTAAAAAATGTCTTTACCCTTTAAATAACCCCCAATCACGTTAGATTTACATCAAATTTTTAAGGTGCTAAAAATATTACCTGATACTTTTTTTTTCAAACAATTATAATATGCCTTTCTTAAGAGGGCAATTATGGAGTGAAAAACATTGAGGATTTTTATTAAAAAAAGTACTATAAGAATAAGTTTCTCCGCATCTTTTTTTATCAAATGTTTTATACGAAAATCTGGTTAAAATCATATTTGACATCTATTCGGAAAATTTGATTCCAATTCCAACCGTGATACTATCAAACGAATGGAAAACAACCTTTATTTAGTTCTAGGAGCCAATAATTCTTTCCAAAACAGGTGGAGAGAGATACGCCAATTTGAGGTTTTACTCCGCTCTATCCCATATTTTGTCGATGTCCCCTTAATAAGGACCAATAATTAACTGATTTTTACTTCTTAAAAATCAATTATTTTAATAATTTCGAAGTTGTTAGTTATTATTTTCTTCAATTCGTTCCTATGAAGCAAAATTTGGAATTTTGATGAAGCAGTATGCACTTTTAATTAAAACTAGTAAATCCTTAATGTGATTTGACCGACCTGATTGGAAGTCAGAATTCTGTTGTGGTTTGCTGTCACAGATTTAATTATAAAGACAACAAAACAGATGTTAGTGTACTTGCAATCGGATTTTAGGTTGAATCAGCAATAAAGTTTATTAGAAGAATACAGACTGAAAAGGTCAGCAAATGTTGTTAAACATTTTTGGGATGGATTAAATTGGAATTACCAGAAGTGGATCCAACCAAAAATTATAATCAAAAGAAAAATATTAAAGCTTTTTAAGAATTTCTGAGAATAATAATTGGGAACTTTGTCTGTGATAGATCTCAAGTGGCTCCCTGGTTTTATGTATAATGAAAGACCCGTGTTATGACCTAAAAGGAAAACTTAACCATTAATCTTTTCATGTCTTGTCAATTAATTCCCCTTATTCAGTTATCGAGGGCAAAACATTGAGAGGGTATTACATCGATAGCACGTTGCTTTGGCATTGACTAAGATTGGTCTTTCATGACCCTTTCAAAGTGCATCATATTTTGAAATCGATCTTAAATGGACCATTTTGCTCTTATGTCTTGCAGGACAGTTTAAGCTATAGGTACACGTCTTCTCATTCAAGTATTTAATTTTTTGATGTAATAAATATTACACTAATATACCAACCTATTAATATAGTACGATATTAGAAAATAAAAATTAACTACCGTGAGTGTCATATAAGTTAAAAAAAAACGCATCCTCGACTTAACATTGATCCCCAATAAAAAATATTTATTTGCATAGAGATTTACATACAAGTTACAATATATAAAGAGCATCAACATCGAAAACCTGATTTTCAATGGAGAGTATTCGTACAAAAATTGGTTGGGGTTACCTAGGAGGTCTGTCATACCACCTGTCGTTTTAGATGCTAACTGACATTACTGCTGAATTTTATATTTTTATTAATAATATAACGCTTATATACCAAAAAACAACAGTCTGCTGGTGTAAAACATTCTACGTACCAGCTAAATGGATTGTATAACATTTACGGAGTGCTTTACAACTTTAATTCTCCATAATTAGGTAAAAAAGAGCATAATGACTCATTTACAAAGGAACTTTTAATTAAAAATCCGCGCATCCAAAAATATGCGGATTATTTTAAACATTCACGGAAATCCTTCCGTAAATGAGTCATAATTTTCTTTTTTACCTTATTAAGAATTAAAGATGTAAAACACTCTCTAAATGTTATACAAACCTTTTTGCTGATTCATAAAATCTTTTAAACCGGCAGTTTGTTGTTTTTTAGTATATTAGCGTTATATTTGATAAAAATATAAAATTCAGAAGTAATGTCAGTTAGCATCTGAAACGACGGGTGGTATGACTGATCTCCTAAGTTACCCCAACCAATTCTTGTACGAATACGCTCCATTAATTTCTTATCTATTTACGTCTTATGTACCATATACGCTAGCACGTTTGACATTAATTAACAGGCATACTAAAATAATTGGTAATTTTGATTTGATTGCATTTTCTCTTACACTAAACCTATCCAAATCCAATCAACAATTTTAATTTATAAATCCCTATTGACGATCCAATTAATTCAAAACAATGTCCTTGAATTAAATAGTGTTTCCAGTAATTAGACAAAAGTTCATTTAATTAGCTTCACTAATTATCTCCCTATACAATATACAATATGTCATTTATGACCTTATTAGAACATATTGTATGTATTGATGGAATCTAATACCCATAAATAATTACACCTACATGACAGATGAACCATAATTCGGACAATAACTTCTTGAGTAGCTCATTAAAATAACTTGTTGGATGTAATGGCGTTAAGGTGTCCTTAGCCTATAGGATCTGAGCTATTTGAGTAAATTATGTTTAAGGAGGTAAGTTACACTGCCGTCCAAAGAAAGAAGACCGTAAGTCCCAATTTTACGAAATTGAGTTTTTTTCATTTTTGGCCTCTTAGGCCTTTATTGATTTCATTAAAAAAAAATATTTTTTTTGCTTGAGAGTATGAAAAAAACATGAATCAAATTAACCGTAAGTCCACTACGTCATCAACTTTGCATGTAAAAAGGCCGTAAGTGGCGTAAGTAGCATTACTAAGCGAAAAAACCGTAAGTTTATATACACTGCGGTCTTTTTCCTTAGCATATCAGTCATTTTGCTTTACGAGTCTGCATTTACGGTAATTTTACTTAGTAAAGGATGACGTCGAAGTATAGCCTTACGCATTTTTTTCATTGAATTAGTACCAAGTTTAAATAAGATACTTCATTACCCTGCTTAGGGTGTAATGTTCCGAAAACGATTTATTATATTGAGTAGGCGCTGCTATGTTGTCAGACTTACACGCACAATTTTGATATAAATTATCTGTTTTCTTTTAAAACTGCCTTGCAAAAAGAATTCCACTTGAGATTCCTCGAGAATTTTATGCGAAAATGCTAGGTCAATGACTTTAGATTAGGGAGAGATTTTAACCAATAAAAGAGAGACTTCAAAACCAAAAACTATCGACTGAGCAAATATAAACGGCCCATAAGTAGGCCATGGGAAATTGTTAAAATATTGTTAATTGACAGATTTTACATTGTTCATAGCCTACTTAGGGGCCGTTTTTATTTGCTCACCCGATATATATATATATATTCGTATGATTATTAATAAAAGTTGTAAATAATATAAAAAAGTACGATAGAAGCTACTAAAGCCAAAATCTCAGTCTTTTATTTTGACATGTAATTTTATTAATAAACATAGGAATATATATATATATATTCTTTGGGGAATCTATTCTTGCATGATTCTTTCTTGTAATATTTTTAATCTTTTGTTATGTTTATTGAGTAATATTTTAAATTATTATAATTTCTCCATTGTAAGATCTGGGTCGGTCATTGACTGTGCTAGTAGTATAATTTCCATTTTGACCAGACATAATTTATTGGAAATAGACGGTTTACCATTTTACTATAAACTAGAATTTGTATTCATCCTTTCACAAACACATGAAGTGCAAATGAAAAACTAACAAATCATTATTCTAAAAATAGAGTTTTTCTATGACATTCTGTGGGCGTAAAAGTTTAAATGTATTGATTAGTAACAATTTAAATAAAGCAAAGTGTTGGTTTTCTATAATAAAGTAAATATTCTCATCTCTGGTTAAATTATTATATATTTAAATCTCTGAATATTCACCAAGTTTTTTCGGAAGGCTTTTATAATAATATATTATAATAAATTATACTAACTTTTGCTTTAGAACATAGTTCAGTTACCCATGAATAAATGTTCTAGAAGTTTCTATAATAATTTCTCGAGTAATTTATTGAAATTCAGACCGACTTTTTAAGCAGCAAGTTTAAAAACATAAAGTATAGAACTCTGTGCAAAAGAAGTGAGCTAAAAATTATAATGCACTTCAAATTTCTTAAATAATTCTGTCTGAATTTTGTTTTATTCTTTTTACTGGTTACAACTAGTATTAGTTAGTAATGAAGGTGCAGTTCTCAAACAAGTAGTACATTGACTTTTATGTCCAGACAGAATTACTGCTCCCGTTAAATGGAGCTATAAAATCGTATTAAATTATGGGAACTAAAAAAAGAAATAATAATTAAATAAGTTTGAACCAAAGATAATTTAATACTAGATATTCAATAGTATACCCTAACGCCATCACATAGTAAGGCAGGCAGGAATCAGGCAATCGACAATAATATTGGCCACAGTGTATTATTGGCTGCCTAATTACATTCTAGGATACAACAATATTTTAGGTAAATACCAAAAATAAAGTATAATTTTCTTCTGTGATATTTAATGTTGTCAAAATAGAAATTTATAGGTTAGGTCACCATGACATGGTTGTAAGCAATATGTAGCTTTATTACCAAAAACAAGCTACCAGAAGTAGAATGTGGCAATATACTTATTCTTCAAGGGAGCATTATCACATTCTAACAATAGCATATGGAGGTGAGTATTCGGTAATCGAGTTCCTGCGGTGTCCCCAAAGTAACCATATGACTTTGACAATCATATGTTTAATAACCTAACCTCCTAACACTTGATTTGACGTTTACTTTAAAACAACTCTCAGTACCACGTGACCTAGATTAGTTCTTGAGGCCTCTACGAGATACTGACACTTCTTAGGCCTCTGAACTTTAACGCATATACTTAGTTTAACATAGGGAATAAGGTTCGCTGTTCACTGGTTTGAACGTACGTTTTTATATTAGGTAATGTGCATTTTTATTATCTAAGCTTTTTACAATTGTAAACAATAAGCACCTAGAGTATAACACTAATTTCATTTTTAATTTGACCATAGTTTATGATTTCAATTAATAACGAGTAAGCAGAAAAAACCCAAATTAAAAGAAGCCTTGAAAAAACATCAAAAAAATGACAAAATTGGTCTTTTGAATTCGTTTTGGTGTCTTTGATCTACTGATTTTTAAAGAAAAACTTATTTTAACATTTCTAATTTTAAAATTACATTTGGAATCATTGATATAATCTAACCTTTGCTGGTTCAAAGAAGGAAAACTTTCTAAACTTTTCCAATTTGAATTTATGTTTTTGTTGGTACCTATGCAGAACTTTATTTTATACTTTATCGGATACTGTTCGTACGTTTCTACTTAATAATAAATAGGTCATCAATAGTGAATATAACTATTCTTGAGATAGTAAAGACCCATTCCCAAGGTTACAGTTTTCCAATTCCCACCAAACTTAACTGTAATTACTCCCAAGTGAGTTAAACTTCTGCTAGTTACTGCTTTATTTCTGTCCAATTCTCAATTTAATAAAACAGCCTATGTATTAAGTCCTAGAAAAACATAAAATTCGTTTTGTAAGTGCCTTTAGTATAGTAAAATGATCATAACTGTCACCATTAATCACATTTTATGTTTGCTCCTTTCTGTAGCAGCATTCGACACTTTTTATGTAAGTTGCCGATTGTTGCTTAAAGCTCTTTGAAAATACGCGAGTATCATTTTGTGTTAGGATATTTTCACTTGTAAAATAGAGATGAAGTAATGTATAAATTTGCCTATTCGTATAGTTTTTCCAATTTTTTGTTAATTTAAGCCAAAGTAAAGTTTAAGTTACGTTCTATAATTTATGTTTTACAATTTCTAAATTCTGTGACAGAAAATGTATTTATCCATTAACGGGATATATCGCAAAGCATAAAATCTGTGGTTATGTGACGTTGGTTGCCTAAAATCAACAAAAAACAGCACCTTCTGATCATTGCTCATACTTTAAGAAAATCAGACGCGCTCGAGTGTTTCCATGTGACTGTTTTTTTTTACCATTTTTGAAAATTTGTACACGCTCTTAGCCGCACTAAAATTAAAAACTGAACATAAACTTTTTTTCGTGTAGGACCTCTTCACAATCCAATAAGTTTCCATCGCGCTTTAGTAACTACACAATTAGCATCTCAGGCTCCCCTACTATTAGTTATAAGAGTTTATTTTAATTAAAAATTGTGGTTATGTAATGTTGGTTGCCTAAAATCGAGGGGCAAATCAGATGGGCAAATTGTGTACACTAATTCAGAAGTTCTAGAATTTGTTAGCAAATTCTTAACAAATTCTTAGCAAATTCTTAGCAAATTCTTAACAAATTCTCCAAAAATTCTTCACAAATTCTCAAAAAATTCTTAAAAAAATGTACACTAATTTTTTCATTAAATTGCCCTTCGCCTAAAATCAACAAAAAACAGCACTTTCTGGTCATTGCTCAATGGGTTTATAAGAGTTAATTTTAAGTAAAAATTGTGCTTACCAGCAACATAAATAAACAAAGCACAAGTTGACGTATTCTAAAGGTCCATCAATAAGCGTTTAAATACAGAATAAAATACCTAATTAAAAATGCAAAAAAATAGTGCTTCTAAATCTCCAAAATTCTGTATTTAAACGCTTATTAGTGGACCTTTAAAATATGTCAACTTGTGCTTTGTTTATTTATGTTGCTGGTAAGCACAATTTTTAATTAAAATTAACCCTTATAAAGCCACTGAGCAATGACCAGAAAGTGCTGTTTTTTGTTGATTTTATGCAACCAACATTACATAACTACAGTTTCTATGCTTCACGATATTTCCCTTTGAGTGTACTTCAAAAGTAGAGGATTTCAAAATATGATTTCAAAGGTGCTTTCATAAAATGTTACGTATTTAAAGTCAATAGCAGGAAAATTATAAATGTGGCATGGCATAAGCTTTGATATTAAATTTAATGATGTTAAAAACAGAGGTTGTTAAATATTTCAACTGTTATCTACTTTTGTTCATTATAATTCACAAATTACCTTACACTGTATTATTAACTAGCATGCTCATTTATTTTATAAATCAGAAGGCAAATAAACATTTATATATTTTGATACTACTTTGACTAAAAACTAGTAAATCTTTTAAGTATAAGGAGACACATTTTGAAAACACACTGTATGCAAAAAATTTTTTTTTTTGTGTGTGTGGTTTACACATTTAAAGGATTTACATAAAGCAAGAGAGCTATTAAACAGTTACAAAAAGTGAGGTCGCCATGTTTGGTAAACGGAAAAGTTTGGAGTATGGTTAATCGCCTTAGAACGTGTCACGGACGTTGTTATGATATGCTTTATAAATGGAATGCATTGTGAATGTGGTGCATTGCCAGAAACGATTAAACATATTGTAGAAGAATGTCCAAACACTAAATTTGAGGGTGGTTTTCAAGAAATACACCAATTAACTCCAGAAACTTTGAATTGGATATCAACCCTGAAACAGCTGTAACTTTTTCGTTGTGATTTATTGTACCACCACAATTTTGACTAACACTGGTATGCCTGAGTTCTTTCCATGGTTTTTCTCGGCCGCGAAGTAAATGCTTTACCAGAAGAATAAAAATCGGCCATGGACGTGAAAAAATGAACATCACTTATACCTTTTGGAAATTAAACATCTTCCATTTTATAATGTTCATTTGTACCTATTTTTGACATGTATTTACAATATCATACGAATATATATATATATATATATAAGTGTCAAAATTCAAACCTGCCAAATTATTATTTTGAAAATTATGAATAAAATCTCTAGATTTAAGATACATCGTGGCAATGACAATTATGACATTTTAAAATTTTCAAAATTGTTTTAAGCACGCTTTATTGTGGTTTTCACTTACAAAAAAGGGAAAGGCAAGCTTAAATTCTTTAAAAACAGTTTCTTTACCAAAGAAACAAATAAATGGAAAGTTAATAACCCCACTTTAAAATGTAAACTGACACATATGGTCTCCAATGGCCTAATTTTCCATTGCATGCGCAGTATCCTGCGCACATGGTTAAAAATTCGTAAATAGTTCTTTTAGGTATGTGGTTATTTTAGATATATGGTGTGGTTTTAACAAAAATCTTGATGTTTAGCAGAACTTTAGTAAAAGTTAGAATAGCTAAATCATTTTAATAGTTTCGTATCCGAGTAATAAAAGACTAATCATATAAATCAATTAAACAGTTCTAATCATGTATTTGTTGAGTTAATCTGTTTTTATTAGCCAATTAAATGTATAAATAGCGTGATTTATTCAATCAGTAAATTAAATAGATTCTTTTCTTTATCTGAAACGAGATGCAGAACATCTAGGTATTTTTTTTTAATTTTTAACGATAATGCATCTTTTCACTTCTGACTTAACAGTAATGTGAGCTAGTGCCTCTAAATTAAATCTGCTTTGCATCAAAAATACTTTTGTGTAAAATCCTGGAAATGGAAGGTAATAAAGTTGCAACAATGCCACAAACAAATTAGAATATTTCATTTCATCAAAGACGGATTACATGCTTACTTATTCAAAAGGATAAAGGATTACAGTAAATTTTATGCAGCTTTGTTGAAAACTAACTGATAGAATAATTGAAACCAAAAATACTAAATTAAACAGGGTGCTCAAGAATTGGATTTTTTGTTTTTTTATGGCAAGAGTCGAGGTGAAATTTTGTGAATCGCACGTTACTTGGGAATAGAATGACCACCAGCATCACAATGACTCAAGTCGATCTGACGTATATCTGACGTTTTCCAAGTAGAACGTTTAATTTTTAAGACGTGGGTTTCAAATTCACAGATCTTCGAATCTGTGCTCCTAGATGCTCGTATAAGGCATTTCCGTTGAGCTCCCGCAAATTCTACTAAGTAGCACATCTACATGAAGGCCCCATCGTACATCAAAATTAAATGTAGTTTTGAAAACTACAAAAATAGGGCTACAAACGTATTATGGTTTCATTTAAATCGGTTATTTCTTTGTGTCGAAAATCTGGCTTCAAAAATCATTATACTATTTTTGTTTTTGACTACGGATACATTTTTTGGTTTATATACATTACATGGTCTATGCCCAACCATAATACCTACGTTAATTTACCATGGTTTTTTTAAGCTTGTAAATAATTAAAATTGCAACTTACGTTTTTCCCTAACATAGATGTGCTCGTTCAAAAATTTCAATGTAGAAAGATAAATACCAAAAGTACTATTTTATCATATTTTTATTATTTCTTGCACTCAGTACCACTTCTATGTATCACAAACATTATCCTATCTGTTTTTAATCATAGTTATTGATGTATACGCTAAATAAGTATCTCTAGTGGCGCCCCCAAAAACGAACTATCGATAGTCAAGTTCATAGAAAGTGACGAAACTGTTCTATGATCTTAAGATAAACTTCTGTCGTTCAAATGTCATTTATTTAAAATTTAAATAAAATGTCGCAAAAAAGAAAATGTTGTCGCAATTGTTGCCTTCCAGATTGCAAATCTCGGGGCTGTGGTAAAAATATTGCATTTTACTATTACCCAAAAAAGCCCTGGCAAAAAGATCGGCGACATAAATGGATAAATAATGCTGAGGGACGAACACTGTAAGTATATGATATGTTTTTCTTTATGTTAATTACAAAATTCTTATTTACTTCGACGTACTACTGTGGTTATTTTTAGTAAAAATGGAAATCCTTGGGAACATTCACAGATGCACACTCTGAAAATGGCTTATTATTGTAACATTTATGTTATCAGACATTCTTCAGTTTAAAAATTTGAAATTTTAGTTTTGACAACCTTACGTCAACGCGTAGTCAAGTGTGCGATGCGGAACTATCGATAGTCACGTAGGTGGCGCGCACATCGATAAAATGAGATACTTACTTAGCGTATATGATATGTTTTTCTTTATGTTAATTACAAAATTCTTATTTACTTCGACGTACTACTGTGATTATTTTGAGTAAAAATGGAAATCCTTGGGAACATTCACAGATTCACACTCTGAAAATGGCTTATTATTGTAACATTTATGTTATCAGACATTTTTCAGTTTAAAAGTTTGAAATTGTAGTTTTGACAACCTTACGTCAACGCGTAGTCAAGTGTGCGATGCGGAACTATCGATAGTCACGTAGGTGGCGCGCACATCGATAAAATGAGATACTTACTTAGAGCGTATTACTTCGTATTTTTACATATTTTGTTGAAATTTCGAAAATAACTGACATTCAGGAAGATGACTTTTTACGATTTTTTGAGTGCACAGAACTTCCCATTTATGAGTTTGAAACCCAAGTCTCAAAAATAAATATTATATTATAAAATGGCGAATGCGCCGGGTTAGTTTAAATAAATAATGATGGTAGACAAACATTTTTGATTTTTATCCAAAAATTGATCTTATATTGGTCTTAACATAGAATAAACCAAAAACTTGCTTGTAAGCAATTTGTGTGGGGGCGATTTTTAGACAAAAAAGTCCTACAAGTGTAATAAATTATTGTGTTTTTATTCTTCCACTTATATGATAATTTATCGATTTCAACAAAGAAGTGACAACCAATAAATTATTGAAGAAAATTTAACATGGCAAATAAAATGAAGGTTTCGGACATCGAAGAGTGTTTTTGTTATTATTAAGATAAAGTGTACAGTCCATCTATAAAATAAAATAGATTTGAAACTTGTAATTGCATGAGTTATTTTTATTTAAACGTCTATACTTTTTAAACGAAGGTTTTAAGCTGAAAAAGTTGTTACCTACATTTGAGGATTTGTAGAAAGCCATCCATTAATTTTGCGGTTTTATTTGCTTTAAGCCGGTTGAAGTTGCAGTCTACCATTTAAGAAGTGCTTTTTCCTATTTTTCCACTCTAAATTTTGTAATTTTTATGGGATTTTCTTTAATTTAGAGTGCTTTAAAGATGATGTACCCGAGTTTACGTTTTAATAAAAAGATTTAAAATTTACTTTTTTGTTTCTCTTTTAACTGCTTCGAGAATTTTTCACTAATGCGAAATGGAGTAATAAAACTTAAGCATATGTATTATTTTTTCTTATTTTAGTTAATAATTTCTGGGTTAATTTATTAAGTGCCTATATGTAACTTTTATACTTTTTCTTGCTATCTGCAAATATGTTTTTAAAATTTTCTGTAATTCTACTAGGGCATGTGAATCATTTCATTTTACCAGGTTGTAAATTTAAAGTTAGTCATAACTTAGACTCCAAGTTAAAAAAATTCTATTAAAGTAACTTTAAATTATTTTTAATTTATTTGCTAAGGAAACCAGCTAAATTATTTTAAAAGTTTGAAAGCCGTTAGCATTTTAGTTGGTGTAACAAGAAAAAAACTAATAAGTAGGTGAAACTTTACGTAGCAACTTCAACATTTTAAATATATAAATATAAAGGCTGATTTATAGATATGTAAATTATATCCACTTAGATTTAACCTATCGCGAATTAACACAAAATTTAATAAATTATACGAAAGTTGAATCATTTATAGATCAAATTAATACCACTTAACGTAGACTTATTATAGGTTATATATTTCTTAATTAAACTTTGTTAAATTAAAAAATAAATGCACTTATTTGGTCACTTCTCTTAAGTGACGTTAAGCTAATTCAAGTATCTTTAAACGAGCCTTAAAGAATTTAAAAGTTTTGTAAACGAGTTAATTAAATTAAAAATTAACTTTTCGCCAAACTGCTACGACACTACCTCATTAAGTCTGTAAACTTTTTTACCCACTTTAGCCCAAAATTAATACTCGCCTAATTTTTTTAGAAAATTAAGTTTTAAAGTACTGACGTTTATTTAAGGTAAGTTCTGTGGAAGTTTAATAAGTTCAGGAATTTAAAAATAGTATGCTGTAGGCTAAGAACTTCGCTTGAAATGTACTTAACATAAAAAATGTGGTTGCTTTCTTCATTTTACAGAAATCCTTGTTTACCCTTATTTATTTAGATTGCATTTTATTTTAGAATAAGGATAATAATATGACAATATGCAAACTTGGCATAATCATTTTATTTTTACATGCTCTTTTGACTAAAATCTTTTTTTCCCTGACGTACAATTATTATCATGTTTAATAATTAAATTATTATCTAATTTCAAAACTTTTAATTACCTAAACATATATTTTTTAATTAGCTTTTATACCTAGGTACATTATAATTTGCTTGGTTTGCTATATTTTTGGATCATCTTATTTGTAAAGTTATTTTGACAATCAAAATTGCATCTTGTAAGAATGTATTCATTGTGAATGAAGGTTTATAGAGAGAGAAAATAAAAAATAATAGATGAACAGTAAACCAGTAGAAGTGATTTATAAACTGGCCAGTAGATGTTGCTAAAGTCACTCAAAGATAAACAGTAAACAATAAGCAGGTAACAATAATAAATTCGAAGTGATTTATAAACCCGGCATAACACATATTTATGTTATGAAGTATAAAGTACTAAGTACAAAAAAAGGGTCGAAGTATATAATGCTTTATAAATTCTACATAAATGTTACGTACCTAATGCAATTTTCTAACAACTTATTAGTCTGAAACGTGTGTAGGAAGTAACTACTTTATTATTTGATGTTTTGTTTTTGCACCCTGTAGCGTTTTAATGTTGGAAACAAGAATCTAGAAGCTTTAATGTCAAATTGAAATTTAATCCTGCAAAGCACTGTACAGAGTAGCTTATAGTTTTCTAAAACATATTTCACAATTTTCTTGTGACAGATCATTTAAAAAATTAAAACATATATTTCAAATCTGAGTAAACAGACTACAAAGATTCATCGACATGTTTCTACCCTTATTTAAATAGTAAAACTATTCTTGGTAAATAAAACACAGTCTAACATATTTCCTCAGCTGCGGTGGTTCTTGCTTTTTTGGCTTTAAAGAGGAATGTCGTGAAGCTTAGAAACTGTAGTTATGTAATGTTGGTTGCCTTAAATCAACAAAAAACAGCACTTTCTGGTCATTGCTCAGTGGGTTTATAAGAATTAATTGTAATTAAAAATTTTGCTTACCAGCAACATAAATAAACAAAGCACTAGTTGACATGTTTTAAGGTCCATCAATAAGCGTTTAAATACTGAATTTTAGCAATTTAATATGCAAAAAAGTAGTGATTCTAAATTGCCAAAATTCTGTATTTAAACGTTTATTGATGGACCTTTAAAATATGTCAACTTGTGCTTCGTTTATTTATGTTGCTGGTAAGCACAATTTTTAATTCAAATTAACTCTTATAAACCCACTGAGCAATGACCAGGACGTGCTGTTTTTTGTTGATTTTAGGCATCCAACATTACATAACTACAGTTTCTATGCTTCGCAACATTTCACCTTTAAATGTACTTTGTTGCTAAATATCGTGCAATCCACAAAATTTGAGGTCGACTCTTGCCATGCGTTTGTAAAATTTCAATTTTTTTCATTGTTAAAACATTGTCGATTGTCATATTTTTGACGTTCCACAGCCATAGTAGACGTCAAATTTTGTGGATTGCACGTTACTAAATACAGTTCAGGATTCCACTTCAGTTTTAATTAATTTCTCAATAAAAAAACTACTGATAGGTGTTTTAGTTGTTATTAACAGTAAAGACAAGTGAGTAAATATGTGTTTTTTGTAAATATTGTTTATTGGAAACTTTGTTTACGGTAGTCGTTTTAATCGCTTTTGTGATCAATGTAATTTGTTATAAAGTGTGACATGACGGCAATCCAAACAATAATCTCTCGGTATATACAAGGAATAACTATTAATAATTTTGAAGCTCTGTTCATAGAACGTAACTTTATTCCCACTTAACTTAACTTTATGTGTAGGTATAGATAGCTTGTGATGCTTCTTTCCAGAGTAGACAACCCATAGAAGAAAGTTTGTGCATTATTTAAATTATTGGCCTAATCGATTCTTCTTATTAAATATGGTGTTTTGCAAATTTTTAGATTACACAAGTCTCTACTTTTATAGAAATCAAAAATAGATAAAATTTGAAAATTGCGTTAAAATGGACCAGTTTTTGCAGGCATTTCTCCCCATCGACCTTCTTAGACGTGTATTTTTATTCGATCTGATATTTCTGTAAATTCACTTTTGTTGCGAACTACAGCGACACTGTTATCGAGTGGACAAACTAACAAAAATGCATTGTTCTGATGTCACAAAAATGGACCATCTAGATTATAAGGCCTAAAGGATTAAAAAAATGAACAAGAAAGTGCGTCGGCCTGACAAAATGAAGTAGGCACTGCTACATGTCTGACAAAAAAAGTGACATTTATCTTATTGGAATTGTTTTTAGTAAAATTTATTGGTTGTCATTTCTTGTAACAAACTAAAAAGAATACAATTGACAGAAATATCTGACGTAAATCATATCGAATAAAAAAACACCATGGGCATCCCAAAAAGAACATTATTTGTTCTTTTTTATATTATTTACAACTTTATTATATTCTTGAATGTTCATATTTGTCACATACCAACCCTTATACCTACTATGACTTGTAATGTTTATTAATAATCATACGAATATATATATATTGTCAAAATGACATTTTCTATTTTTTAATTTATTTACTTACAATTTAGGTATTTTTTATTAATGCCACGATAAATAACTCGAAATAAAGATAAAAATAGTTCACATTTTAGCCAATCTGTCATTAAGCGTTGACTTAAAAACATAGAAAAGAATACATTCTTATATTGCTAAGCAATGTGATACCTTAAGAAAGTGAAAGGGTGGGGAAAGTTCCTCAAAATCGATGGGAATTTACTTAATTCCCACCCAAAAAATTAAAAATTTGGAGCGCTAGAACACCTAAACCACTAGGTAAACACGACATTTTTAGTGAAAGCTTATGCCCAAGTCTACTTATTTTTAACCAAATAATTTAAATTTGTTACTTGTGAAACACGCCCATTAATTTGCCTAATTTCTTGGTAATTTTTGTAAAGTAAAAGTAAATTGATGTCCTATGAATCAAGCTTAACTATTAATAATGTTAATGCTCTGTGCAAGTCATTAGATTTTATTAAAGCGTATTTTGTGAGTGTGGATCTATTTTTGTCATAAAACAATTAGGAAAAAGGAGAATTAATGACCATCCTACAATATACTTAACGCTAAATATTTGTTTAAAAGAATTAACTAAGGAGTTAAATATTTTAGCAAAAAATCGAATATTGGCTTTGATTTATATAAAATGAATAAAACTTATAATTTAAAAAAAAGGTAAAAATTTATACAAAAAATTAAAGGTATGTAAAATAAAAAAAAGCAGATTTATTATGTTTTCAATTAAAATTTAAATAAATCAAAAAATAAAATAGTATTTGGAAAATTAAAACAAATAACCTATTTTAATAAGAACCTGACATTATAAACAAATGCTAAATAAATTTGAACATAATTAAAAAAGTTCTTACCTTAAATAAAACCAGGAAGAAAAATCAGCACAAACTTTCCCGCCAATAAAGAGCTTACAAAACTTTCCCAAACAATAAAAAGTTTCCAGATAAATTTAAAACTCCTTAACACTTTACTAGTCAATATGAGCAACCCATTTTTATTCAATTTGATGTTTATTTGTAAACTTGCGGTAAATTCAAATGCAAGCGAACTGTTTAATTTAGCGCGAATCTTTGCAATTTTCACAATTTCAGTTTCCGTTGCAATACTGGAAGCGTGCGGCGTAAACTACTGAAATTCATGAAAGCTCAAGTTAACTTTCGGAACGGCGCTGTTGCCACGTCGTCCACAAAGTCCCTAAACAATATTAAACAATAGATCTAACTAGAATGGGTAGAAGTCGACACGCATAGAAGTTACTCTTCGCAAATGAGTAGCTCGAGTAGAACTCGGATTCGGTAAATGTGTGATGTTATATTTTTTAAGTCAAAGCTAAATTTATTTTTTTATATAATTGCTACACATTCTATAGAATACTCTTCGCAAGAAACAATTATAGAATAACAGTTATTAAAATAAAACAATTTTTTTTATTTATCTGCGAACTATTAACAGAAACCACAAAGAATTTTGTTAACGAAGAGGATAAACGTCGGTTTTGACGTTTAACATAGTTGAGGTTATTTGTTTTGACAGCTGCTTTTGTTTCTTTGGTTAAAATATTTTTGGCATGGCCTTCTTGACCGAATCTTGACGCGATTATGACAAGACGACGAATTTTTTGCTACTGAAATCGTTTATTTTTTGTTTTTTTAACCTGACTGTCTAAATTTACAAAAAACGAACAAACATTTTTAACAGAAAATTATATTATCATTAATTTTGTAGGGAATATTTTTTTTGTAGATTCAAATTATAACGGAGATAAGGGGTTTTTTTGTGCTGGAGGGTAATTGGGGGGTCGGACAAAAAAACTAACACCTACTTTGTGGTAAAGAATTAAAGTTTCTATGTTTTATGTCGAATAATTTTTTTTGTAATTTCATAATAGTCGAGCTACAATTTTTTCTACATTTGGGGGGCTTAAAAGGGGGCTTTGTAGTAATTGGATTCTTGCCAAAAATAATAGGGTTCTTCCTCTTATAGAGGTAGATTTTTCCATAAAAATTTAGTTTGATATCGCTTTTGGTTTTTGAAATAGCGTGTTTACAAGAATCGTAACAGACAGACAGACGGACGGATTTTTTGAAAGTTGCAATCAATCTGCAAGAATTTTTGCTCTACGACGAAAATTGACGATTTTAAGATTTTCTGATCGATTGCAATATACTCTTTGGACCTAGTCTTGCGAAGAGTATAATTAAGAGCGCTTTGATGGACACGGAGATTGATATTTCCAATTATTGGCTATTACTTAGCGTTTTTTAAACATAAGAAAAACAGCAGGTGAATCGTGTCAATGGAATTAACCTTGTTAACTAAAGTGCTAAGAATCGCGCACTGACAGTCTATTTACTATTTTTTTCTAATTATAATTTGTAAATGTAACAATACATCAATTCAGTTAATCTAACAATTAAAATCTGGTTCCTTTAGTATAGGCAATCTGACCTAAATAATGAGGGGACATCAACAAAATTCCGGGTAGGGCCATTATAATATGTTATAGCTGAAGGTCCAAAATGTAAAAACTCAAATTGGCGTATCTCTACCTGTCTTGAAAACGGGGTTATGAGCCCCCAAAGGACCCCCTTCAATTCGTTTTGTAAGATTACGGTGAAACTGGTTGAACTAAAACTGTGGTTAAAAATTTTTAGAAGAAATTATTGACCACGTTTGTGAGTTTTAGCCGGTGTTTAAATTAAATCAACGTCATGCATAATTGAAACTACTACGCGATAACGGTCTCTTGAAGGAAAAATATATATGACTTTTTTTGTAGATAATTGTTCATTCGACAATTTACATTAGAGATTAATTTACCAAAAACTATGCTCTTCGACCTTTGTCCCACTAAAATGGCATGATGCTGGCATGAAATCCTAGGGGACTTTTGATATGTTGTGCATTATGGCAATATATACATATACAGGGTGTCTCAAAATGGGCGCCCACGGACCCCGAGGCGTGGTAGAGGAACACAAACGATTTACAAAATCAGTAACGAAAATTTTTTGTGCGGGCCCATTCCAAAGATATGGGGCTTCAAAGGTACAAACTTTGCACCCTTATAGCGACTTTCTTAAGTAATAATAAAACATAATTTACCTAATTATTGAAAGACAGGGACTAAAACCAATAATTTATTGCAAAATTTCGGTCCAATGATGTTTATTTCCCATAAAAAATGAATTTTAATTTTTAGAATATTACCCCAAAATCTATGCGGCAACATTGTCTTACCTTTTGATTTTGACTAAAGTTGCCATGCTCGTAACTAAGGGAAACTGAGCATAAATTTTATTTATCAGTGATAAGTGTCATTAATTTATTGTTTGCGTCAATTTTTAATTCAAGTTTTTTTAAATGGTTTCTTTTACTAACAAGAAATATGGTAATACGAATCTACAGAATAAAGTGCCCCCATTAAAATTCTGTGAGAATAGAGCAGATTTGATAGATCCAAATGGTAAAGGTGTTTAGTTTGAAGCAGCCTCCATCAGAAATTTGTAATATCTGATAGAAATAAGTTTCTGAGCCTCAATGCAGAATTACAATCATTCCCCAAATGAAGAACCTTGTGAAGAACAATAATTGATGTGACTAAACTTATTTTGTTATGGCCGTAATTTTTAACAGTTTTTTTGTTATTTCGAACATACATTAGTTTTTAACAATAACTATATAATTTTATTGATTTGTTACATTTTATAAAGAAAGAAGATTTAAATTCAGGTATTTAAAATATTTTGTATTTTTAAAATTAAAAATAAACAGTCAAGTTGAAGTTTCATGATTGCTCACCTACTAATTTGATTTTTTTTAAACTAAGCGGATTTAAACTAACAGTGTTGCCAAACTTTGCTAAGTTTGCAGCCCCACATTTTTGGAAGGGGGCCCCCAATAAAATTTTTGTTTCTGTTTTTGTATATCGTTAGTGTTCCTCTACCACGCCTCGGGGTCCGTGGGCGCCCATTTTGAGACACCCTGTATATGATATTATAAATACATTTCAAAAATAGGTACAAATGAACATTATAAAATGGAAGATGTTTAATTTCCAAAAGGTTTAAGTGATGTTAATTTTTTCACGTCCATGGCTGATTTTTATTCTTCTGGTAAAGCATTTACTTCGCGGCCGAGAAAAACCATGGAAAAAACTCAGGCATACCAGTGTTAGTCAAAATTGTGGTGGTACAATAAATTACAGCTAAAAAGTTACAACTGTTTCAGGGTTGATATTCAATTCAAAGTTTCTGGAGTTAATTGGTGTATTTCTTGAAAACCACCCGCGAATTTAGTGTTTGGACATTCTTTTACAATATGTTTAATCGTTTCTGGCAATGCACCACATTCACAAAGCGGGCTAGGTATTGCATTCCATTTCTAAAGCATATCATTGCAACGTCCATGACACGTTCTGAGGCGATTAACAGTATTCCAAACTTTTCTGGGCTGCTCAAACCCTGGAACTACCTTTGTTGGATCTTCAATCAATTCTTTTTGGTTAAATCATCAATTTCTATTATTATTATTATTATTATTATTATTATTATTATTATGGCAATATAAAGTTAAGAACTACCCACTCCAAATGGAAATTCCACTTGGACTTTTTTGGTTGGAAATGCAGCTTCAAGCTCAAAGCTTGGCCATTTTGATATTTGCTTGTACAGCAAGCATAGGCGTGTTTGTAAACATGTTGATAAACATTGCCTATGGTTCCTGTACAAGCAAATATTAAAATGGCCAAAGCTTAAAGCTTCACCCCGCACATATTTACCCGAGTTCTAGTCCCCTTATTTTCTATGAGTATGTACCTCACTGTATAAGTGTTTGTTTGATAGAGCGTCCTACGTTCTTGGGTAATATCATATTTATACTCTTCGCAGACAAAGTCGAAGAGTATTATAAATTTGATCAGAAAATCCTAAAATCGTCAATTTTGGTCGTAGAGCAAAATTTTTTGCAGATTTGTGCGTTTCATGACTTTTTAAGGTTTTAATTTTTTGTCCGTCCGTTATTTTTTTTGTTGATAGTTTGCATCTTTCGCAGATTTTTTTAATATTAATAAAAAATAGTATATTAAAACATAGAGTTTTATAAGGAACGTTTTTTAGCACGCGTCCAGGTTTGGAAAAAGAGCCGCGCAGCGGCGAGTTTTCCAATGGACAAGTGATAAAAAACGCCTTATGAAACGAGTTTTTTATACTATTTTTTATATTTGCTTCATTTAATTCATTAAAAAGCATTTTTTATTTGAATTAAAAACTTAAGATAAAATTTTGCTTTTATGACCAACCTTATAGCATAACATTGACATTTTGAAGTAAAAAATAAATTAAAGTTAGACATATTGAATAATGACATTTGTAAACTTTACTCATTTAATACTGAATGAATAGGAGTTTTTAAGAAAATGTAACCATTGATATCGTTTCTCCAATTCTTCTAGTTATTCCCTCTACAAAACAACAATGTCCCCCGATTGATTATAATAGTAAAATTTGTAAATAAAAAGTACATTGCAAGAAAAGAATTCATCTTTTTGCATCAGGAAAACCAACCAATAAAATAAAATTTTGGGTTTAATAATGAAGCAATTCAGAAACTTTAAAAAACCAAATTTCGGGTTTCATAATGTGCATATTATAGAACGCAAATATAAAAAAACTATTTTTTTTGCTTATTACTGCTTATTATTTAAATTTTTAAAAACATTTTATGAAAAAACCTTAAACTCTAAAAATCGACAAGTCTGTGAAGGATATAAATCTTACCGGTTTTAACTTCTACCCATTTCTAGTTTTTGTACAAATTTTATACGAACAAAACACTAATTCGCAAGCATTTTGTAATAAAGTTCTTATTTGTTAGAAAATTTTCAAACAATTTAAACCTATATAATTAGACTTCTAAAGAATACTTATAAAGATGTCACGCAACACAAGCACTGTTATTAAAGGTATGCTTTCGGGAATACTTGTCTCGTACGAAGACAATGTAACAACTTTATGCACTACATTGTTTAGAGATGCCTACTTTTATAAGGTAAAGGTAAAGTTTGACGACTTTCGTTGTAGTGTTGCCAAGAATTATAACTTTAGACAAGATCGGGATCCTATTCAGAACTTGACTCGCACACAATCTACGATAACAGCTTATGCCTGCCCTAAACATACAGTTTGATCGTACGACCGATCGAAACGACGATCTGTGCAATTTTTTTGGTGCTTCCAGACGTTCAGTTCAACTGTAACTGCCAACTGCTTCCGACCGCATTACGTTTAAAAATAGCCAAATACCTAATCTTTCTTGTTTGATGAATGAAAGGGTAGGTATTTTACAACTTTACTATTTATTGCTTCAATGTCAAGACCATAAATAAAAGAAGGATTTAAAATGAATTATTTAATTCATAAATTTACAGAAATACCTACTATATTTTTAAATAATTGTATTATGTTCAAATGTTATTTATTGTTAAAATAATTATAATTTGTGTAAAAAGTACAAATTTTGATACATAATAGGGAACACGAACGTAAAAGATTTTGACCAAATTTTGCTTTTTAGATAAAGCGGTCAGAGTACGTTATTGCATATTATGATTTGTTTAAGCCAGCGACTATTTTTTAATTAATTTTTAACCTTTGGTGTAAACTAAAAACATCTCCCACTACTTTTTAGAGTATACGAGATGACGTACAAAATTGATTATGTTGGCACTTTTGTTATGTTGTTTTGAAATCATGTGTAAAACATAATTTGACCTTTTAAAAAAAGTTTGCTATTTGGGTCCCTGGTCAAGTCCTACGTCACAGTTCACAAAAATGCATTAAAATAATGTCTGTGAAATTTATTGCCAACTTTGTACCTATTTAACCGACCTTGTATGTTTTAAGATAAGCTAGATTCAAACGGTGGCCCTTAAATTTACGTCAGCCTGTATATCCAGGTTTATATAGTACCCAAATGTGTAGATTAATTTTTTTCAGAAATAAATAAGCTGCGTGCTTAGTGAAATTGTCGTAAAATTTAGAAAATACATAAACAATGCATTGCTAAAAAATAATTTCAAGTTTAAACTAATATATTATACGAAAATGTTTATTGCTATATTTTTAAAATATAGTATGCCTATATTATTTAAAAAAATACAATTTTGGGATATTAAAAAAACATCCATCACCGATTTTATTATTTTTATCGTCACCCTAAGAAGAAAGTATTTACGAAGAACCCTCGAAATATGCAATTTTTTTTTTAATTGAAAATTTTAATTATTTAGAACAGTTAAAAGCAAATTTTTTTCACAAAAATTTTTACAAATCTCAACACTTTTTACAAAATCATTTTTATTCTTATCATAAATCTCAAAAGTATACAGAAATCCTCAGTAAATGAATGAATAAAAAATTAAAATATATTTGGTCGGATTGGAATTCTGACACGTCGGTATTTCTCTTCGATGGACTGATACGACCACAGTTTACTACGATCCTCTCTCCACACGTTCAGACGATCGTTTCAGATCAACAGTTCAGTTCAAAATACATACTTTCATTGCATGGTCTGGAGCGGGCTTACGACCAACGACGTACTGTTCAGATCAACTTTTACTACGATTTCTGCCCTAGACGCTTCAATCGGTCTGAACAGTACGTCGTTTCAGACGGTCGTATCAGTCGGATAGCATGGTCTAGGGCAGGCATTAGGTATATCCCATTCATTTGCTAATGGTTACATGGTGCCTTTACTTGAATTATAATGTTTAACTTAGGTTAGTGTGGATTATTTATGCGTCTCACCGCGAGCTCTTAGACGCGACGTTTCCATACTGCGTTTTTTTTTGTGGATTTAACCTCATTAAGTTATTAGCTAGGTTATTAGGGAGAAGAGGAAATATTGCCAGCTTGTACCAAAGCTGATTTTATGCTTTACTTATTAGTCGTTGGTGGGATTAATTGAGCAACAAATTATCTGTAGGGCACCAGTCATGTTAGTCAAAGGACTTCAAGAAAGGCATCAAGAAAGCCCATGTGCATGGCAAGAGGATTTTATTCATCAGCCCTTTTCTGCTACTGATATGTGGAAAAATAAGTGGAAAGTAATTGATTACAAAAAAATGAATTGATTGAATATCCAACTAAAATCAGCTTAGACGCTCCAATTAATTGCAACGAAATCCTGTGTAGTTATTCTAGCGCTATACAGTGTATGGCAAATTCTTACAGTAAATTTACACAGCACACCCAATACAAAAATTTGCATAGTTTTGTCTCCACACGTTAAAAAAAAATTGTACAAGAAGGACTGCACAGTCTAATTGTACCAATTTATCGTTATGTCTTGGGCGAACATAAGAAAACTTCTTTCTTTCTTAAGCGATTAAGAATACTCCAAACTTTTTTGGGCAGATCAAATTCTGGAACTCCAGGGTTTGATCAGCCCAGAAAAGTTTGGAGTACGTAGGTATTTTTAATCGCTTAAGAACATGACAAAACCAAAATGTTATGTTTTGTAAATGGAATGCAGTACCTAGTCAGTTAAGCCAGCTTAAAGCTTGATTTATAGATAAATTAACTTAACTTCACTTATAATTAACGTATCGTGACTGAAATTAATTATACGGAACATGAAATCGCATTTACACATCCAATTAACTTAACTTGACGTTTACTTAAGGTTCTATTTCTTAATTTTGGTTAATTTTAGCTAATTCAATGTAAAGTAAGCCTCTTCACTAGAGCCATCTATCGGCTACTAGACCCAATTTTTAAAATTACACAGATAATCAAAGAATTTCAGTAAATAACACGATTCTAACATTTACCGATAGATGGCGTTTACTAAATTAGTATGTTGTAAACTAATGTGTAAATTTATACTATAAATGCCTTAATTTAGTAGCGTCAAGTTAAGTGGAGTAAAGTAGCTTTGAGTGGCGTTGAGTTAATTTAATTTAAATATAAATCACACTTAAGACGGTCCAATAAATTGTAAGGAACAAATGCAACGACTTCCAATGTAGTTATTCTAACGCTATACAGTGTATGATAAATTCTTACAGTGAGTATACAACCCACCCAACGTTAAAATTTGCAATAACTTAGTCTTCATACGTAAGAATTTTTTTTACAAGGAGGACTGCACAGTCCAATTGTACCAATTTATCGTTATGTCTAGGGCAGGCATTACCTGAATTTTTTGAATTGCCAGAAACGATATTTAAACATAATATAGAAGAATTTCCAAACACTAAATTTAAGGGTGGTTTTCGGGAATAAGACGAATTAACTTCAATAACTTTGAATTGGAGTTTAATACGGAAGCAGCTGTAACTTTTTAAGATGTGATGTATAATCGAAAAATTTGAACAGAAATTTAAAATTCTCTGCAATGAAGTGTAATACAACGAGTGAGCGACAATAAACAGGCTCAAGGGACGTCCTATAGATGTGAAAATATGACAATCTACAATGTATGAATTTGATTTTCACTATTCACTATTCAAGCTGAGTTTTTTGTTGCTTATTCGTTAGGGCTTTATATGTTAAAAAAAATCTATTACTTTTTGAAGGACGCTTTTTTTACGTCTGGATATGTTGACTTTCCAAAGTCGCAGTCGTTTGCAGCCAACAGGTATCTTGTTCGTCGCAAAGTAAAAGCAACAGGTGGATACAAAATATAGGTATCCCAAAATTACTAGGTAAGTAGAACATTTAAAACTTCAATGGGTAAGGGAGCCAATGTTCAACATCTAATGTCCGCCCTAGAAACTGCTATAAATTGAAACGATTAATTGCAACGTTTTCCTGTTAATTTATGGCAAATTCTTACAGTTAGTATACATCACCCATCAATGTGTAAATTTGCAAAGATTAAATAATTGTAGATGGCTATACTTTTCAATCTATTTTATGATTTTTATTAAAATTTAATTTACTAGGTAAATAGCTACATTTAAAACTTAAAGGGTAATGTCGCAAAACATAGACACTGTGGTTTTTGATTTTTGGTCATAGTTCAGTGAGTTTATAAGAGTTAACTTTGATTAAAAATTATGCTTACCAGGAACATAAATAAACAAAGCACAAGTTGACATATTCTAAAAGTCCATCAATAAGTCTTTGAATACAAAATTTTGTTAATTTAGAAGCACTATTTTTTTGAATTTTAAATTGCCAAAATTCTGTATGCTTATTGATGGATCTTTAAAATATGTCAACTTAATTGTGCTTTGTTTATTTATGTTGCTGGTAAGCACAATTATTAATAAAAATTAACTCTTATAAACCCACTGAGCAATGACCAGAAAGTGCTGTTTTTTGTTAATTCTAGGCAACCAACGTTACATAACCACAGTTTCTATGCTTCGCAACATTCCCCGTTAAATAGGTGGGTAAGAAGCCAATGTTTAACAGTTATAGTTTGTTTATCTTCAACCAACACTACCTCAAACAATAAAAGAATTAGTGTACATTTTTTTTTAGAATTTGTTGAGAATTTGAAGAATTTGCTTAGAATTTGTTAGAAATTAGTATACACAATTCGCCCATCTCATTTGCCCCTCGACCTAAAATTTAAAACATCCCGACCCGATGTTTATGATAAAAAGTAAAAATCCACTCAAAAATTATAGAATAAAGCCCTCCTAAATACCCAAGCCCATAAGAAAACAAACTTGAAGCCGCCGTCCCGAGATGTTTTTTATTTATACTTTCATCTTAATATTTAACCCAAATATAAAGTATACTATGGTACCTACCTTTATGAAATATTTATCATTCATTAAAATAACTTCCATGTGTGTTTCTTTGATCTTTTGGTATCATGGTTTTGTCTCAAACTTTTCTCATAGTAATCTAAGTCAAATTAATACCGCTCCATTAGCGTTATTATACTCTTCGCAAGACTAGGTCCGAAGAGTATATTGCAATCGATCAGAAAATCCTAAAATCCTCAATTTTCATCCTAGAGCAAAAATTCTTGCAGATTCGTGCGTTTCATGACTTTTTAAGATTTTCATTTTTTCTCCGTCCGTCGGTCGGTCGGTCGGTAGGTCGGTCTGTGGGATGTCACGTTTCTTGTAAACACGCTATCTTAAGAACCAAAACTCCAATCCATTTCAAATTTTAAGGAAAAATCGATCCCTATAAAAGGAAGAACCCTATTGTTTTTGACAAGAATCCAAGTACTAAAAAGCCCCCCTTTCAGCCCCCCAAGTGAAAAAAAAATCGTAATTCGATTATTATTAAATTTACAAAAAAAATTATTCGACATAAAACATAGGAAACTTAATTGTCTACAAAAAAGTATTTGTTGGTTTTTTTGTCAGACCCCCCAGTTACCCCCCACCACAAAAAAACCTCCTATCTCGGTTATTATTCAATTAGCAAAAAAAATATTTTTCACAAAATTAATGGAAATTTAATTTTCCATTAAAAATGCTGGTTTGTTTTTTATAAAGTTAACCAGTAAGGTTAAAAAAACAAAAAATAAACTATTTCAGTAGCAAAAAACTTTCAAGTCCGAATTGCGTCACGCGTCAGTCAAGAAGGCCATGCCAAAAATATTTCAAACAAAGAAACAAAAGCAGCTGTCAGAACAAATAACCTAAAATATGTTAAACGTCAGAACTGACGTTTATCCTCTTCGTTAACGAAATTCTTCGTGTTTTATGTCAATAGTTTGCACTCTTCGCAGATAAATAAAAAAAAAAAATGTTTAACTTAAAAAAACTATTACCCTATAATAGTTTTCTTGCGAAGAGTATTCTATAGAATGTGTAGCCCTTATATAAAATATTGATTTAGCTTTGATTTAAAAAATCTAAAGTTCTTCTTCTACCAAATCCGAATTCTATTCGAGCGACTCATTTGCGAAGAGTAACTTCTACGCGTTTCGACTTCTACCCATTCTAGTTTATTGAAACAATTCATAAAGAAAAAGTAGGAAGCTGTAAGGAAGATAAGGTACTAGCAGACAGGGGAATTACATAAGAACTAAATTTTGTTCATTCATCTTGCTCACGCCAGGCCACGATCTTTTCCCTAAACGCAATTTTATCAAGTTATATCTATTTCGTTTTTTTCTCTGCGGGGTATTCAGCTTTTGTTTTTGTTTTAAGCGCTGAGATTTGTCTCCTTTTGTTTTGTTCTGTATGTTTTTAGCTAATTTCTTAAGGCTGGGGTCTCAAATTCCCAGATACGAAAATCTGTGCTCTTAAAAGTTAGAAGATCGTATAAGTCATCTCCGTTGATCCCACGTCAATTCTACTAAATAGCACATTTACATGGGGGCCCCATCGTATATTAAAACTAAGTGAAGTTTTGAGAAAACTACAAAAATAGAATTTGCAGAATTTGTTAAAAATTTGTAGAATTTGTTAAAAATTTGTAGAATTTGTTTAGAATTTGTTAAGAATTTGTTAGGAGTTAGTGTACACAATTTGCCCATCCGATTTGCCACTCGCGTATATTCTTAAAGATATGAGGCCTCAAAGCACGATATTTTGAAATCTTTTTATAGACCTTTTCCGTTGATCCGACGTTTATTGTTGAATTTGACATAAGTCATTGTGACACTGGTGGTGACCACCTGTATTACAAATGATTTATGTCAAATTTAACAATGAATGTCGGACCAACGGAAAAGGTCTATAGCTTAAAGGTAACAGCAAAAAAAGCTCTTAATAGGTACTATCGTGGACATAGAATTTAAAACGATTTTTTATCAGCCACCTTTGATTTTTTGAATTTTAATCTATTGTGAATGGGTTTTTTTATGTTAGTTTTCGAATGTTATTTTGACAACAAATGCGTCAAATGTATTTTATTAAAATAAGTTATTTAAAGTGTGCTGCCGGTGAGAAAAATAGTAAGAAGATATTTCCATTTTTAAATAATTTTGTTTTAGGATAACAATAGGCTCTAATCTTCGTAAAACATCAGAGAAATGTTTCTTGTTAATGTCCACTTCGCATAAAACTTGAGATGTTTAAGCCACTATTTTGCCAATATTAACAATGCAAAAATTCATAGTTTTAAATTCCATGTCCACGATAGTACTTACAAAAGCACAATCTGTCTAAAATAAATTATATCACAATTTGTTTATCTTTTAAATGGCCAAATAAAATTTTTATAATCAATTCAATTTTATAAAATGAAGCTGATAAAAATTAATGTCCATAAACTCTAATGCAAAAATGTTTGATCAAAAATCAAGATGAGTCTTTAAGATGTATTTTCACAATCAGTGTTGCTGAACTGATGCAACTTAGTTCGCATTTTTCCCCTTCTGAATATCGGATTTTTTTTACATTTTTCTAGGGATTCCTAAGAATGCCCCAACAACGTACCATTGCGTTTATGCGCCAATTTTTGGACGCCCAGTATTTTAATTAAAGACACTATTACATCTCACAAAATATGTGATACATTTTGTGTTTCCAGTTGCCATCTTCAAAAAAACGAAATTATTAGTTCTAATCATCATAGAATTCGCTAAAGTTATATTTTTACAAGCTTACAATTTTTCCTAATAGGTGGCGCTTCTCTTTTTGTAGAAATCAATATCACCTGTTGTGATTTTCCAACTTTTCTTTTTTCCTTCCTCAACCTATTTCTCCGTCGACTCATAATAAAAGATGTCACTACTTATTTGCAATTCTTTATTAATCTAAAAATACATTTTTTTCTATTTTTAGCCACTGTAAGTTTAAGTAGGTCTATTTTTTAAAAGCTTTTATTTAACTCGCAATGTAACGAGCGAGCATTTAAATTCTACCTCGACTCTTGCCATGGAAAACAAAAGCTGCTTTTCCGTAGGTCTTTGATAGTTTCTACTAATGTCATTTTAAAATGTTGTCAATTTTTATTGACGTTTAAAAAAATAAAACAAATTAATGAAAACGTTTAATTGTTTAATAAAAGATAATGGTGGACACAAAACCATCTAATTTAATCTTATTTTCGCAATGGCCGCAAAATAAATGGAATCTGGGAATACTCCATTCAAGATTGCTTGGAAGAGTTTAGAGACAACATTTTAAAATGACTCTTAGTTAGTTTAGAGTTTGTTAAAACATGAGCTCAAGCAAGGGTTTTATAAACGAGTGAATAAAGACGTTTATAAAACGTGTAACGAACTATACTTTTTCTACGACCCCAAAATCAAACAATATCGGACTTTTTAGAAGAAACTAATTTTGACTTTTGAAAAAAAGTTAGGTTAGGAAAATCATTAAAAAAGTAGAAATGAAGATACCATCGAGGGCTCCAACGATTACTCTTATAACTCAAAATGACCACTTTTCAGGAGAGCGAAAAAACAAATATGATGAGAGTCTTTTGTAAATGTTTCAAAAACTATTACATTTTTTAGCGCAATTTTTTGAATAAAGTATCTTAGGACTACAACAAATTGTTTTTTAACAAAAAAAATTATTAAGAACCCTTAATTGTTTAAATAATTAACTTATGTTACTTAACGGTCAAGTTTTTTTATTGTAACATAAGTTGGAATGTTATAAGTCCCATGCAAAATATTATAACTCAACATAAATTTATATGATTTAGACGTAAACTAGTATATCAAAAATTGTTCTATATATTACGTCGTAAGATATAGTAACTCAACATAAATTGATATATTTAAGATGTAAAGTAGTATATCTATACAATTGTTTTGTATATTACTGTCGTAAAGTAGTATAACTAACGAACTAGAACAATACATATCCAGACGTAAAGTATTCTAACTAAACTTACAATACAATAGGGCTAAATTAATTTTCTTTTTAGGAGGCAACAACATTAGTGTAACTTTAGTTATTTTTTTTATTTGAGTCGTAAAATATTATAACTTGAGATACAATATAATATAAAAAATATATATTAGCTATTTACAATAGTTTACCACCCAAGTTTATCAATTATCTTAAGTTATAATTAATAACGCCTAAAAGTGTGCTCCTAACTCAACATAGCATTGTTTTTTTGTGAATTCTTACCAAGTTATTTTAAAAAACGTTTAGTTCCTACGTGTTTATTATTGGTCAGAATGATTTCATATTAGGAGAGGTGATGCAGGGAAGCAAGGGGAATCTTTTGTACTATAAGACGTAAAGTAGTGTAACTCGAGTTATAATAGTAATCGTTGGAGCCCTCGACATGTTGTAATACTCAATAATCGGTTATATTAAATCCCAATCCTACCTCTGCTACTAAATTAATGAAAACGTTTAATTGTTTAATAAAAGATAATGGTGGACACAAAACCATCTAATTTAATCTTATTTTCGCAATGGCCGCAATAGTATATTACTACCGTGGGTGGAAAGGGTTTCATTTCTGTCGAGAGAAAAAGATGGTTTACCAAGGCGCGTAGCGCCGCGGTAAACCATTTCTCGAGACAGAAAGCAAATTTCCACCGAGGTTAGTATACTATTTTATTTACAACTGCTTACGTTTATGTTTAATTTTAAAAAGCTTTAATTTTGCAAATTAATATTATTATACTCTTCACAAGAGTATATTGCAATCGATCAGAAAATCCTAAAATCGTCAATTTTCGTCGTAGAGCAAAAATTTTTGCAGATTCGTGCGTTTCATGACTTTTTAAGATTTTCATTTTTTGTCCGTCCGTCGGTCGGTCGGTCTGGTGTATGTCACGTTTCTTGTAAACACGCTATCTTAAGAACCAAAACATCTATCGAATTCAAATTTTAAGGAAAAATCGATCCCTATAAGAGGAAGAACCCTATTGTTTTTGACGAGAATCCGAGTACTGCAAAGCCCCCTTCTGGGCCCCCCAAATGAAAAAAAAATCGTAGCTCGACTATTATTAAATTTACAAAAAAAATTATTCGACATTAAATATAGACAATATAATTCTTCGACAAAAAGTATTCTTTAGTTTTTTTGTCCGACCCCCCAATTACCCCACAGCACAAAAAAACCTCCTATCTCCGTTATTGTTCAATCTACAAATAAATTATTTTTTACAAAATTAATAAAAATTTAATTTTCTATTAAAAATGTTAGTTCTTTTTTTTGTAAAGTTAGCTAGTAAGGTTAAAAAAACAAAAACTAAAAGATTTCAGTAGCAAAAAACTTCTAAGTCCAAAACGCGTCGCGCGTCGGTCAAGAAGGCCATGCCAAAAATATTTTAAACAAAGAAACAAAGCCAGCTGTCAGAACAAATAACCTTAAATATCTTAAATGTCAGAACTGACGTTTATCCTCTTCGTGTTTTCTGTTAGTAGTTTGCACTCTTCGCAGATTTTATTTACATAATTTTTTTTTATAAGAAACTATTAATTATCCTATAATGGTTTTCTTGCGAAGAGTATACCATAGAATGTGTAGCAATTATATAAAAAATTGATTAAGCTTTGATTTACAAAACTTATACTACTACTACTACTTATTTGCGAAGAGTAACTTCTACGCGTTTCGACTTCTGCCCATTCCGACTTCTACCCATTCTAGTTCATTGTTAACATCGCCTTAGTTAACATGATTATTTTTTTTAAATTTATTACCATGGTTACATTACAATTGCTTGACATCTAAGGAAAAAAAATAGTTATTTTTAATTTTCAAACAAACGTCATTTCTCGCATTATTTTAAAGTCTTAAACCAACTAATATTAAAAAAAAACATAATGTCGGATAGTGATGACGAATGTACAGAATTGAAAGAGTGTGCGCAAAAGGCCGAAGAGGATTTGCTCCCACAAAAGAGTTAAATCCGACTTGTTTTCATTACCCAGGCGGAAAGTAGTTACTTTCCGCCCGGGTGGAAAGTGACAGCTTAATAAAACTAATAAAGTGACATTTTCCAACTTTTAAAAAGTCAGAAATGTCATCATTTCATATGCAGTTGTAAATAAAATTCTGGGAATACTCCATTCAAGATTGCTTGGAAGAGTTTAGAGACAACATTTTAAAATGACATTAGTAGAAACTATCAAAGACCTACGGAAAAGCAGCTTTTGTTTTCCATGGCAAGAGTCGAGGTAGAATTTAAATGCTCGCTCGTTATGTTTGTATGTATGTATGTATGTGTGTTTGTGTAGTACAAATCTTGCAACTCGATTTTGAAACACTTACGCTCGACCAATTTTTCTGAAATTTTGTATACATGTGGAAGTCCGGTGACAATGCAAAATGGTAACTTTTTTAGTCCTAAAAACTTAATATGGCGTCCACAACAAAATGGCGGATGACTTTTTTCTAAACAATTCTCACAATATGGGTATCAAATGAAAGGTTATGACCGGTAGTATACAGTAAAATATATGACATAATTCAAAATCCAATATGGCGCCCAAAAAAATGGCTAATTAGCTTTTTCTTTACCATTTTGCCGATATGGGTATCAAATGAAAGGTAATGACAAGTAGGATATAGTAAGATATGTAACAATTCAAAATCCAATATGGCGCCCTAAAAAAAATGGCGGATTCTCTTTTTTTAACTATTTTGCCAATATGGGTATCAAATAAAAGGTTATAGCAATGACATACTAAATGAAATTATTAAAAAACATCTACAGTAAAAACCAAAAAATGTAAAATAAATTAATGTAAAAAAATTTTAAGAAAAAGCTTTTATTTAAATGCCCTAAAAAGAGAAAAATAAATTTTTTCAATTAAATTAAACCCATTAATTTGTCACAATATACACTTTTTATGATATAAAAGCTTGTCGCGAAATTTACTATTGCAATTAATAAAAAGAATACAATACTTATACCAATTTTTAATTTAAGTGGTTCTGAAAAAAGAAAAAAATGTATGAATTTTACAAAATAAATCTACATAAATGCAGAATCTCGCGACAAGCTTTTATATCATAAAAAGTGTATATTGTGACAAATTAATGGGTTTAATTTAATTGAAAAAATTTATTTTTCTCTTTTTAGGGCATTTAAATAAAAGCTTTTTCTTAAAATTTTTTTACATTAATTTATATATTTGGTTCTTAGTTTATAATAAATCTATTTTTACTTGATACATCAATCATAACTTTCATTGTTAGATTTTTTAAAGTTGTTTAAAAAAATAAAAAGTTTCCTTCGAACCGGATTTGAACCAGTGACCTATGGATGTCTACATTTCAAATTCCGCTACAGTCCACCGCTCTACCAACTGAGCTATCGAAGGTTGGTAGAGAGTTGCATTCAGCGCTATGAAGTTAAAAGCGGTGTTATACTATCGTGGACATGGAATTTAAGACGATCAATTTGTGCATTGTAAATTTGGTCAAAATAGTGGCTTAAACATCTCAAGTTTTATGCGAAGTGGACATTAACAAAAAACATTTCTCTGATGTTTTACGAAGATTAGAGCCTTATTGTTATTCTAAAACAAAATTATTTAAAAAAGGAAATATCTTCTTACAATTTTTCTCACCGGCAGCACATTTTACATAATTTATTTTATTAAAATACATTTGACGAATTTGTTGTCAAAATAACATTCGAAAATTGACATAAAAAACCCCATTCACAATAGAGTAAAATTTAAAAAATCAAAGGTGGCTGATAAAAAATCGTTTTAAAATCCATGTCCACGATAGTACATTAGGTTTATATAAGTAAGATTCAGTGTGCGTACCTTTTTTTATGATACTGCTGCTAAGCCTGCTAAGTGCAGTGACTTTATAAACACAAACAAAAGCCAAAAATATAAATATAAAGCATGATTTAGAGATGAATTAGCGTAACTTCACTTATAATTAACGTATCGCGACTGAAATAAATTATACGAAAGATGAAATCGCATTTACACATCCAATTAACTTAACTTGACGTTTACTTAAGGTTCTATTTCTTAATTTTGGTTAATTTCAGCTAATTCAATGTAAAGTAGCCTCTTCACTAGAGCCATCTATCGGCTACTAGACCAAATTTTTAAAATTACAAAGATAATCGAAGAATTTCAGATGAATTTCTGTAAATAAGACGATTCTAACATTTACCGATAGATGGCGTTTACTAAATTAGCTTGTTGTAAACTAATGTGTAAATTTATACTATAAATGCCTTAATTTAGTCGCGTCAAGTTAAGTGGAGTAAAGTAGCTTTGAGTGGTGTTGAGTTAATTTAATTTAACTCTAAATCACACTTAAGTTAACAATGTGTAGTAGCAAAAGCAAACTTAAAAATAAAATGATCATAGGACAGGTTTAATCTAAATCTATTTTTGATCAACTTTGTCTATTAAAGTGTAGTATGATACTGACGATTTTAGAATCTAAAACAGAAAAATGAATGCAAGAAATTAGTTTACATTTTTTAAGAATTTTTTTTAAATTATCTACAGGGTGTCCAAAAAATGGCGCATAAACGCGATGGTAGTTGCATAAGTTCGGCAACACAGTTTGCAAAATACATCTTTAAAACTCATCTAGATTCTTGAGCATACATTTTTGCATTAAATCATATTGACATTGTTGTCAGCTTCATCTCATAAAATTTTTGTGTAATTAAATTGATTATAAAAGTGTAATTTGACCATTTTAAAGATAAACAAATGGTAAAATAATTTTAGATAGATTGTGTCTTTGTATTTAGCCATTTATTTTGTTAATATATGTATCTTCAAGATATAAGCGTTTAAAGTTTCGCACTTTGGGGCATCATATCTCCAAGGGTGCTTGAGATAGATTTTTTTTAACAATTTTCTGGGGCTTGCTGGACATGCCCCAACAACATACTATCGCGTTTATGCGTCATTTTTTGGACATGCTGTAGAAGTTTGTCGAATTTGTTTTCTGTCCCATTGATTTGCCTCGTTTCGGTAACACATAGGTGCTATCGTGAACATGGAATTTAAAACGATTTTTTATCAGCCACCTTTGATTTTTTGAATTATACTCTATTGTGTAGAGTGCCTTAATGATTTTGACAATTATTGTCGCCTTATAGAGTGACGACATGCATCATTCTTTCTCTGTCATACAGATAACGTCATCAACGTTATAGCCAAAGTGACAACAATTACAACTTACAATCACAATTGATGACGTTATCTGTATGACAGAGAAAGAATGATGCATGTCGCCACTCTATAAGGCGACAATAACTGTCAAAATTATCAAGGCACTCTACTATTGTGAATGGAATTTTTTTATGTCAGTTTTCAAATGTTATTTTGACAACAAATGCATTTTATTAAATGTATTTTATTAAAATAAATTAGGTAAAATGTGCTGCCGGTGAAACAAATAGAAAGAAGATATTTCCTGTTTTAAATAATTTTGTTCTAGGATAACAAATAAGGCTTTAATCTTCGTAAAACTTCAGAGAAATGTTTCTGGTTAATGTCCACTTCGCATAAAACTTGAGATGTTTAGCCACTATTTTAACCATTTTTACAATGCAAAAATTGATCGTTTTAAATTCCATGTCCACGATAGTACATAACATTTTTACTTACGGATATAAAAGTTGGTAAAGATAAATGCCAAATTCCAAGAGCCCGAAAGTAAATTGGTTTACGAGTAGCCAAAACAAAGAAAATCATATTTTTCTTAAATTTTTGTGGAGCATTTATCCAGTTGCATTCAAATATGGCAGAGCATACCTTTGAACTCTAAAAAATAAATAAAAAAATGGGAATTGTAAAACTTAAAAAAAGTTACGGAATGTATGATATTGTAAAACCTGTATTTTTATTTATTAAGTAGTATAAAGTTATGATATGTGTAAAATTTAATGTAAACTACTTAAAATTTAATGGTAAAATTTAAAAATATAATTTGGTAATGTTTCTGATAACTTAAAAGCAAAAGTTTAATTTTAAACAAACTAACTTTATAAAATTATGTTCTAACATTTATCGACACATTCATACAATATCAGTTTATTTTTACCTTTAGTGTGAGTTCGTTACCAAACCAGCATATTAGAATCAGCTCAATGTAAGTGGCAATTTGTAAAAAGAAAAATTTGTAAAATATTATGTCGGAGACAGTTGACTAAAAAAAAGACAATGTTATTTACAGCTTACACCAAGAATGTTTAAATGCAGGGTGTCCAGAAAATGGCGCATAAACGCGATGCTACGTTGTTGGGGCATGTCTAGGGAGCCCCAGAATTGTTTGTTAAAAAAAATCTATCTCATATACCCTCGTAGATATGTTGCCCCAAATGAATGAATGAATGAATGAAAGAGTTTTATTAATATCAATATCATAATAAGAATAAGAATAACAAACAAGATAATATACTAAAAAAAACTAACCCTCACAAAAGTGCTTGTAGCACTCGTATGTGAATTGGGAAATAACATTATAACCTAAAAAAACAATATAAAAAAAATAATAATAAAAGTAACTGAAATATAATTAAAATTCAATGGGTAAGTATAAATAAAAGCGCAAAACTTTAAATGCTTATATCTTGAATATAACAGCACATATTAACGAAACAAATGGTTTAATACAAAGCTACAGTATATCTTAAACCATTCAACGATTTGTTTATTTATTAAATGGTCTAATTACATTTTTATAATCAATTTAATTTTCCAAAATTTTCATGAAATGAAGCTGACAAGAACGTCAATAAAATCTAGTGCAAAAGTGTATGATCAAGACTCATAAATGGGATTTCTAGACTTATAGATGGGATTTTTAGATGTATTTTCCTAGACTGTGTTGCGGAATTTATGCAACTTTAATTGTTCGCATTTTTCTTGATGAATATAACAGATGGATTTTTTTTGACAATTTTTTAGGGATCCCTGAGAATGCCCCAAGAGCGTACCATCGCGTTTATGCGCCATTTTTTAGACAACCTGTATAACGAGAAAAATAATCAAATTTAACAAATAATTTAAAAAAAAAAACGTATCCTATGACTTTTTATTCACAAAGAATTATTTTTATTTTAGAAGTGGTAACATGGCTTTTAAAAAGTGTAAACATTTTTTTAAGTTTTTTTAATTTATATAACAATAAAAAATGCAATCAAATATCGAATATACAATCCAAAGAAACTACGAGAGATGTTTATAATTTAAAAAAAGAACACAAAAAGTTTATCGGTGTTTGGGAGTCGAACCCGATACCTCTAAATTGCCAGTTCAGCGCTTTTTGAATTAAGCTCTACCCCGATTATTTAAAAAAATTCAATTTAAAATTTAATTTTTTTACGGGATTCTAATTGAAATTGCTAAAAAATTATTTACTTAATACCCCATTATAATTTACCTTACTAATATTGTACAAATTTATCCCAAAAGTTATGTTACTCGATGCAAATTGCCAAAACACAATCCAGTTAAAATAATTTTGACATAGTTTACAACACCTGAAAAAGATTTGTTATCAAAACACAAATAATTAATGAACCTTGTATATTTTAAATTTTGATATAATAATAGTTATTTACCCAGTAAGTGTATTAATAAAGGCCATTAATAAACAAGCGATTTTAATAAGCGAGCGATTAGCGAGCTTGTTGATAAGTGAGTTTATTAATCGCCATTTAACATAAGAACTGGTTACAATGCTTTTTCGCACATCGTAGATCATTATTAAATAAATTATAAAAAAAACAGTTATTTCACCAACTAACAGAAACAATGCGTCGGCCATTCAAATTTATTAAAGTTGAAGAAGAAGAACTGTCACCGAACCTTTATTAATTGTGAATGGAAAATGAATGTTATTTGATTAAAATGTGGTAAAAGGATCTGATTCTCATTCTTTCCAACGGTAAATATTTAATTTCTTTTGGTTTTTGTTGCTTGAACCGTGATTAAAGCTACTTTAGCATTTGTAATGTAGAAAATTTCTATATTTAATATAGATAGTAATTTTAAATATAAAAGAGCGTTACTATGGGCTCGTATCCATGCATTAATAGGGGTCATTAATCAACTATTTGAAGTGCGTTAATAAAAAAATGAACGTCTTTAATAAACGATATGCAAAAACGTTGTTTTATTGGATACTTTCGCAACATTCTATTCCAGGTTATATTCCATAATAAAAATAAAATAAACAACATTACAAAGAGAGACATTTTAGCATGCACTTACTTTAAAATGTATCTATGATGATGCACGACCTCAACAAAAGTTTCATTCATGTGCTCCAAAGCCAAAGGATCATTGTTACCAACCACAGCATTTTTTCCAATAAGGCCCTGTTCCCTTAACCGCTTAGCAGTAAAATCATACAAATTCCTTAACTTGTTTGTAACCAGATCAAACTCAGTAGCAAAATAAATTAAGATTGTAGTAATAAATATATCACTTGCAACGTTATAAAAGTTGTTAATTGTAAGGCCAACCCCGTGGTGAACTAGAGTACCATAGTGAATGAGGGTGGATTGTGTTATGTCATAAGGGTACCAACAATCTGCGATTAGGTGGGTTTTGCTCTGTTGATCCAAGTAGGGGAAAATGTTCCATACCGCCGCCATTACAAAAACGGATCCTACAAAATGGGTTACAGTTTTTAAAATAAATTCTGTTTGGTATTATTGATTCATGTTTGTTATTTAGGCAAAGTGGAGATTTTACGGCATTTATGATAGTTTTGGGAAAGTTGAAAGTGTTTATGGGGGAAGAAATATTCCTATTTAGGGGAATAATTCTTCAAGAAGTATTTTTTGGAAAATTCAGACAATTTTGAACAAATTAAAAAGGTTGCAGTTTCGGGTTCGATCCCCGGGAGTGATCCAAAATGAAAAAAGTCTGCTGGTAACGTTTACTGGTGGGATAAATGTTTCTAGAGATGCCTTCGCTCGGAAGATGAAGTAAAAGATGCTGTCCCGTTTGTACATGTGCACGTAAAAGAGCTTTACCCATCTTTGGAAAAGGATGGGATACGACAAAATTTCTCGGTTGGGGGTAGTCTCACTCAGAGCATCGGTATTAAGCCATAGTTGCAAAAACACACCAATATAAAATAAGTTAATAAAAAAAAAAGGTTGCAGTTGAATATTCTTAGAAAAAAAGAAAGGACCTTTCTTACAACTCGGCAGTTCCACATAGAATCGATCGTTAATAATCATCGATTTTACCATTTTATATCATACCTCCTTTCATGTATGCAGTACCTAGTTGCTTATAGACGCAAACAGCCCAAATATAAAGCGTGCGGCTGATCTATGAACAAGATGGCATTGCCTAGAGTGCCTGATAGAATTGACAAGTATTATCGCTTTATATATATATATATATATTCGTATGATATTATAAATACATGTCAAAAATAGGTACAAATAAACATTATAAAATGGAAGATGGTTAAATTCCAAAAGTTTTAAGTGATGTTCATTTGTTCACGTACATGGCAGATTTTTATTCTTCTGGTAAAGCATTTACTTACGCGGCCGAGAAAAACTATGAAAAGAACTCGGGCATGCCAGTCTTAGTCAAAATTGTGGTGGTACAATAAATCACAGCGAAAAAGTTACAACTGTTTCAGGGTTGATATCCAATTCAAAGATTCTGGAGTTAATTGGTGTATTTCTTGAAAACCACCCTCAAATTTAGTGTTTGGACATTCTTCTACAATATGTTTAATCGTTTCTGGCAATGCACCACATTCACACAGCGGGTTAGGTATTGAATTCCATTTATAAAGGATATCATTGCAACGTCCGTGACACGTTCTAAGGCGATTAAAAATAATCTTTTCTGGGCTTTATAAAGTGGCGCCATGCATCATTCCATCTCTGTCATACAGATTCTGTCATCAATTGTATTTGTAAGCTGTAATTGTTGTCAGTTTGCAAATTATGTTGATGACAGAATCTGTATGACAGAGATAGAATGATGCATCGAGCCACTCTATAAAGCGACCATATCTGTCAATTCTTCCAGGCACTCTAGCATAGCCATACGACAGGAGACGGATTGTGCGTAGGTCACTTCTACCTCGGCAGATGGCAGCAACAGCACTTGTCCTTCTTTTGGTACTTGTTGAAATATACAAGTATTTAAGTTTCCAACGGTTATCCATCGACTATGTTTTTGATTCTAATGAACCCAAATGGGGTAAAATAGCTGTAAATCACTTTAGGAGTGATATTCTTTGAGTTAAACTAAATATTCAGAGCAATAAATTAGGACGAGCAGTCAATAAATGAGTTATTTTAATGTTAATGATGCCCTATAAACGATCGCTCATGCAATTTAGTGTGCAAAATTATTTTAGTGTGGTTAAGAATCCCGCCCAGGTTGGTTAGGTGCGTATCCTTAAAAAATGAGAAAGGACCTTCTTTTATAACTTGACATTTTCGATTAGGATCGTTATGATTCATGAATGGTATGAAGAATTTGGTCATAACTGGGATAAAGGTTTTAAATAGGTCTATCCCAAATTTTTCCTACCTACAAATGTATACATAAAGAAGTTCCACATCCTAAAAGTATCTTCAAAAATCTTCTCCTGTTCCTCTGTCTTCGGCTGCAATATATCCTCGTCCAATAGCTCAACCAGTTGTCTCATATGATTGTATCTCCAAATGTACACCAGAATTTTAAATATTCCCAAAAAGAACTCAAAGGACAAATACAGGGTATCATGCAGTTGGTCCATAATACTGGTAATTCGAACAAAGATATCGGCAAGCAGGACCACAAAAAGGACTCCGTTCATGGTAATGTGCAACAAAAAGGCGTATAAGACATATTTTTTGCTTTTAAAGAAGGTTTCTTCATTGGACCATCCGCCGAAAATTCGTAACAAGTTTATTTGAAATTTGATGAATCGTTTTATGGTTTTGGTACTTTTAGCCATGATTTTGCCTAAAATATTAGGTACTTTGTTTGATAAAAAAAACCTAAAATTGTTTAATTAAAACCCTAGTTTTTAAGATTTGGAACAACACTAAAAACATGTTCTTACAGACAAATGAGGTATTTCTTCAAAGACTGATCAAAATTAACTCAAGTCGAGTTTTGATAAGGAAAAGACTTTTTCAATAAATAATTGTGAAAGATTTATAATTACCAATTTAGGGTAGGAGTATCTACAATTAGGTATGGGTAATTTTACGACTAATTATTTAATTGATCAATTAAATTTTGTTAGGATAATTGAAAATAATTTCAATTTTAAAGGATATCCTAGATCGTCCTAGATTTTTAAACAATTAATTATATTTCTGAATAAAAAAATAAAATACTTTTTTATCCAAATTTTGCCCTTTAATTTTATTTAATTTTTGTCCTATATATTTCAATTTTACTAAAACCCAATAGGGCGAAACAGCTGTCCTTTCCAAAAGGTATAAGTGATGCTCATTTTTTCACGTCCATGGCTGATTTTCACATACTGGTAAAGCACTTACTTCGCGGCCAAGAAATACCATGGAAAGAATTCAGGCATACCAGTGTTAGTCAAAATTGTGGTAGTACAATAAATTACAGAGAAAAAATTACAGCTGTTTTAGGGTTTATATCCAATTCAAAGTTTCTGGAGTTAATTGGTGTGTTTCTTGAAAACCAGCCTCAAATTTATTGCTTGGACATTCTACTACAATATGTTTATTTGTTTCTGGCAATGCACCACTTTCACATAGCGGGCTAGGTATTGCATTCCATTTATAAAGCATATCATTACAACGTCCGTGACACGTTCTTAGGCGATTAACAATACTCCAAACTTTTCTGAGCTGATCAAACCCTGGAAATACCTTAGTTGGATCTTCAATTAATTCACTGTTGGTTAAATTATCAATTTCTTGCCACTTATTTTTCCATATATCAGTAACGAAATAGGGCTGATGAATAAACTCCTCTTGCCATATGGGATTCCTTGATTTAAGTCTGTTAGGTGGAAGCATCTGCAAACCAATATGTAAAGGGAATGTTTCCAACTCAAATTGAACCTTAAGGCCGATTTATACAACGTAACTTTTACTTCGGCGTAACTTCACTTCCACTAAACTTTACAAATTTACCTAATTTACAGATTGCAAAGTTACGTGAAATTGGGATCAGTAAAGCGCATGTGTCTGAACTCGCGACTTCTGACAATTTACACCTGGACAGTAATTACGGAATATCGCTTTGTACAAAACCTTCATAAGAAGATCTAACAGGTATCGTACGAAGCGATATTCCGTAATCACTACACTTGACAATAAGGGTGAATATCCCATTTTTTCAAATTTTGCGCATGATGGCCAAGCTCGGGTCTCGAGTTAGTACGACTTTATACGACTTAAAGCTAAATGAATCAGCAAAGTAGCGCTAAAGTGAAGTATAAGTTTGCCAATACATTCCCATGTATTTTATTTAATTTTCGGTTAAGTTACGCCGAAGTAAAGCGGAAGTAAAGTGAAAGTTACGTTGTATAAATCGGCCTTTATCCCATTCCCTTTTAGCTGCATGCCTTCTGCATAGGCAACCAAGGCGTTGGTGTAGATTTTATTTTACCAGTGATTACTTAAATTATAATAGTACGTTTCTTTTAGAGAAATGAACTAAAAGCTGTGTTTTTACTGATGAATCAATTTAAAATAATTTAATTTCAAACATAAACGTCTGTTTGATTTTATACGCTTTAAATTCTTGTTTTAAGTACTATTTTCGGCAAATTGACTCTTTATAAAACAACGTTGATGAAAGGGTTTTTGTTTCTTTATTTTAAAATATGCTGTGATTAAATAAAAGTGGACTATAAGGACATTAAATAGTGGTTTAAATTCTTTACATTTCTGCTCACATCGCACACAAAAAAAAAACACATCAATTCCCAGACTGGAATTTTTAAAAGCTCGTGATTAAATTTTGTAATGTGCGTGTATCGAGAAAAATATGTTTTTATTGGTGAATTAAAATTCACACTGCCTAATGATAAAAACCAAAAGTTATTAGGGATAATTTGCAAAACAATTTTTCATTCCTAAACAGATTCAGAATTTCATTATCATTTTTTATAAAATGAGATTTTTAAAATAACGTGTATCATCTAAAACTTGTGAAAACAATTTTTTATAACTGGAATATTAATTAATATTAGTTATTTTACGGCACAGAAAAATTTAATGAGTCTAGTAGGTACTAATTGTGGATTATCTTCAGGAAACGCTTAGATTCTAACAAAAAAAAATTAATTTATACGCGAGAAATGAACTCAAGAGTTGGATCTACTGGCCTCGACTAAGCTAGTTATCCTTATTTGGTTAAATGTTCGTGTTAATTACCTTTATAAAAGGTAAAAAGGATATCCAGGAAACTAAACCATGGTTAATTAAATGGGATTAATCTCAGGAATAACTATTAAGTAAAAAGATTAAAGCTCTGTATGGTCCACAAATCGCATTTTGTTAGTAACCAAAGGGGTATATTTAACAAAATGAGGCTAAATTTTGCAACAACAAAGCACCCTGAAACTTGAAAACACCGTCCAAAGAAAGAAGACCGTAAGTCCCAATTTTACAAAATTGAGATCTTTTCATTTTTGGCATCTTGATTGATTTCATAGAAAAAAAATTAATTTTTTGCTTGAAAGTATGAAAAAAACATGAATCAAATTAACCGTAAGTCCACTACGTCATCAATTTTGCAAGTAAAAAGGCCGTAAGTACCATTATTAGGCAAAAAAAGCGTAAGTTCATGTACACTTGCAATCTTTTTTCTTAGTATATCAGTCATTTTGCTTACAAGTCCGCACTTATGGTTATTTTACTTAGTGTAAAGGATGACGTCGAAGTATGAACTCACGCTTTTTTCTCTTAGCTTATCAATGCAAACTGCATTGATTTGTCACGGTTTTTTTACTTTGTATAGGCCGAGGTATAAGCACTACAATTAGTAACAAAGTACCACCGTAAGTAAAATAAATGCATTAAATTGGATATCAACCTTGAAACCTCTGTAATTTTTTGGCAATTTATTGTACCTTGTAATTTAATTGGAATGTGACCCTGGTATGCTGGAGTTATTTTTCCCATGGTTTTTCCTCTGGCCCCTCCCCCCGAAGCAGATGCTTTATCAGTATATGAACATTGTCCATGGGCATCCCAAAAAGAACATTATTTGTACTTTTTTATATTATTTACAACTTTATTATATTCTTGAATGTTCATATTTGTCACATACCAACCCTTATACCTACTATGACTTGTAATGTTTATTAATAATCATACGAATATATATATATATATATATACCGTAAGTACATTTTTGTTTATATTTTGTGGACAAAGATAAATTTTTGAACTATTTTTTCGGAATGTGATCATTATTACAGACGGCCTTGTACAACAGAAATCACCAAATTACGTACAGTTTAAAAAGCACCAACGTAAAAATTTAAAGCCGTTTTTCTCAAAACTATGAAATTGGGGCATACGGTCTTTTTCCTTTGGACGGCAGAAAAGCTCTACACTTTATCAATTACAAACAGAAATCTGTATAGTATTCTGTTTATATGGAGATATTTCCATTTACGTATTCATTAAAAGCAGAAGCAATATGTGTGGAAAACTCCAAACCACAATCTAGAATTATTTTCACGCAAGATGGACTCAGATAAATTAGCTTTTTAGCTTTACTAATACTATGTTGTAACAAAACAATGGGACTTTCTCATTTGTATCACTAAATCCTTGTGTTTCTTTAGTCCCCATAAAGGACACTTTTGGTGCTTGTTGATTATTCCTACTGACGCATATTCAGTGGTTTAATGCCCAAATTTAAATATTTAAATATGGATGGGTACTGGGTATTAGAGTGTTTTAAAGAATTGACAGTTATTGTCGCCTTATAGAGTGGCGACATGCATCATTCTTTCTCTGTCATACAGATAACGTCATTAATTGTGATTGTCGTAAGTCGTAATTGTTCTCACTTTGGCTATAACGTTGATGACGTTATCTATATGACAGAGAAAGAATGATGCATGGCGCCACTCTATAAGGCGACAATAACTGTCAATTCTTCAAGGCACTCCACTGGGTATGACTAGTGTTAGTGGATAAAAAAAGAGTTCGGCCACTTAAAGAATGGTAATATCGAAAGTCAATGATTAAAAGTTGGTCCAAAAATCTTTCACATAAAATCTGCCAAATTTTTGGATACTATATGTTAAAGGGAAATGTCGCGAAGCATAGAAACTGTGGTTATGTAATGATGGCTGACTAAAATCAACAAAAAACAGCACTTTTTGGTCATTGCTCAGTGGGTTTATAAGATTTAATTTTAATTAAAAATTGTGCTTACCAGCAACATAAATAAACAAAGCACAAGTTGACATATTCTGAAGGTCCATCAATAAGGGTTTAAATACAGAATTTTGGCAATTTAGAAGCACTATTGTTTTACATATTAATTGCCAAAATTCTGTATTTAAACGCTTGTTAATGGACCTTCAGAATATGTCCACTTGTGCTTTGTTTATTACAATTCTAAAGGATCAAACATAGATCCGATAATAGTAATAGTGCGTATGTTATAGTAATAGCGCAAAACTTAAAAGATAGGCAACGCGTCAATCAACACATAGATGCTTATGCACAAACTATGTATTGGAACACGGGTTGCCTGTTGTGTTAATATCATCTATATTTAATGCTTTAATAACATTTATCTCTTATAAACCCACTGAGCAATGACCAGAAAGTGCTGTTGATTTTAGGCAACCATGAACCAACATTACATAACCACAGTTTATATGCTTCGCGACATTCCTCGTAAAAAAAAAAATACTATTTACATCCTAAAAGTACCTACTTGATAAAGTTGTACTAATAATGCTTTTAATTCTTCGTTTGATATACCACTTTCTATTTTTCGAAATAATCCTGCTGCACATCTGGAATAAAACACATTCCAATTTGTGTTTTCCATTTTACTTTCATTTGTGGCATTTAATTTGGAAAATTTAAAATTGCAATTCAGTTGTTTGATGTTGATGCTCTCAATACTTGTTTCTTGTAGGTAAATTTTAATACAAACGATAATTTTTTATTGAGGATGTATATAGAATTATAAAAATTAAAACAATGGATTTTAATTGATATTTACCAAGGTTTAATTTAATTTAAACATTTCTTTTTATTTTTAAATTTAAAAAGTTCGGTTTTATTTTTTTAACTTTGAGGAGTCATTTGTAGCTTTTTGTAATTATACAATAATTTTGTTAAAAAACGATAGGGTCCTAAAATTATTTTTGAAAATTTGAACTTGATGGAACTGTTTGTTTTTGAGATATCGATGAAGTCGTGCTAACAAAACGTGACATACAGACAGACGGATTTTTTGAAAGTTGTTAATAATTTGATGAAACGCACGAATCTGCAAGAATTTTTACTCTACAACAAAAAATAACGATTTAAGGTTTGATCTAATTTATAATATCAGCTGAGCAAATAAAAACGGCCCCCTTAGTAGCCTATGAACAATGTAAAAACTGTGAATTAACAATATTTTGACATGATGGCCTACTTTATGGGCCGTTTTTATTTGCTCACTCAATACTTACATTTAGTACGACTATGTTTGTGTAAAATGAAGCAAAAAAAGGGGCATGTCAATATTACGTTTCCAAACTGAAAAGTTTCCGATTGCATACAGTTACTAAGGTCAGTTTTATTTATTTTTGTCTGTCTAAAAATAGGTATTACCCCTTAAATACACCAGACTCCAGACGTCACCCTGGATTTTATTTCAAGCTTAATTTATTTCCAACTTCTAAAAACAAGAGAAATACGAGTACATCTTTTCAATGCCGCATGCTCTAATTAGCGACGCAGAAAAGACGTGTTGAAAATGCGGTGAACAACGTCTGTAATAAGAAACGGTGAACTTTTGTTCTAACAGTCTTTTCTGTTTGTTAAAATCTAAGCCAAAGATGTAACATCACCAGATGCAAAGTTTCTCAGATTTTTTGAATGCCAATAAGCGCTGCATTACTTGACGTACTTATCCACACAGATTTAGGTTTGTTTAAGGCTATCGATTCAAATTCATAAATGGGATGATCTGTGCACTCAAAAGTTCGTAAAATTCATCTTCTTCAATGTCAGTTATTTTTGAAATTTCAACAAAATATTTTAATATACGGAGTAACACATCAGTAACTATAACTAGAACGGGTTAGAAGTTAACTCTTCGTAGTCTTTTTTTATATAATTGGAGGTATTCACGATTGTCATCAGTATCATTAAAATACTCATTATCATTATTTTGACAGATTCGACAATATAATATTATTATAAAATCTGTCAAAGTAATGATAATCAGTATCCTAATGATACTAATGCCGATCGTGAATACTTCCAAATGTGTGCACATTTTGTTAAAAACTCTTCACAGTTCTGTGGTAGGGAGGCAAAAGGGGATAAGTATAGAAATGTCATTTGTGCATGTCACTCTAAAAATGGTTTTCTTACAAATATTAAACAATATAAATGCAGTAATGAGAAGCTACATAAAAAAATAGATTCCACAGTACGTATATGGCTGATCCAATTTGTAAATATCTAAATGTTTCTATTAAAATTCGGTTTCCGAAAAACACATTTTTTTAAATGTCAAATATACTTATCCCCTTCTGCCTCCCCAACACAGAGTTATAATAAAAAAAAACACTTTTATGAATAAAAAAATTTAAAAAAGTTATACCGCTATTGGGACTCGAACCCGAGCAGTCCGTCTAAGAGGCGGTAAACTACTCAACTACGCCATCGAGACTATATAAATTATGATCGATTATACGCTATAATAACTTAGCTTTGTATTGTTTCATTTGTTTTATATTATTAAAAGGACTACTACGTATTTCTTTTGTTTTCATTCTAAACGACGCATAAAGTCCCATTCTAAGTGCATTATTAGTTTTTATTAATTGCTTTTTCTCATTAACGCGTAGAGTTATAAAAAAAATGTTGATGAATTTTGGTAGATTTTACCAATATTTAATTTAATTAAAAATATTTTTTAAAATTAATTTGATAATAGCTTCGTTGTAATTTTTTTTAACTTTGAAAATCGATTTTAACAGCTTTATAATTTTTCGATTTTTCTCAAAAACAATAGGGTTTTTCCATTTGTGAAAAATAATTTATCCAGAAAATTTGAATATGATTGGAATTTGCGTTCTTGAGATATCGTGCGAACAAGAAAGTGTGACATACAGACGGACGGACGGATTTTTTGAAAGTTGTTCAAAATTCGATAAAACGGACGAATCTGCAAGAATTTTTGTTCTAAGACGAAAAACGAGGGGCGTTTCACTAGGGGAATTGGTGTACACAATTAGGGGAATTTTTTAGGAATTGGAGGAATTTTTGGGGAATTGGGGGAATTTTTGGGGAATTGGAGAAATTTTTTGGGAATTGGAGGAATTGGGGGAATTTTTTGGGAATTGGGGGAATTTTTTAGGAATTGGAGGAATTTTTTGGGAAATTAGAGGTATTTTTTTGAAAATAAAAGCTATTTTTTTAAGAAATTCCTAGGTAATATACAAAGCCGGTCGGTCTAATTAAATTTATTGTGGTAGCACCGAACGAGTTTATTAAACTTTTAAAAATTGGTAGCAAAGGTATTTTGAAAAATACAATTTTTACAAGATTTTTTTTTTTACCCGGGCACTACTCTAATAACTTTTATTCCTCTTGTAAATAAAATCCATTAGTTTTTGTCTTTTATATCCGAGTAGTGATCGGTTAGTAATTCAGTACAAAGCCCATCGCTTCCGACTCTTCCACTGGTAGAATGTGACAATATTCTTATTCTTTAAATAACCATCACCACATTCTAACAGTAAGAAAGTGCTATGTGAAGTACGTTTATGCGGCTCCAGATGGTCACCCTATTCCCAAGTAAAACGACCGTGAAGATGTACCTCAACGGTAAGGGTCAATATTCAAGATTGGAAATAATTACTCCCAAAAGTAATCGATTGCATTTTTTTAAATATTTAATCTAATTGTGATCATTGTTTCCAGTAATCGATTATTCTTTATTAAAACATTTGAAATTTTCCGCCAAAACTTTTTGGTGTTTTTGAATTTTGCGCCATAATTAACGATAAATTTAAATTTTGCGCCATAAATTTGAAATTTGCCGCCAAAACTTTTTAACATTTTTGAATTTCGCGCCAAAATTAACAGTAAATTTAAATTTGGCGCCAAAAATTTGAAATTTTTTTGAATTTCTTGCCAAAAATAACCATAAGTTTAAATTTTGCGTCAAAAATTCTGAAAATTTAAAATTTAATGCATTTTTAAAGGTTTTTTCAAGAGAAATTCTGGGGAATTTTTTCGGGAAATTGGAGGAATTTTTTAGGAATTGGAGGAATTTTTTGGGAATTGGGGGAATTTTTTGGGAATTGGTGGAATTTTTTAGGAATTGGGGGAATTTTTTGGGAATTTTTTACAAAGAATTCCTCTTGGGGGAAGTGGTGTACACTATTTGGGTATGTGAATTTCCCCCTCGACGAAAAATAACGATTTTAGGTTTGGCCCGATCGAATTTATAATAATCTTCGACTTTGTCTGCAAAGAGTATAATTAACAATATTTAGGATAATGTTTGTGATACATAGAAGTGGTACTGAGTGCAAGTGCAAATAATAAAAATATGGTAAAATAGTACTTTTCGTGATTTTCATGGCCCTCATGTAGATGAGATGACTTATTTAAGCTTCTAGGAGCACAGAGCATCGAAACTGTGAATTTGAATCACTAGCCTTAATAAAGAAACTGTTTCAGAATATTCGGTTTACGTTATTATAGTTATATCAGAGTGCATATCTACACCAAAGCACTTGGAAGATAAGATGTGCATTGTGCCGTCCCGTTAATGGTCGTCGTCTAATTGCCTATAAAGGTGTTTCATTTCTGGGACATTCCATGTAAAATCGACCAATCATAGTTGCTATTATTTGATTTATTTTATATTTGGTAGGTACAATCCTTACCCATCTTAAAGGTAGTAAAAAAAACAATTTTCTGAATTTTCATAATTTTTCTTGTCTTAGACAGAAAATCGAATTTTCCGATATTACGATTTTGGAAGATTAAAATTGGTAGTAATTTTAAGTTGACAATGGACACTTCTTTTTATTAAAAAATCACCAGCTGCATATTTGCACTCCTTCTCTACTATTAATTACCCCAAACTATAGAAAATGACCAAGTTTAGGTCCAAAAAAAGCTCTGTGGGACTGGGTAAATTTTTTTTTTTATTACTTTAAAATGTTATTGTGCTAGTGGAGATTCATAGTAAAAATAGTTTTGTTTGTGATTTAACTTCGTTTAGAAACAGCATTGATTGTAAAATGTTACTGATTACGTTAAATTTAAACAAGATCGAATCGTATTTTAAATTTTTGGAAGATTAAAATTAGTAGTAGTTTTTAGTTGACAATAGACATATGTTTCTACAAAAAAAATATGAACCTCATAATTGCTCTCCTTCTCTACCAGGCAGCTATGGAAAAGGACCAAATATGGCACTAAAAAAAGTTATGTGGGACTGGGTAAATTTTTTTTTTTTAATAATTTTAAAATGTTGATGTGATAATAGAGACGCATTAAGTAAAAAAAAATGTTTGTGATTTAAGAGGAGGCCGGCAGGTTGTTGTGCAAGTAGAGTAGTCGTTTCAATCATTCAAGATTCACAAACCAAGCGGAATTTTTAAAATCTAATGGTAGGATTAGATTGACCATATTCCCTTCTTTGGAGTCAGAAAGTTTGGTTTTAAAATAATATCAAAAACATAATATATAAGGAAAAAACCAAAAAACTACTTTATTTTTTTTTGAAAGCAAACAATTTTTTTTCTTAAATCTAAAGTATTCATATCGTAAATACATTTAATAACCACTCATCTATCAAAAATCAACACGTAAATTGATCAGGTTTAGCTTTTTTGAATGAATGAATGAATGAATGAACAAATGCGGAATACAGTTTTTCTGGCATCAATATTTTCACATATTTAATACGAGGCCGGCTGCTTAAGGTCGGGGTGCATAAAATCTTACAATTCGTTCATTTTAGAACAAAAAAAAATCAGAATTCTTAAAATCTAAAATAAATTAAATGCCCCGCCACCTTAAGCAACCGGCCCCGTCTTAACCTCGTTTAGAAACAGCAAAGGTTTTTATATGCTACCTTTACAAAAAATCGAATCACAATATCGTTTATTTTTTTTTATTGTATACTGTGTCCTTGGTAACATTTTAAAATAAAAATAATAAAAATTTACTCACTCCCACATAGCATTTTTTAGACCTAAATTTGGTCATTTTTCATAGTTTAAGGTGCTAACTGATGGGGAAGGAGTGCAAATATGCAGCTGCTAATTTTTTAATAGAAAGAAGTTACCAGGAGTAAGCACTGGACTAAACCTCAAAAGAATTTAAAATCATGCAGCAACTCGAAAACCGAATTTTGGTCGATTATACATGGAATAGGCCTTCTTTCAGTGCATAAAATTCACTTTAGATATTGGAATGTGAAAAACTCGCGGCTTTTGGTTTTTGGCGCTCTTGTAAAACATAGACTAAGGAGCTCCTCCAAGAGCGAATGTAAATCAAATTTTCAGAATATGCATGCCAGTCTGACGCATTCGCCACATTTTAACGGTGGGCGTTAGATAACTTATAATTGAACTTAACTAACTCACAATTGCGACTAATTTATTCCCAATTGCGACTTGGTATGTCACAATTTTGAGAAAGCTTACTTTGTTGGATTAACAACTCACAATGGTACTAACCTTATTCACAATTGCCAAGTAAGTTCAAATTGCGACTTAGTCACAATTGTAAGTCAGCTAACAATGCCATTGAGAAATTTAATGTTATTATAATCCATGAGTTTCTTTTAGTTTTAGATTTTAGAATGTACTGTTATTTTTTTTTATAAATCCTTTTTATTCTTATCCCTTTAGTCGTTTTATATCTTTCAGCTCGTCTTTTAGCTTAAGTTTATGGGTAGGTAATTATTTATTAATTTTTAATTAATTAACACAATGTTGGGTGTCGAATAACTTTGCATTTTTCGTAGGTATACAGTTAATTTAATTTTACAAAATTTCTACGAAATTAAGAACAATGTGGATAAAATCTAAAGCAAAAGTTTATAATCAAGACTCAAGATGGAATTTTTTTATGCAGTTTCCTATAGGGGACATTCCATGTAAAATCGACCAATCATAGTTGCTATTATTTGATTTATTTTATATTTGGTAGGTACAATCCTTACTCATTGTAAAGGTAGTTAAAAAAACAATTTTCTGAATTTTCATAATTTTTCTTGTCTTAGACAAAAAATCGAATTTTCCGATTTTACGATTTTGTAAGATTAAAATTGGTAGTAATTTTAAATTGACAATGGACACTTCTTTTTATTAAAAAATCACCAGCTGCATATTTGCACTCCTTCTCTACTATTAATTACCCCAAACTATAGAAAATGACCAAGTTTAGGTCCAAAAAGAAAAACATTGATTTAATAGAAGGACACGTTAAACTTTACATTTTATCATAATTTTATCCAAAATTAAATTTGAGGTAGCAGATAAACGCATGTCAAGTTTTAAACTTAGGAAAGCATAATGGGGCCCCTGAATATATTTTTGATTAATAAAACCTGTTTATCGTTTTAGAACATTAATGGTGTTGTATCATCCCAATTTCATGTCTTTTTGCAAATGGGAACACCCCTAAACAAAATCTCTTAAATAATCTTATTTTGGGCTGAATGGGGCCCCTGTCATTTTTTTAAACTAATTTATCATCTGAACTCATAAAGTGGGATGCAAAGAACCTAGGTATTCATTTTTGTGACAATCAAATCAACAGAATGTGTTAAATAATGAATAACAATAAATGGGGCACAGGGGGGCTCTGACAAAAAGTTCGACATGTCTCATCTAATAGATCGCAGGAGTATGTCCTTAAAAGCTCATGTTTCAAGTTATAGGGTTTAATTCAACCTGTTGCCCAGTGGCGTATTTAGTACCCCCGCAGACCCCGCAATGCGGGGGGGCCCCGGGCATTTAGAATTTTTTAGGGGCCCCGAACTAAAAAAAAATAACTACAAAAATGGTGTTTTAGCGTTTAAAATCAGTAAAAATTCAAAAAAATTTGATTGCGGCGCCATTTTTAGGGCCCCATAATTTTTTTGCGGGGGGGCCCCACAAATTTTAAATACGCCACTGCTGTTGCCCCTTTAAATGCGCCATGAAGAAAGTGTACTAATGGACCTTAGGGGGGCCCATGGAAACATTTGAAAATATTGCGAACCGAAAGTGGTTACTGGATCTTCTTAGAAACCCAAATATAAAGTTTCATGAAAAAATGTTAAAACACAACGGTATAAAAAAATAAAGTAACCGTAAAAAAAGAAGGGGGCACAGTGGGGCTCCTATCAAAATCTCGAAATGTCTTATCGAGCCATTTTTTTTTAAATGTCTTGAAGAGTATATGTTGTGAATTTCAGACCGTGAGCACAATTTGCAGATAGAGGCCTTATTTTTCCCCTTAACCACTGAGCTATTATTAGCGAAAAGCATAAAAGCGTATTAATTCTGACACTGACGTTAAGGATTTAATTTGGCTTTAGAAAGGTGCTTTTGTTTTAATTTTTTTGCAAAGCCGCCTTGACCGAACCTAGGCTTACGTGACTTTTTTACTTTTATTACTAAAAACCTATTTTTTTGCCCTTTTTTGTCTTAAAAACTTCACAAAAAAAAACAAAAAATATATTTTAATGCAGAATTTAATTTCCTTTCATTTTTATGACTTAAGTTTTTTTTGTAAATTAAAAAATAACGAAGATACGGCTTTTTTTTTTATTGGGGGGCTTACGTGGGGCCGGACAAAAAAAACTTAAATATACTTTTAGTAGAGAATTAAAAGGGCTTTAAAGTTACCAGAAAAAAAATTCTGTAAATTTTATGATAACTGAAATATGAATTTTTTCTCACTTGGGGGGTGCCGCAGCCCCCCTTATTATTTTCCGGTTTCTTTCAAAAACAATAGGGAACTAGATTTTAATCAGAACGATTTTTCCTGAAAATTTGAACTTGATAAAATCTTTGGTTCTCAAGTTAGAGTGTCTACAAAAAACGTGACAGACGGACAGACGGACGGACGGACGGACGGACGGACGGACGGACGGACGGACGGACGGACGGACGGACGGACGGACGGACGGACGGACGGACGGACGGACGGATTTTTTGAAAGTTGTTCAAAATTCGATGAAACGCACGAATCTGCAAGAATTTTTTCTCTACGACGATTTCTGACGATTTTAGAATTTTCAAAACAATCACAATATACTCCTCGTTTTTGACTTTGTCTGCGAGGAGTATAATAATATCAAAAAATCATGACACCGTTAATGATGTGGATTTTCATGTTGATAGCTTCTATACTAATCGCGTTTAAGTTTAAAGCACCAAGATCTTAAAATAGAAAAAAAGAGAAAGTGTTTTCTGCGCAATAATACGGTATATTTTTGCAGAACCACCAGGCACCAATTTAAAAAATGTAGGTTTTATCAAATAAAAAAATAATATAATATTTTGTAAAAATATGACTCCTGAATTTTGCACCTTTTTTATTTTTGATAAGAACCATAATCTTGTAAACATTTTGTGATTTCTAATTTAAATTTTGTTTTAAAAATAGAATACTGTACACATTTTTAAGCAATAAAACTGATTGATATTTAAAATGTAGATTAAAAATATGAATTAAAATTCCCAATGATAATTCATCAAAATCAAAATTGATCCTGAATGAAAATAATTTATTGTAAATATGCTTTCAGATTTCAAAACCGAATCCTTTATAAACCTGATCCTCGATCATGAAACATATTTATTAATTTTCCTTGGTTGTCGACTGTGAATAGCAATATCAATATTGAATCAATTTAACGTCTACCTAATCCTGATGCCCGCAAGTTATTCCCCAAGGATCCCTTTTCCATATGTATGTATGTGTTTTATTTTTTCTTTATATCAACAAAAAGACGTGAAATAACTACAAATAGCATTATATCAAATTGGTTTGAACATAATGGATAAAAGCCTCTAGAATACTTTTTTTCAACAATGAATATCTAAGAGGTTTGTTATTTCAATTCAAACAATTTGAGACAACACTTACAGTGAAATGTTTTTGATTATTTAACTTGAGAGTTATTTTGCTATAATATGAAGTATTGTCTTGAGATTTAACCAGTAGAGGTACTTAAATACTTTGTTTTATTGGATTTGTTTTGTACTCTAGCAACTCCCGTTTTCTTATTAAATTTCCTAAAAAAGTGTAGTCAAAAACAAATATTTTCTTGTTGTTTTAAAAAATGTTTTGTAAATATTAAAATATTAAATCTGACAGAGTCAGACACCTTTTTTATGAAATTTGAAAAATACTTTTGATATTTAATTTTTAAGATATTATAGACAAACACAAAAAATAGCAACAAACTTGATTGGTTTAGAAATAGTACATTATTAACCAAGGTAGAGAAGAGGGTCAATATTGTGTCCCGAGCCGCGCAGCGGCAAGGGACACAATTGCGCGTAGTCAATAATGACCTTATCTACCGTGGTTTATATACTATTTTTTTCCCTACTAGCATTTTCTTGAAAAATGTTAATTTAAAAATATGTTCAATTTTTATCAAAACCCTGTATATGATTTTTACAAAAAATTAATCGAAGTTTCCATGGAAATGACAATGACGTTACATCAATCAAAACAATAAAAAGTTCTTCAAAGGCGTGTTTTTTTTTAAATAACTCATAATTTGCACTTAAATGGCGTAAATGATTTAAATAATATGATGGTCACTGATAAGGAATTTGTAAATATAATGATAAAGGTAGACCACTAACACAGCTACAGAAAAAAGTGCGACATGTTTACAACTGTACAATTTTTTTTTCCGTTAAAATATTGGTGCAATAAAATGTTTTCAAGTATTTTAAAGTAGTTATGTTTTCAAAATAAATAAATCTTCGTAAAAAACTCAGAAATACTGCTGTAAGTACCGTTCTATTTATGATAAAACCTTGACATATGGTTTGACATTTCATTATTGTAAAGTGTACATAGACATGGAAATTATTATTGACCAAGGTAGAGAAATGTGATTTCTCTGGTATAAAATCGGTCAAAAATTGCCTCTTCTATAGGTAGTAGTGAAAAAAATAATATTTCTTTTTCTAAACACTGATAACAAGGATTTTCTACTCGAGTTTTATACAAATTAAGGCTAGAGATTTAATTCTGTGCTCCTGAAATGTGACTTTGAAAATCATTATAATATTTTTGTTTTTTAAAGTCAAATTAAAGACACAAAAAATAACTGAACGGAGATGACTTCTACGAGCTTCTAGAAGTACAGATTAGATGATCTATGAAATTTAAACTCTAGCCTTAAGGGCCAGTATTTTTGAAGGGGGACACTTTTTCAAAAAACTGGTTTTGCTATATGTCTTGGTTTTTTTTCAGCTATTTGCCATTAAAAAAAGCACATTGATCGCGGACACCCTGTTTTTAAAAAAATTTGTTTAATTGTGATTTTTTAAAATTATATGCAAATGTAAATTACACAGAATGAAGAATGGCTAAAAGATTTAAAACGCAAAGATACATATTAAGTAGTTAGTTGTTAATTTACAAGCTATCAGGCATTTTAATTAATTGCGCAAAAGTTATTCAAAGAAAAGCCAACCAAACCCCGTCTGCATAAAAAATTCCGCTTTTCCTTAATTTATAGCCCAACTCTAATTTTCTTTTAGCATGCTTTGATCTAAATGAAGTTTTTACATTTTTGTTAAATAGCAATTTCCTTAGTTAGACTTATTTTCGAATCCATATTTGCTTTTGAGAGCTTTTAAAAGAGAATCCACAAAATTGGGAACTTTATTAAACAATCTATTTGAAAGTAGGTAGCCTCAAAGGAAAAATATTGCATAATAATTTATAAATAAGGCGAAAGGATTTATACATTATTTGTTGCTTAAAATTTCGTTTAATTATTAAATGAAAAAAATAAAATAAAATGCTCCAAGCCCGATTTATTAAATAGTAAAACAGTCTACAATTTTTAATTTTAATTAATAGTAGGAAACCATAGAAAAAACTTTTGTGCTACAAAATACATACAGGGTGTCAAAAACATGGCGCATAAACGAGATGGTACGTTGTTGGGGCATGTCTTGGGAGCCCCAGAAAATTGTTTAAAAAAAACTATCTCATATATCCTCGAAGATATGTTGCCCCAAAGTGCGAAACTTTAAATGCTTATATCTTGAATATAACAGCACATATTAACGAAACAAATGGTTTAATACAAAGCTTTAGTCTATCTTAAACCATTATACCATTTGTTTATTTTTTAAATGGTGGAATTAAATTTTTATAATCAATTTAATTTTATAAAAATTTCATGAAATGAAGTTGACAACAACGTCAATAGAATCTAGTGCAAAAGTGTATGATCAAGACTCATAAATGGGATTTTTAGACTTATAGATGGGATTTTTAGATGTATTTTCCTAGACTGTGTTGCCGAATTTATGCAACTTTGTTCGCATTTTTCTCGATGAATATAACAGATGGATTTTTTTTGACATTTTTCTAGGGATCGCTGAGAATGTCTCAAGAGCGTACCATCGCGTTTATGCGCCATTTTTTGGACACCCTGTATAGTACAGTCAATCCGTATGTGGACATCGACAAAATTCCTGGTAGAGCCGCCTTTTTTATATGATGTAACTGGATGTTCAAAGAGTAAAACCCCAAATTTGCGTATATCTATACTTATTGCAGAAACGGAGTTATGGCCCCCCAAAGGGCCCCCTTTAATTTATCACGGTGAAAGTGCACCAAATTTTGGAAATAGATGTCAAATAAGGTTTTAAAAAAATTTTTATAAAAAAAAAATCTCTAAAAAAATAGCCTAAATAGCCCCCAAAGAGTAAAAACCAATCACGTTGGATTTACACAATTTTGCAGATAGATGTAAAATGAGATGCTAAAAAATATTTATTAATAACTTTTTTTGAAAAAAAAATTCTATGTCCAAGGGGGGCATAGAATAGAAGCCCCCTTCGTTTATGGGGCGAAGGAATTATTTTTTGAAAAAAAGTTATAAGGAAATATTTTCAAGCATCTTATTATGCATCTATCTGCAAAATTTGGTGTAAATCCAACGTGATTGGTTATTACTCTTTGGGGGCTATTTAGGGGGTGAAGGATCTTTTTTAGAGATTTTTTTTTATAAAAATTTATTTAAAAGCTCATTTAACATCTATTTCCAAAATTTGGTGCACTTCCACCGTGATGAATTAAATGGGGCCCTTTGGGGGGCCATAACTCCGTTTCTGGAAAAGGTTATACGCCAATTTGGGGTTTTACTCTTTGGACATCCAGTTACATCATATAAAAAAGGCGGCCCTACCAGGAATTTTGTCAATGTACCCCCATTATTTAGGACAGATTGACTGTAGTAATAACAAAGCAGACTATTTGCAAAATTATTGCTACAAAATAATTTATAAAATATTTACATAATTGGGTATGAATTATTATTATTATACCCAAATAAAAATTAACATAATGCCTAAATTTTGTTGGCGCAAAATTGTCAATTAATTTGATTTATGAAAATGTGGGTTTTTAATCTAAAAACATTTGTTTTAACTTTTAAACATATTCTGTAATCTGAATAAGCCATTTGTCATATACAATATTCTTTTTAGACAAAGTTTATAGCAGGGGAATATATTTTCACGAAATAAAAATTAAGTAGGCACCTACAATAAGACCCATTTTGTTAGAAACGTTTCTTTTTTGGTAAGAACAATTTTAAGAGCTTTAGGAAAATTGTTTACCCTAAAAAAAGTATGACAATATTTTTTAAATATGTTTATATTAAAAGTAAAATATTAAATTCCTGCGGGATAAAAGAAATCCTGCGTTAGAAGTTTTATATCCGGATTATCTAACCGATAAAAAGGAAATTGCAGTTTAAGACAATCACTTTTCTTTGTTCATTCTGAAAATTGAAAACTAATTGGATCGAAAGCGTTGGATTTTGCCTAATTATTTTGAAATCTTTGGATGTACCTAAATTAACCATATAAAAAACATGATTTTTAGTAGAACATATTAAATTTTTAAATCAGAAAATTGTTCAAATAATCTATCTCATCTATCCTTGGAGATGTGAGGAACCAAAATGCAAAATTTTGAACGCTAATACCTTCAAAACAACAGAACAAATTAAAGAAATAAATTAATCAATTTAAAGGCACATCTATCTTAAACTGTTTAGGCATTTATTCATTTTCAAAAATATCATATTAAATTTGTGTAATTAATTTAACAAATAAAAGTTTATACTGTACGGGTGTCCAAAAATGCGATGGTACGTTGTTTGGGCATGTCAGGGATTCCTGAAAAATTGTTAAAATAAATCCATATGTTGCCTATATTCATTGAGGAAAATGCAAACAAAATTGCCTAAATTCGGAAATACAGTATATAGTCCGAGAAAATCTTACATTAGGTCAAGAAATTTTCCGGGCAGCACAATTTTTATGGGAAATTGTAGTATTTGATATCTAGAAACATAATTACCATGTGCGCACTCATGCGCATATTAGCATTTTGTGCTAGAGCCCCCGAAAGAGCCCCCTTTAATAGGTAATACTAGATCATGGAGGATTTAGACCAAATTTTTAAAATAGACACTAAACAAGGTTCTAAAATGATTTTTGTAAACATTTTTTTCGCAAAAAAATCTCTTCACTCCCCAAATGGCCCCAAAATGAGTAATATTTATCACGTTGGATTTACACCAAATTTTGAAAATAGTAATAAGGTTCTTGAGCAAATTCTAAGAAAAAAAATTCTGAAAAAAATTTTCTTCACCCCCCATGAGAAATAGCCCCCAGAAGGGGCAAACATTTTTTTTTTAAAATATTTTTCAAAAAGGGTTTTTAGAACCTAATTTTGCATCTGTTTGTAAAATTTGGTGTTAATTGAACGTGGTAAATATTACTCATTTTAGGGCCATTTAGGGGGTGAAGAAATTTTTTGGAATATTTTTTTTTATGAATATCACTTTAGAACCTTATTTGGTGTCTATTTGCAAAATTTGGTGCAGATCCACCATGATGTAGTATTACGAATTAAAGGGGGCTCTTTGGGGGGCTCTAGCACAAAATGCTAATATGCGCATTTGTGCGCACATGGTAATTATGATTCTAGGTATCAAATACTACACTTTTTCACAAAAATTTTGCTGCCCGAAAAATTTCTGAAAAATAAGGATTTTTTGTAAGATTTTCTCGGACTAATAGGAAAATACGAGGGAAAATCCATCTAAAAATCCTATCTATGAGTCTTGATCATACATTTTTGCATTAGATTCAGCTTCATTTCATGAAAATTTCGTAAAATCAAATTGACTATAAAAATGTAATTCGACCATTTAAAACATAAACAAATGGTAAAATGGTTTAAGGTATAGACTGAAGTTTTATTAAACCCTTTTTATCGTTTATGCATATGTGTAATCTTGTAATCTTGTGTAGTAACATGTAATCTTCAAGGTATGAACGTTCAAAGTTTTGCAGTAGGGATCCCTAAACATACTCCAATAACGTACCGTCACGTTTGTGCGCCAATTTTGGAACTTCCTGTATGCAACTTCAATATATTTTTCATAAAATCTTTTCTTCATTTGGAATCATTTTCTTGGGGTATTGAAAACTTAAACAATGCATATTATCATCGAGTAAGAATTAAGCCATAAAGGCACAGTAATAATACAAAGTTAGTCTGTGGCAATTATCCAGCTTTAAATCCGGTTTAAAATCGTGGATAAACGGGTACATAAACAGTTAATAATATGGCGAATGCGCCGGGCAAACTTGCATGTATTTTTCACAAAATTGTTGTAACTTCTGAAATCTATCTTTTTGCAGTTTGTTTAAAATTAATTAACCGGGTTATATAAAACAAATACATTAATATTGACCCTAGACTATAATAATGGCTTAACGCGTAGGTATTTGAGAGAATGTGGTATAATAGATCCAAATCTTGTGTGGGATGTATTAAGACTTGGAGTAAGTAATCGTACAAGGCAATCTTTGCAAATTACATACTGAACCAGTCCTTTATTTTACCCATTCAGCTTATCCGTAATCTCCTGTAATCATAACAAGCTGGCTTTTTAAAGATTTATACGACACGTGGGTTATTATTAGGTCTTGTATTTCTAAGGCTAAGGGTTAAGTTAAAAATAGTCTAGGTATTAAGGTGTAAAGAAGTCAACATTATTTTATATTTAAGAGGATTTTTTTTCAAGTACATTAGGACCTTTTACAAAAGCAAAGGAAAATTAAAATATTTCTACAGGGTGTCCAAAAAATGGCGCATAAACGCCATGGTACGCTCTTAAGGCATTCTCAGGGATCCCTAAAAAATTGTAAAAAAAAATCCGTCTGTTATATTCATCGTCATCAACAAAGTTGCATGAATTCGGCAACACAGTCTAGGAAAATACATCTAAAAATCCCATCTATGTGTCTAAAAATCCCATTTATGAGTCGTGATCATACACTTTTGCACTAGATTTTATTGACGTTGTTGTCAGCTTCATTTCATGAAAATTTTGTAAAATTAAATTGGTTATAAAAATGTAATTCGACCATTTAATAAATAAACAAATCGTTAAATGGTTTAAGATATACTGTAGCTTTGTATTAAACCATTTGTTTCGTTAATATGTGCTGTTATATTCAAAGCATTTAAAGTTTCGCACTTTGGGGCAACATATCTACGAGGGTGCATAAGATAGATTTTTTTTTACAATTTTCTGGAGCTCCCTAGACATGCCCCAACAACGTACCATCGCGTTTATGCGCCATTTTTTGGAAATTCTGTATATAAAATCAATTTATAAAACGTAAATTTCACTTTACTTTTGCGTAACATTACTTTCAAATGTTTGCGTTTGGTATGCTTTTTTTGATATGGAAAATAGCTGGAAAAAATCCAAAACATTCGGTAAAAATAGTTTATTTAAAAAGTGTCCCCCTTTAATAATAATGGCCTTTAAGCAGGTGAACTAGAAACACATAATCGTAAATATTGACCAAACGATTTGTCCAACCATCATGAATGTTGTACTATCAATAACGGTAATAAAAACGATCATTTCAAACCTATTTTGAAATTTGGGGTTTCTTTTAAAATGGGTTAAACACTGGTAGTGTTAATAAAAACTGCATCTAATTTCTTTACCTTTAAGAATTTTGTAATTCTGTTTATTTTTTTAAATACCCCAATTCAAGTTAAAACTTTTTTAATACTTGAAATTTTTGAGAAACTGTACCACTTACGAATAAACTGCCAAGAACACTCTTAATGAACCCCATATTTAGGCATAAGACTAAACTTTTTTTTGAAATTTTCTTGTCACTGACCACTGTCACTAAATTGAAGTAAGTTTTTTGCTAAGCTTACTGCAAAATTTGAGGTACATTAAGAGGGGCGTTTCAAATTCATAAATGATGTTTGCTCTCAAAAGTGCTCTCAAAAGTTCGTGAAAAGTCATCTTCCTAAATGTCAGTTATTTTCGAAATTTTAACAAACTATGTAAAAATACGGAGTAATACATCAATAACTATGATTAAAAATATGTAGGATAATGTTTGTGATATATAGAAGTGGTACTGATGCCAGAAATAATAAAAATATGGTAAAATAGTACTTTTGGTGTTTTCTTTGTACATTTAAATCTTTAAACGAGCACATCTATATTAGGGAAAAACGTAAGTTGCAATTTTAATCATTTACAAGCTTAAAAAAATCATGGTAAATAAACGTATTATAGTTTGGCATAGACCACGTAATGCATATAAACCAAAAAATGTATCCGTAGACGAAAAAAAAAATCAAAAATAGTACAATGATTTTTGAAGTAAGATTTTCGATACAAAGAAATAACCGATTTAAATGAAACCATAATACTTTTGTAGCCCCATTTTTGTAGTTTTCAAAACTACGCTTAGTTTTAATATACAATGGGGCCCTTATGTAGATGTGCTACTTAGTAGAATTTGCGGGAGCTCAACGGAGATGCCTTATACGAGCTTTTAGGAGCACAGATTCGAAGATTGTGAATTTGAAACGCACGTCTTAAGAGAAGATGGATGTTTATCCAAAAACGGTACGTTGAGTGTTTTCTTAGAGATGAAAAAAGATTGGTTTTTCTACAATTTTTGAAGGATCTCTAGGCAAGCACCAACAGCTAGCAGTGTATCATAGATGGTCCGTTAATTTTGAGACATCAAAATTGTGGCAAAACATTTTAAAATATTGCCAGCACTGTTTCATATACAGATTCAAAAAAAGGTTGTTGCAAAAACTAAAAGCACTGCAGTGTGCCAATAAACAAAAAGTTTATCCTGTGGTATAGTATATTTAGACATATTGATAAACTATTTATATTAAATTTAAATTTAACTGTGTTAAATCAAATCCAACCCAAAAGGAAACCCCTAATGGAAAACTATAAATTTGTGACAATTCCTTTTTGCGCAAACGAAAGCCGTATATTAAAGTTTGGTAATAAATATTCCGCTCAAATTTATGCACTTTCTTTACTGTTTATTTAAAGCCATTTGGAAAATATCATTACATTAAATTACACTACATTTTTACAAATTGGTATCGGTACCAGGCGCAAGATATTACATTTTTCTTTATTATTTTACAATACAATCGTATCTTATTCACAATCATGTATGTAATGTTTACATTTCTGAAGTTTTAAAAATTTGGAGGAAGCATATTACAGTACATTCTTTCATACACGTGAGTAATTGACAAGCTAATGTAAAAAACGCGTTAGTAATTGACAAATTAATGTCACATTACTTCGACTTCGGATTTATTAAATGCCTACCGCTAGAAAGGTCAAACATTTAGCTAAAACATTCATTTGTTTCTGCCGCCTACTTAGTGAAAAATATGTATATGTTTACGCTTTTTGTCTTAAACTTGGACTATTTTAGGCAGTTTTAAGTGGGTATTTCAGGCATGATTGTGAATAAAATAGTATACCTTAGGTAAAATGCTTCATTACAGCCTCAGGCCCATTTTTTGCCCTCGAGCTTTCCTGTCAGTTGGTCAACCTGCTCTCGGCTGTAATGAAGAAGTACTTTCCCTTTGGATATGAAATACTATTGCATATAAGAAGTTTTGGAATACAAACTTTGCACACGAGGTTCTGTGGCATCGAGCTGAAGGCGATCCTATTTTCTAGGCATCAGTAGAAAGATATTTTTATTTACTATTTGGATGCAAATTATTTTTATAAAAAAGCTGAATTAATTTTGGTAAAAATTGGTTTTTATATGTTTTATTAAAAGTTGAATGTTGCGAAGCATAGAAACTATGGTTATGTAATTTTGGTTTCCTAAAATCAACAAATAACAGCACTTTCTGGTCATTGCATTGGGTTTATAAGAGTTAATTTAGTTAAAAATTATGCTTACCAGCAACATAAATAAACAAAGCACAAGTTGACATATTCTAAAGGTCCATCGATAAGCGTTTAAATACAGAATTTTGACAATTTAAAGTGCAAAAAATGGTGCTTCTAAATTGCCAAAATTCTGTATTTAAACGCTTATTAATGGACTTAGAATAAGTAAACTTGTGCTTTGTTTATTATGTTGCTGGTAAGCACAATTTTTAATAAAAAATAAATCTTATAAACCCACTGAGCAATGATCAGAAAGTGCTGTTTTTTGTTAATTTTAGGCAACCAACATTATACAGGGTGTCCAAAAAATGGCGCATGAACGCGATGGTACGTTGTTGGGGCATGTCTTGGGAGCCCCAGAAAATTGTTAAAAAAAATCTATCTCATATACCCTCGGAGATATGTTGCCCCAAAGTGCGAAACTTTAAATGCTTATATCTTGAATATAACAGCACATATTAACGAAACAAATGGTTTAATACAAAGCTTTAGTCTATCTTAAACCATTCCTCCATTTGATTATTTTTTAAATGGTCGAATTACATTTTTATAATCAATTTAATTTTACAAAAATTTTATGAAATGAAGCTGACAACAACGTCAATAGAATCTAGTGCAAAAGTGTATGATCAAGACTCATAAATGGGATTTCTAGACTTATAGATGGGATTTTTAGATGTATTTTCCTAGACTGTGTTGCCGAATTTATGCAACTTTGTTCGCATTTTTCTCGATGAATATAACAGATGGATTTTTTTTTAAAATTTTCTAGGGATCGCTGAGAATGCCCCAAGAGCGTACCATCGCGTTTATGCGCCATTTTTTGGACACCCTGTATAACTACAATTTCTATGCTTCGCGACATTCCCTGTTAACATTTTTTTTTAAATCGGTTCGCTCATAACTAAGAAAAACGCTGATAAAGCCGTGCAAAAAACATCCTATGTATAAGTTCTTAAAGTCCTTAAGCCTAATATTACGCACCCCCGCCGTATGGCAAAGATAAGCAAACAAAGAGATTTAAGTTGATCTCAAATTACCCAAGACCCTTTTTAATAAAAACTTTAAAAATATGCCTTATGGAAAAAAACATGAGAGCGCATAATCCTTTCAGCCACTCGTGAAAATTGAACAAAGTTGGAGCTGCATTTGAGTTTGCCGTTATCAGCAGTTGTCGTCCTGCTCTTCGCGAACATAGAGCTAAGAGGAGTTACTTCTGACGCGCTTTTTTAAAGTTTGCGAAATCTGCAACATTCGTTGTAAACAGAAAAACAGTCTAAAATTTAATTAATTTATAACCTTAAGAAAGAGATACACAAACTTATTATAAGGAACTTTAAATAATGCTGTTTGTCAGACCATAGATTAATGAAGTTTCCATTAATTTAATTTAATTAAGTATCCTTAAAAAGTTTTTATTTTCCAAATTACCAAGTTCCAGAAATTTAACACCTAGAAACTTTTCAGACAGGTAAGTAAAGTTTATGAAACTTTTCTTCTTATTTGAATTCTTAGAAAAGTATCTTCTTAGATTAACTTCTTATTAAAATAGTGCTGAGAGGATTTTAAAGAATGTTGGAATTTAATACCTTTAAGAAGCTGTAATTTCTACCTTAAATTATAATAAGTTTTATAAGACGTTCTTTAAATAACTTTGACTTGAAAATATTAAAATCTCATACCTTGATATTATAAAAGTTTTTGAAAGCTTTAAAATTTTAATTAGGTATCTCATTTTTTGACAATTAAAATTAGAGAAAAAAACAAACAATTTAAACTGTTAATGGAATATTACATAATTTTAAGACTTTGGTTTCAAATTAACAGATTTTCGAATCTGTGCTCCTAGAAGCTCGTATGAGTCATCTCCGTTGAGCTCCCGCAAATTCTACTAAGTAACATATTTGCATGAGGGCCCATGGTACATTAAAACTAAATGTAGTTTTGAAAACTACAAAAATAGGGCTACAAACGTATTATGGTCTTATTTAAATTGGTTATTTATTTGTGTCAAAAATCTTGACTTCAAAAATCATTATACTATTTTTGTTTTTTTTTTCGACTACGAATACATTTTTTGGTTTATATACATTACGTGGTCTATGTCAAACCATAATACGTTAATTAACCATGGTTTTTTAAAGCTTGTTAATGATTAAAATTACATTTTCCCTTACATAGATGCTCGTTCAAAGATTTCACTGTAGAAAGAAAAACACTAAAAGTACTATTTTACCATTTTTTTATATCTTGCACTTAGTACCACTTCTATGTATCACAAACATTATCCTAAATATTTTTAATCATAGTTGTTGATGTATTACTCCGTATTTGTACATATTTTGTTAATATTTCAAAAATAACTGACATTTAGGGAGATGACTTTTACGAACTCTTGAGTGCATAGAACATCCCATTTATGAATTTGAAACCCAAATCTTAATTTTTTAATTTTATACATATTTTTTATGTTATTTTGTCAGCAAATGGTATAATAAAGGTGCAAACAAACCCATTTAATTGCATTAATTTTCACTCAGGTCAAATAAAAGGCCGTTTAATTGGAACATTTTGATCTTGCTCCAGTTAAATTGTATACCTAGTATTACTCTCCTTAAACTAATATTATATAGAAGGTAGAACAAATACTTAATTTATTCATTCAACTTAGATAGGTGTCTTTGTAATTATTAATCAAAATTAAATTAAAAATCTTGAAATATTTGCACGTAGGTATTGTGCCAATTCTTTAGAATTTTTATTTGTTTAAAGGGTTGGTTGTATACAGACTTCATTTATAACTGGTTTAAAAAAAAAATATATGTAAAATTTAGCTACCTTAGCTCCGGCGCCAAACCCGTATACAGGGTGAGTATAAAGTAACGCATATCGCTTCTAACGGCGTAATAGTATATTACTACCGTGGGTGGAAAGGGTTTCATTTCTGTCGAGAGAAAAAGATAAATACGCGGTAAACCATTTCTCGAGACAGAAAGGAAATTTCCACCGAGGTTAGTATACTATTTTATTTACAACTGCTTACGTTTATGTTTAATTTTAAAAAAGCTTCAATTTTGCAAATTAATATTATTCATTGTTAACATCTTAGTTAACATGATTATTTTTTTTAAATTCATTACCATGGTTACATTACAATTGCTTGACATCGAAGTAAAAAAATAGTTATTTTTAATTTTCAAAAAACGTCATTTCTCGCATTATTTTAAAGTCTTAAACCAACTAATATTAAAAAAAAACATAATGTCGGATAGTGATGACCAATGTACAGAATTAAAAGAGTGTGCACAAAAGGCCGAAGAGGATTTGCTTCCACAAAAGAGTTAAATCCGACTTGTTTTCATTACCCAGGCGGAAAGTAGTTACTTTCCGCCCGGGTGGAAAGTGACAGCTTAATAAAACTAATAAAGTGACATTTTCCAACTTTTAAAAAGTCAGAAATGTCATCATTTCATATGCAGTTGTAAATAAATACTTTTCCTAGAGTCTTAATTTTTTTTAGGTTGATTCCTTTGGCATTTAATAAATCTAAATTTTAATATACAGGTTGTGCTAGTTTTAAATAATGAAATGTAACTTTGTAATTTTAAATAGAACACCCCATTTTTTTATTTTTTTTTAAATCTACAATGAATAATTTGCAGTTCAATTCACCTTTCCCGCCGTTGACCACCCTTGCGGTCGTTATGCTTGGGAAACGTCAGATATGCGTCAGATTGACTCAAATCATTGTGCTGTTGGTGGTAATTTAGTTTCCCAAGTATAACGACCGCGATTGTGGCCTACGGCGGGAAAGATCTATGGGTTTTTTTACTACTCCTTGTCTGCAAAAAAGTTGTCAAACATCAAAAATACACTTCAATTATTTAAAGTTGCATAAATTATAGTCTAAAGGCCGATTTATACCACGTAACTTTTACTTTACTTCGACGTAACTTCACTTCCACTTAACTTTACAAATTTGCCTAATTTACAGATTGCAAAGTTACGTGAAATTGGAATCAGTTAAGCGCATGTGTCTGAACTCGCGACTTCTGACAATATATACCTGGGCTGTAATTTCGGAATATCGCTTCGTAAAACCTACATAAGAAGACCTAACAGGTATCGTATACGAAGCGATATTCCGGAATCACTACCCTTGACAATAAGGGCGAATATCTTATTTTTGCAAATTTTGCGCATGATGGCCAAGCTCGGGTCTCGAGTTAGTACGACTTTATACGACTTTAAGCTAAATGAATCAGAAAAGTAGCGCTAAAGTGAAGTATAAATTTGCCAATACATTCCCATGTATTTTATTTAATTTTTGATTAAGTTACGCCGAAGTAAAGCGGAAGTAAAGTGAAAGTTACGTGGTATAAATCGACCTTAAAATTTTTTTATGTCCCAAAGCATTGTGCTTGCCCAGCGCATTCGCCATATTCTGATGTTTACCTTTATTGAAAAAAAAATTACTTCTTTATCTCAACCCCCCGCATCAATTAATGAATATTATTTCTTATTATTTAAAAGGTAACTTTACCTGTCCCGAGTTATGCAAAACCCATGCTATAGACAATTTCTGCTATAATGTAGAAAATTCAGGCCAACCCTTTTATTGATAATTTTTTTTGGCAAAAATTTTAATTTAATAAAAATATCTTATTTTAAAAACGAGAGAGTTGTTTTAGCTTTTAGGGGATGAAACAAGTTTTTTTTTCTTATATCGTGTTAAGGGTTTTAGCGAAAATATTCTCCAATAAAAATCTTTCTAGCATTACATGCCATTATTTTATCGCGCCATGCAATAATAAGGAGTTGTCGCATCCCAATATAACGAAGAGATTTTTTCTCAATAATAAATATAAAATACCATATGGTAAAAATTCATCCTTTAGTTTATCAATAATTCTGATTTGTAAGATTATTAAAAACGATAGAAGAACAATCCAATCAAAGTAAGCTAAAAAATCATAAAGGTAATTGCAAATAAAAAGAACATTCAAATTTTTTTCAAGCTATGTACCTAGTTGTTATAAAGGTAAACATTTTAGCAAAATTAAAAATCTGGTGAATGTTTTTTTAAACAAAATAAACGCAAATAAAAGGTTCAAACTGCGAACATTCTCGTATTTTCCGCTAAGTTTTGTTTGTAAACCTGTTAAACGCTACTCGACTCCTACGATTCCACAGCTAAAAGCACGACATCTGAATGATTTTATAACAAAACAAAATTTAATTCAAATTAACAGTTTCATTAATGGTTGAGTGCCACGCAACGTGATCCGATTATGGTTTTATTTAATTTATTTGGTTATAAATTAGGCTAATTTTGCTTCTGGTTCTGTGATAAGTTTGTTTGAGAGCAAGTCGGCGGATACACTTTCAAGTCCTCTTAAATGTGTCTGAATCAAAGTTAATACCGAATTATTGTAAACAAAGTTTTCCAGAAATAGCTTTAACGCACACGGTACATTTTAAACATTAAAATGGAAGATTTTTAATTTATAAAACGTAAGTAAGTAATGTTTTCCATGGCCGATTTTAAAGGGCGATTTATAGAACGTTACTTTCACTTTACTTCGGCGTAACTTCACTTTCACTTCCGCGTAACTTAACAAATTTGCTTAATTTATAGATTGTAAAGTTACGTGAAATTGGGAGCAGATATGCGCATGTGTCTGAACTCGCGACTTCTGACTATTTACACCTGGGCTGTAATTACGGAATATCGCTTCGTACAAAACATACATAAGAAGACCAGGAGGTTTCGTACCAAGTGATATTTCGTAATCACCACCCTTGACAATAAGGGTAAATATCTTATTTTTGCAAATTTTGCGCATGATCGGCCAAGCTCGGCTTTTCACAGTACTAATTACAGCTAAATGAATCAGCAAAGTAGCGCTAAAGTGAAGTATAAATGTGCTAATACATTCCCATGTATTTTATTTAATTTTCTATTAAGTTACGCCGAAGTAAAGCGGAAGTAAAGTGAAAGTAACGTTCTATATATCGGCCTTAATACAATGATAAAGCATTTTTTTCGTGGCCGGCGAAAAACCATGGAAGGAACTCAGACATACCAATATCATTCATTGGTGTTACAATAGCTAAATACAGGATGTCCTAGAAATGGCGCACCACCTGTATAGTATGTTATTAGGGCATGTCTAGGGATGTCCAGAAAATTGTCAAAAAGAATCTCATATACCCCCAGAGATATGAAGCTCCAAAGTGCGAAACTTTAAAGTTACTCCAAAAAGTTATTAAACTGAAATTTATAACTCATAGACTTTTTGGTTTATAGACTTTTGATATAAACATTCAGAAAATACAAAACCTTTGATCAAGCACACGTGTGTGTTGCAAGTTGTTATTTTGCCTGTGGCTTGAGTAATCCTTGTAAATAAAACTTTCTTGAAACTCCTAATAGTCGGTTTAAAGACCTTATAAATGATACAAAAGTCCTTTCCTTTTCGATTTCGTGTGCGTGTTTGAGGACTTTTTCCAGTTTTTTTCTTCCCATTAAAGAAACCAACACTATTTTGGTTTTCCAAAACAAATCTACTGAACTGAAGCATTTTTAAGAAAAAACAAATCAGTTTAAATACATAAGGAGACATTTAAAAAATTAATATTTTTTATTTTAAAAAAGAAGTAATAGAAAATTTCAGACATTCTCCTGTACAATTCATAAACCTAATAACTTGAGTTAGACAGTTTGTGTTTAAACGAAGATTGTGCAATAACTGGAGATCCAAGGTTAAAACCAAAACCATTTTTGGAAAGCTAAATTTTTAAACTTTTTAAAAATGTTTTTGGTTTTAATCTAGGAGCTCTAGTTTCGGTGCAATCTTCGTTTAAACACAAACTGCCTAACTCAAGTTAGGTACTAGGTTTTTAAATTGCACGAGAGCATTGTATAAATCACTTCACCTTTTGTTATTGTTACTTGTTTACTGTTTATCTTTGAGTGACTTTAGCATAATCTACATGTTTATGAAAATTTGTAGTATTACCTTATATCTGAAAGTTAAACAATCACAGTTAAATTTGTGAGAATTTCTTCACTTATTTCAATCACTTTCATTTAACAAACTAATATAGAAGCGAATCACCCACTAAATTAAAAAAAATTAGCTTACTTTGTTTAACTTTAAGGTTAAGGTATACTAACAGTAGTTTAAATCAATCCTTGGTTACATCAGAGATAAATAAAATAGTTCAGTTATCTTTTAAAATATAACATAATAGATAATCAGTAAAACAGTAAACCCGTATAAAGTGATTTACAGGCTGAGAATAAGACGTCTGGTATTTTTATTTTATGTTTAATTGTTTCTAATTTTCTAAAGAGCAATAAAACAAAAACACATTTTCTTTGTCATTAAGTTTAAAGAAATTAGCAGCATTTTACAATAATTAAAAATATATTACGGAACTTAAAATAATAAAAACGTATAAAGATCATTCTTTTAGGAACATTAAAGTTTTAGTAGAAATTATTATGCCAAAGAAAGCACATAACATTAGATAATAACAAACAGCTTTAGGTTAGATAAATCAATTCAAATTCAAGCTTTTTGCTTGTAGAGTTTAAAATACTTCTTATTTTAAATAAATATTTATCTTTGGTAACTTCTTAAATTTTAAAACTTCTCAAATAACATATGGAAAACCCAAATCCCTTCGGGCTTTAAATATGTATTTCAACAGTTTAACAACCGTTTTATCCCTTTCTGATCTACAAAAGAGGTCCACGAACTCAATTTATTTAACTATCCAATACATTTTACCTCAATGGACATAAAAAACGAAATACTCGTTTGTAGTACAAATACTCTGAAGCCAATAAGCTATAAAGTATAAAAGAAAAAAGAGTTGCCTTTTTCTGTTTGAGTATAGATAAGTATAAGAATCATGTTTCCTGAAAAACACGGTCTAGTCGGTATCGGTTTTTATACTCTTTTGCTTTGGCAAACAAAAAAAAAGAAAAGTAGGGAACAGTCAGTTTTTCCTAATTATGTGAAGACGTTAAAAAAATTAGGGATAAGAGATAGAATCGTCTTTATTATATGTTATGATTAAAGATCCATAGAGTTAAATCCTTTAATTGGTGTATCTCTACCTGTTTTTAAATAGGAATAATGGTCCCCTAAAAGACCCCCTTCAGTAGTTGCCAAATAAGGTTTTTTAATCATTTCCGATACAGGTAGAGATAGGCAAATTTAAGGTTTAACCATTTGGACCTTCAATTACGACATATAATAAAGGCGGTCCTACCATTAATTTTTAAGTCCCCACATTTATTAGGACAAAGGGACTGTACTATTTATTGAAATAAAATATTCAATAATTTGCAGTAAGGCCTGGCATTAGACTAGCCCTTTCAATAGGGTGTATTTCTTTGATGCTTTATGTATTTAACAAATCTTCTTACACTAATGGCTTTTCATTATGTTCCTTTCCCTTTCTTTTAAATCCAAGAATAATTAAAATCAAATGGCAATTTAAGACCCTCTGTTATTTTGGCAGTTCATTGTTGCAATTAATTACTTAACACTGGTGGAAATTTCCACGATTTTCTTTGCCTTTAAAGTTAGGTAATAGTATACTTAGTAGCTTGTCAACAATTCTCTTTTATTAAATTTAAATTCTTAAAGGGTATAAAATTTGAATAGAATAAGGACAGGATTTGAAAGTCAACCTATTTTATACTGTGGATGATTAATTACTGATTTTACAATTTACAGCCTTGTTTGAAGTTGTCCTTTTTATGCATATAGCCAATATAATTAGAAACATACAGCGTGTCCAAAAAATGGCACATAAACGCGATTGTACGCTCTTGGGGCATTATCAGAAATCTCTAAAAATTAAAAAAAAAGCCATGTGTTATATTAATCGAGAGAAATGCGAACAAAGTTGCATAAATTCGGCAACACAGTCTAGGAAAATACATCTAAAAATCCCATCTCTGAGTCTTGATCATACTTATTTGCATTAGATTTTATTGACGTTGATGTTGTTAGCCTTATTTCATGAAAATTTTGTAAAATTAAATTGATAATAAAAATGTAATTCGACCATTTAAAAAATATACAAATGGGGGAATGGTTTAGGATAGACGTAGCTTTGTATTAAATCATGTTCTATTATATTCAAGATATATAAGCGTTTAAAGTTTCGCTAGGGATCCCTAGAAAAATGTTAAAAAAATCCATCTCATATATCCTTGGAGATATAAGGTCCCAAAGTGCAAAACATCGAACGCTCATAGCTTGAAGATAACAGCTCATATTAACTAAAAAATGGATTAATACAAAGCTACAGTCTATCTTAACCCATTTCACCATTTGCTTGAATGGTCGAATGGTCGAATTACATTTTTATTATTAATTTAATTTTGCAAAAATGAAATGATGCTTACATCAATGTTAATAAAATCTAATGCAAAAGTGTATGATCAAGACTCATAAATAGGATTTTGAGATGTATTTTAAATGAATATAACAGATGGATTTTTTTAACAATTTTTCAGGAATCCCTAGGCATGTCTTAACAACGTACCATCGCGTTTATGCGCCAACTTTTGAACATCCTGTATTAAAACTAGTCAGTTTTACAACCTAAAAAATGGGTCCACAATTTAACTGTACTTTCTTGCAAAACTAGCATAGACAATTATATAAAATCTGCATTTATTATTGGGTTTTTTAAAAATTATATCCTTTGAAAAGTATTCTGTAAGACATATTATTAAAAACCAAACTGTTTTCTCAGTAGAGGTAAATGCCCGAATAATCCCTTGTTATAGGCAACAGCCTACAAAAACAAAACAAAATGAGAAACATGCTCTAAAACACGTCAACCTATAATTTGGACACTGATGTTACCGGACCCCAAAGACATTTTATACTTGCAAATGGTTCATTGGATGGAAATTATACAGTAGTAGGAGAATTTTAATGTTATAATTTGAAAGGCAAAATGATACTTAACCTGCCATTTCATAACTTTAATTATCGTAAACATGTTTCTCTACCCATTTTAGTATTCACCCCAAAATAAAATTGTGTAGGTACCTATTTTTGTTTGCAAAAAAAAACAAGACTAATTAAACCTAGGATTGACTCGACAAATTTATTTTAAAACCTAATTTATAGAATGTAAATTTCACTTTAAGGATCGAATATTGATTTTACACAGTGCTTAAACACAAGTTTTATGTAAAGACATAAAAAAAAAATTCAAGACGATGTTTAAAAAACTGCATTTATAACATGAAAGTGGACATTTTGAGTATTTCCGCATGCCCTATGGATTAAAAAACGCGCCATCAACTTTTCAAATTATTTTAAATTGACTTAGGCCTGTACAATGGGCCCAATTAGGAGGCTTAAGTGCATTAACCTTGAGTTGACCTCTACTTAAATCCAGATCCAGAATTGAAAAAGCTTTTGTACTTGTCTTAAGGCACTTGTAGGTACTCTTCTTACATTATTTTTATTTATAACATTTTTAGTGTAAAACGAAAACCAGTTAAATTGCTTTCATATAAATCCTGGCTGGGCTAAAAAATTATTTATTGCTCCTTAATGGAAAATGTTATGCCTCCGTGTTATACCTAACGAAAAAGAAAACCAGCCTATTCATCATGCTCTTAAATCGAACTTTGCCAATTTATTTTACTTTTCCTGGAAGGACGATTTTGCATTACAAAAGATTAGGCATTAGCCTTTTATGTTTAAAACAAATTTACTTATAGATAAAAAGTTTAAAGTCAGAGAAAATAACTTTAAGTAAGATTTAACTAGTCGAACGGGTAAATTACAAATAAATCCTGGACTAAATTTTCGTTTTTTATAAACCAATCAAGATATAAATCTTTTAATATGTTTTGATTAAATAGGTAATTTTAATTTTAATAAGATTAGGAAAAAATAAAAAGGGGACAAAGTTTAATTTGTTTAATTTACAATCATATATGTAATGTTTACATTTCTCAAGTCTTAAAAATTTGAAAGAAGCATATTGCAGTACATCATTTTATTCATAATCTTATATGTAATGTTAACATTTCTGAGGTCTTTCTCTGCATGGGGGAAACTAGGTTAGGTTAAATTTTGCTGCTAAAATGAAAATACAAACAAATTGTACTACCAAATATACAAGCGACGAATTTATGGAATCGGTGAATATTCAGTTGGTGAATTATCCAGTCGATGAACTATTCAGTCGGTAAATAGTCTTGACTGGATCTAGATCTGGATTTAGGTAGAGGTCAACTTAAGGTTGATGCACTTAGGCCTTTTAATTGGGCCCATTGTACATGCCTCCAACGAGACCCGAGACAATTCCAGCCTCAGGTTGTGATCTTTAACGTGCACGAGTATACGCATACGGAACCACCGCCTTTACTTTGCCTTCGAACGAAGGTGTCCTGAGATACAAATATCTCTCCACTAAACGTGACCGGCAGCCAAATAGTCCTGACGTTGAACTATCCAGTCTGAATTAGGTGAATTGCTTTCGATAAACTATCATGGAACCAGGTATTATCACTAACGCGCTGTAAAGAACGTGAAGGCAACCTAAATTTTTGTCCAAGGTTGCTATGCAAGTTGATGAAATTGTCACTTGTCAGATAGAACAGATGTCAAATAACATAAATCAAAATTAATAATTATGTGTATTAATAATGTAGTTTTCGATTTTTAAAGCGTAAATAATTACAAAAATAATATAAAACCGTTTAATTACAAACTTTTATTACTACATATCTGCAAATTTCCAAGGAAGACTTAAATATGGTTGGTTCCTCATTAAAACAATGTTTCCCAAATGTTTACGAAGTGCATAGTTTTTGATTTATGTGATGTAAAATAAGATTAATAAAAGTTTTATATCCTTTTTTAATTGAAATGAGTGTTAATTTGTTAAATATGTAAATACCTACCTAAAAAGTTGATAAAAAAAACAAACGGCTTATTAGGAACCTTAGGCATCTTTTTGATTTTGCAATTAAAAGGTGCTGACATAGTTAAATTTTATAATTAAACAGTTTAATTGTAGTTCTGTAGCAGATTTTGGTTTAAAAAAACAAAATGTATCTTGTTAACACATAAATTTAACATTTTGACGTTTTTATCACATAACCTAAAAATATGTTTAATATCAAATCTGACAGTTTCAAATTTCAAAGACTACTTGATGGAGATTCAATTGTTTTTTGCGGATAGATGTGTCCCTACCTGATGTAGTTTTAGAGCCTTAATTATCACGGTTGTAGGGCGTTGCTTGTAGAAAATTACGTCGGCTATGCCATGGCCAAAAGTAATACAGCAGAAAATTCTCAAAATGTCAAATAATTTTATAAGTATTTTATAAGACTAAAAGCCTCCACAGTCTTCTTTCTCCAAAAGTCCTGAAGCCTCTCTCTAAATCTATTTTTCATCATCAGTTTTTCTATCCAACTACCTTTATTATCTCTTGTACCGAATAAAAAAAACTTATCTTATTTCGCCTCAAAGCACCCAATTAGGCTAGTTTGTCCTGGACTGGACAATGCTTTTAAAATAAAAGGAAAAAACAAGAAACCAATCATGATACCTGAAATCGCCTTTAAGACTAAATATAGCTATAGCTAAAACATGAGATGAAAATAATGGCCATCTAACGAAAAAAGACACAATGAAAGTGCACAAACTTCACAATCTTAGTTTAATATCAAGTCAACTACGCAACTTTATTGTTTCAAACCCACGCGACGTACTCTATTAATTTAACTTTAATCAAAAATCTGCTTAGAAGCGAAGCGATGTTTCGTTACGCACTGTTAAATACCAAGAATACGCGTCTTATGAAACATTAGTTTTAACATGTAGAATACCAAACAGAACTAAAATGCTTCGGGATGAATAGAAATGATGCAAAGTCTTGTCATAAAGGATTATGATTTTGTAAATAACAAGAATTATGAGACTCGAAATTTGCTCATGCAAAACATCATGGAAAATGTGGTCATCCTTTTAGAATGTAGCATTCAAATCTCTTCATTTTAATCCACCATGCCTATTTCCAAATGTCAAAAATGTGTACTGCTTCCGAGGGGCTAAATATTTTTAAAGGCAGAAAGACACCAAAAGGGGTGACTTTTGGTGTATGTACATATGAGGTAGTATAGGTACATAGATTGAGTTGTTGTTATGAGGTCCATCTCCGAATGCTAGGTGGCTAAGGTAACTGAGGTAGCTAAGGTGTTCATCCCATAGAATGTGACTAGAAATGAATTGCTTATCATCATTACATTACCAGTGTGTGGATCCTAGATCTAAAAGGCTAGCATAGGTAGGTTCCATTGAAAACGTTTGTTTATTTACGTCCACTTACTCATTAGTCCATATAACTTACATTGGCTAAACAAAAAGATCTTGGAACTAAACAATGAATTTATATACCTTCTCTATTATTGTAAATATAAAATCTCTTTGGTTCATCCAAAGAGAGTCTAATGCCTGCCCTAGACATACAGTTTGATCGTACGACCGATCGAAACGACGGTCTGTGCAATTTTTTTGGTGCTTCCAGACACTCAGTTCAACTGTAACTGCCAACTGCTTCCGACCGCATTATGTTTAAAAATAGCCAAATACCTAATCTTACTTGTTTGATGAATGAAAGGGTAGGTATTTTACAACTTTACTATTTATTGTTGTTGTTCTTTTATTTATGGTCTTGACATGATGTCAAGACCATAAATAAAAGAAGGATTTAAAATGAATTATTTAATTCATAAATTTACAGAAATACCTACTATATTTTTAAATAATTGTATTATGTTTAAATGTTATTTATTGTTAAAATAATTACAATTTGTGTAAAAAGTACAAATTTTGATACTATACATAATAGGGAACATGAACGTAAAAGATTTTGACCAAATTTTGCTTTTTAGATAAAGCGGTCAGAGTACGTTATTGCATATTATGATTTGTTTAAGCCAGCGACTATTTTTTTATTAATTTTTAAACTTTGGTGTAAACTAAAAACATCCCCCACTACTTTTTAGAGTATACGAGAAGACGTTACATAATTGATTATGTTAACACTTTTGTTGTTTTGAAATCATGTGTAAAACATAATTTGACCTTTTAAAAAAAGTTTGCTATTTGGGCCCCTGGTCAAGTCCTACGTCACAGTTCACAAAAATGCGTTAAAATAATGTCTGTGAAATGTATTGCCAACTTTGTACCTATTTAACCGACCTTGTATGTTTTAAGATAAGCAAGATTCAAACGGTGGCCCTTTAATTTACGTCAGCCTGTATATCCAGGTTTATACAGGGTGTCCCAGAATTGGCGCACCACCTGTATGGTACGCTGTTAGGGCATGCCTGGGTATTCCAGGAAAATTGTTAAAAAAAATCCATCTGTTATATTCATTGAGGAAAATGCGAACAAAGTTGCTTAAATTCGGCAACACAGTCTAGGATAATACTACATAGTCTAGGAAAATAAATCTAAAAATCCCATCCATGAGTCTTGATTATACACTTTTGCACCAGATTTTTATTGACATTGTTGTCAGCTTATTTCAAGAAAATTTTGTAAAATTAAATTGATTATAAAAATGTTATTTGACCATTTTAAAGAAGAAAAATCGGTGAAATGGTTTAAGATAGACTGCAGCTTTGTATTAAACCATATTTTTCGTTAATACGTGCTGTTGTTTTTAAGGTATGTGCGTTTAAAGTTTTGCACTTTGGGGCCTCATATCTTCGAGGGTGTATGAGATTGATTTTTTTTGAAATTTTTCTGGGGATCCCTGGGCATGCCCCAATAACGTACCATACAGGTGGTGCGCCAATTCGGGGACACCCTGTATAGTACCCAAATGTGTAGATTATTTTTTTTCAGAAATAAGCTGCGTGCTTAGTGAAATTGTCGTAAAATTTAAAAAATACATACACAATGCATTGCTAAAAAATAATTTCAAGTTTAAACTAATATATTATACGAAAATGATTATTGCTATATTTTTAAAATATAGTGTGCCGATATTATTTAAAAAAAATACAATTTTGGGATATTAAAAAAACATCCATCACGGATTTTATTATTTTTATCGTCACCCTATGAAAAAAGTATTTTCGAAGAACCCTCGAAATATGCAATTTTTTTTTTTAATTGAAAATTTTAATTATTTAGAACAGTTAAAAGCAAATTTTTTTTACAAAAAATTTTACAAATCTTAACACTTTTTACAAAATCATTTTTATTCTTATCATAGATCTCAATAGTATACAGAAATCCTCAATAAATGATTGAATAAAAAATTAAAATATATTTGATCGGATTGGAATTCTGACACGTCGGTATTTCTCTTCGATGGACTGATACGACCACAGTTTACTACGATCCTCTCTCCACACGTTCAGATGATCGTATCAGACCAACAGTTCAGACCAAAATACATACTTTCATTGCATGGTCTGGAGCGGGCTTACGACCAACGACGTACTGTTCAGATCAACTTTTACTACGATTTCTGCCCCAGACGCTTCGATCGGTCTGAACAGTACGTCGTTGGTCGTAAGCCCGCTCCAGACCATGCAATGAAAGTATGTATTTTGCACTGAACTGTTGGTCTGATACGATCATCTGAACGTGTGGAGAGAGGATCGTAGTAAACTGTGGTCGTATCAGTCCATCGAAGAGAAATACCGACGTGTCAGAATTCCAATCCGACCAAATATATTTTAATTTTTTATTCATTCATTTACTGAGGATTTCTGTATACTTTTGAGATTTATGATAAGAATAAAAATGATTTTGTAAAAAGTGTTGAGATTTGTAAAATTTTTTGTAAAAAAAATTTGCTTTTAACTGTTCTAAATAATTAAAATTTTCAATTAAAAAAAAAAAATTGCATATTTCGAGGGTTCTTCGTAAATACTTCTTAGGGTGACGATAAAAATAATAAAATCCGTGATGGATGTTTTTTTAATATCTCAAAATTGTATTTTTTTTAAATAATATAGGCATACTATATTTTAAAAATATAGCAATAAACATTTTCGTATAATATATTAGTTTAAACTTGAAATTATTTTTTAGCAATGCATTGTTTATGTATATTCTAAATTTTACGACAATTTCACTAAGCACGCAGCTTATTTATTTCTGAAAAAAATTAATCTACACATTTGGGTACTATATAAACCTGGATATACAGGCTGACGTAAATTTAAGGGCCACCGTTTGAATCTTGCTTATCTTAAAACATACAAGGTCGGTTAAATAGGTACAAAGTTGACAATAAATTCACAGACATTATTTTAATGCATTTTTTTTGTGAACTGTGACGTAGGACTTGACCAGGGGCCCAAATAGCAAACTTTTTTTAAAAGGTCAAATTATGTTTTACACATGATTTCAAAACAACAAAAGTGCCAACATAATCAATTTTGTAACGTCATCTCGTATACTCTAAAAAGTAGTGGGGGATGTTTTTAGTTTACACCAAAGTTTAAAAATTAATTAAAAAATAGTCGCTGGCTTAAACAAATCATAATATGCAATAACGTACTCTGACCGCTTTATCTAAAAAGCAAAATTTGTACTTTTTACACAAATGGTAATTATTTTAACAATAAATAACATTTGAACATAATACAATTATTTAAAAATATAGTAGGTATTTCTGTAAATTTATGAATTAAATAATTCATTTTAAATCCTTCTTTTATTTATAGTCTTGACATTGAAACAATAAATAGTAAAGTTGTAAAATACCTACCCTTTCATTCATCAAACAAGAAAGATTAGGTATCTGGCTATTTTTAAACATAATGCGGTCGGAAGCAGTTGGCAGTTACAGTTGAACTGAATGTCTGGAAGCACCAAAAAAATTGCACAGATCGTCGTTTCGATCGGTCGTACGATCAAACTGTATGTCTAGGGCAGGCATTAAGAACGAATGGTCCAATCATGCTCAAATTTTCAGGAAAAATCGTTCTCATTAAAATCTTGTTTGGGATTGTTATTGGAACAAATCGAATAATAACAAAGGGGCTCCGGCACCCCCCAACTGAAAAAAAATCATATTTCAGTTATCATAAAAAAAAATTTCTGGTTTAACTAACTTAAAATTTATATAGCTTAAAACGGCTTCATAAAAAAATCATTTATTTTTAAATTTGCAAGGGTTGATTTTAGTTCCTAAGGGACAAACCGAAAAGTTATTTCTCTTTAGTTGTAAAAGAATTTTTTTAAACTTGAAATTCCATCATTTTAAAGCAACATTAGACAATTACACTTGTCGCCAAAATGACAATTACGAGAATTACTTCTTGACTCGTAGTCACTAAAACCATGGAAACTAGCTTCAGTGACGTCACTAATATGACGAATTACTTATTAAATTACTTTTTATTGTAATGTCATGTTTTACCACACAGACTTTGCGTTACTGCCAGTACCAAAATTTAATGTATCAGGATGTCTAAAAATAAATAATAATAACTACAGTGGATCACAATATGTTCAGCGCAAATAATTGTAGTCTAGTTTCATTAAAATGACGTGTTGTATGATGGATTGGCGGTCCAAAGTCCTTCACTTTTAATCCAAATAATCCCATTCAAAATTAACGCTCGAGAATTCAGTCCACGTGAAAAACGCGCCGCATAAAAATGTTATACTTTTCGTTTCGCTTTTTATAAATAAATGTGTTATTATAGAAAAAAATGCTTGTAAAAAATGTGCAGCTTAATAGTAAAATATTCTTTTGAGTTTTGGCTTTTTTGTTGAATAGTGAAATATTTGGAAGGTCTCAGTGATATGTAAATAAAATACTGGTGCTTTTCATAACCTAGTGTTGGAAAGACACTATAAAGAAAGGTTTGTTTTCAACATTTTATTTATTTTTTTTAGGATAATACAGAGTATCCCAGAATTGGCGCACCTGTATAGTACATTATTGAAACATGTCTAGGGATTCTCAGAAAATTGTCAAAAAAAATCTATCTCATATACCCTTGAATATAATATGAGCCTCAAAGTGCGAAACTTTAAACGCATATAACTTAAAAACAACAGCACAATATTAACTAAAAATAGGTTTAATACAAAGCTGCAGTTTATCCTAAACCTTTTACCAATTGTTCTTCTTTTAAATGGTCAAATAACATTTTTATAATCAATTTTATTTCACAAAATTGTCCTGAAATAAACTGACAACAATGTCAATAAAATCTAATGCCAAAGTGTAGGATCAAGACTCATAGATTTTTAGATGTATTTTCCTAGACTGTGTTGCCGAATTTATGCAACTTTGTTCGCATTTTCCTCAACGAATATAACAGATGGATGTTTTTTACAATTTTCCAGGAATATTCATACATGCCCTAACAGCGTACCATACAGATGTTGCGCTAATTCTGGGACAAACTTTATTTAAAAAAAAATTGATGACTTAGGTATTTAGTGCTATTTTGATTTCTCTAGGGTAGTAATAATAGTAATTCACATGTCCCCTAAATAAGATTGATTTTGCATAAAAATTTCAAGTTGATCTATTAAACCGTTCTACTTATTTAAAAAAATAAACTAACTACAAAATATTGTTTATCCTAGCAAGTAGGTCCAAGTAATTAAATAACTTGATGTGAAGTTTGCAAAGCATTTATAAAACATTTTGATTGAATAAATAAATGTTTACATTGACTTTGAGAGCACATCCAATTGGGCTTAAAAGTAAATATAAAAATATATCTGCACTTACGAAAATAATCTAAAAAGAGGAAATCTTACCCAATTTTTACATGACCCCGATCTAAATAACCACACAAAAGTAAAAAAGAATAATAAATAAAAAAAATAAACAAGGGAACAACAAAAAAAGAAGTCGAGCTGTCACCGAACTTTTATTAATTGTAAATAGAAAACTAGAAATGGGTAGAAGTCGAAACGCGTAGAAATTACTCTTCACAGATAAGTAAATCAAAGCTTAGTCTATTTTTTATATAATTGCTACACATTCTATGGTATACTCTTCGCAAGAAAACTGTTATAGGATAATTAATAGTCTAATATAAAAAAAAATTATGTAAAGAAAATCTGCGAAGAGTGCAAACTATTAACAGAAAACACGAAGAATTTAGTTAACGAAGAGGATAAACGTCAGTTCTGACATTTAAAATATTTGAGGTTATTTGTTCTGACAAGTGGTTTTGTTTCTTTGTTTAAAATATTTTTGGCATGGCCTTCTTGACCGACACGTAACGTGATTTTGACTTAGAAGTTTTTTGCTATTGAAAAAGTTGTTTCTTTGTTTTTTTAACCTTACTGGCTAACTTTACAAAGAATGAACCAACATTTTTAATAGAAAATTAAATTTTCATTAATTTTGTAATAAAGATTTTTTTTGTTAATTGAATAATAACGGAGATAGGAGGTTTTTTTGTGGTGGGGGGTAACGGGGGAGTCTGACAAAAAAACCAACGAATACTTTTTCATAAAGAATTAAATTTCCTATGTTTTATGTCGAATAATTTTTTTTGTAAATTTAATAATAATTGAGTTACGATTTTTTTTTCACTTGGGGGACCGAAAAGGGGGCTTTATAGTACTCAGATTTTTGTCAAAAACAATAGGGTTCTTCCTCTTATAGGGATCGATTTTTCCTTAAAATTTGAATAGGATTGGAAGTTTGGTTCTTAAGATAGCGTGTTTACAAGAAACGTGACATCCCACAGACCGACCGACCGACGGACGGACAAAAAATGAGAATCTTAAAAAGTCATGAAACGCACGAATCTGCAAAAAATTTTGCTCTACGACGAAAATTGACGATTTTAGGATTTTCTGATCGATTGCAATATACTCTTGTGAAGAGTATAATGAATGTTATTTCCTTAAATGTGGTAAAAGAATCTGCTTCTCATTCTTTCCAACGGTAAATATTTAATATCTTTTGGTTTTTCTTGCTTGAACCGTAATTAAAACTACTTTAACATTTGTAATGTAGAAACATATAGATAGTAATTTTAAACATAGAAGAGCGTTGCTATGGGATATCGTAACCATGCATTAATAGGGGTCATTAATCAGCGATTTGAGTGCGTTAATTAATGTCTTTAATAAAAGATGTGCAAAAAAAAAAATTAGCAAATAATTTTTCTGCAGATTGTATTACTTTTTGTTTTATTTTGCTCAGTTACTTTCTATTTTTATTTACCTATCCAAATTACCCTTTTCTCTCTTTATTCTATATACGGTGCTTTTTGTGTGATATGAATAAATATAAATCTTGATGAAGACTTTAAACAGACCATGCAAATATATAATTTAATATACTTGAATGTACTCATTTTAACGAAAGTAGGTACAGAGTCTACATTTTCAGAAACGATCCAATCTTGAACAGATGCTCATAAAATACACTCGTAAATATGGTGTATACACCAAATATTTTGTTTATTTTTCATCTATTTTATGAAGCATAAAAAACTGGATTAATGGAAATTTAAAATTTATATGAATAAATTTTACTTCATACTTTACACATGAAAACATTGTTTCTACAATTTGTGGTTTTGTGTTTTATTATTTCCTTAGGGGTTTTCTTTTCTTATTCTATAAACATGTAAAGAAATCAGTGAGCATTTGAATAAATTAGATGCATTATTCTTTCGGATAAAATATTCGACCACCCAATAAGACAGTACAAAAATAGAATATTGTAGAATTTTTTATACTATTTCTTATATTTGCTTTATTTCATTTATTAAAAATCATATTTAAATTGAATTCAAAACTCAAATTGAAATTTTGTTTTCATAAGATTGGTATCATTTACCTACATTTTGAAGGAAAAAGTAAATTTGGGTCAGACATATTGAATAATGACTTTGTAAACTCAACTTAATTAATACTGAATGAATGGGCGTTTTTGAGAAAATGTAATTGGTGATATCGTTTTTCCCATTCTTCTAGTTATTCCCTCTTCAAAAAAACTATGTCCCCCGATAATTTATAATAGTAAAATTTGTAAATAAAAGGTACCATGCAGGGAAAGAATTCATCTTTTTGCATCTAAAAATCCTACCTTATAAAATTAAATTTTGGGTGTAATAATGAAGCAATTTAACAACCCAATTTCTCGTTTAATAATGAGCTTATTATAGAACGCAAATATAAAAAAGTGTTTCGAAAAATGGAATCCAAAATGAATATAAACGATTATAGCTTTATAGCGGGTTTATAAATGACTTTGACTTTATTATTGTTACCTATTTTTTGTTTACTGATTATCTTTGAGTAAATTTAGCAAAATCTACATGTTTATAAAAACTTTTAGTATTATATTATATCTGAAAGTTTAACAATCACAAATTTAACCAAATTGATGAGTATTTCTTTAGTTATTTCAATTACTTTTATTTTAAAACTATTTAAAACTAAAAATGAACCGAATCAACCACTAAATTAAAAGAATAAAGCATATTTTGTTTTACTTTAAGGTTAGGTATACCTAGTACATCAAATCAATCCTTGTTAATATCAGAGAGAATTCATGAATAAGATAGACGACATACACGGAACGGCTTCTGATTGGTTTGCCCGCAATCTTCCTGTAACAACGGCTGCTCCAAAATTACATTTTTGGCATTTTTTTGACTTTTGTTAAAAAGTTGTGTTAGTTTGTTTTCAAAAGCCGAAATCAAAATAGAAAGGACCCTCATATATCGTCACACTTATCTATGTATTCTCTCTGGGTTATATTATCTATAGTTAAAATTATAAGATAAAATAGTTCAGTTAAACAATACAAAGTGACTAAGGTTAAACTTCTTTTTTTTTCAAACGTCAATAAAGTAGTACATTTTTTGACAAATTTGCGTCATAAAAGTTGACGTTTTTTTTACAGGTAAAAAATGAGCCGGTTGCTAGGCAACACTTTTACTGCCTAAGCGTTAAAACTGCATTTTAACGCCTAGGCAATATTCATTTTTAAAAAATTACTGAGTTTAGTTAAGTTTAAGAACATTTTATTAATAACATTACATTTTTTGTTTACAAAAGCAAAAGCAATATTACTTAATTTTTTTATTTGTTAACGGTAATATTAAAAGTGCAATAATTACATGATTGATTAAAATTTATAGATCCACTTTTCTCGATTGTGTTAGTATTAGAGTTAACGAATTCAGTGTTTATTTCCATCGGACCGGAATTACAGCTACTGGTACTAGGACCGGCTTCAAAAACATCTATGGGGCTGATTGGAACAGAACTTGTTACCCCCAGTATTTGTATATTGATTTGATCATGGAATAGTGACTCCATAGCGTAGAACACTTGCTTTTTTCAGAAAGAGTGGCAAAATATGCCAGCAGCACATCTTCAGTGTGGACGTGTACATTTTTTTCTGAACACCAATCAAAATATTTTGCATAGGCAATTTCATATACTTTCCGTGACTTGTCCGGTAACAAATTAAGAGTTGCTGCCTTTGAAATATCTTTCGGAATATCTTCTGACATTTTTTGCGACGATTAATCTGACATTCAAAGTAAACAAAAAAAAAAGATAGTAACTGGTAACCATGGAAATTTCTGAAATTAAGTTACCAGAAGCCTAGATCATTAAAAGTACAAAAATATTTAATTAATTTTATATCTTTAAAATTATTAAAATATGTCGTTTGAAAAAAAAAATAGTATACAATATTCGGAGAAAAAGTAACTTTTTTCGCCTCGCAATTTGTATCCGCTCGGCTACGCTTCGCTCCGCCTCGCAGCTACATCTAATTGCTAGGCGAAAAAAGTATAACTTTTTCGCCTAATATAGTAATCTACTATTTTTTTCAAACGTCAATAAAGTAGTACATTTTTTGACAAATTTGCGTCATAAAAGTTGACGTTTTTTTTACAGGTAAAAAATGAGCCGGTTGCTAGGCAACACTTTTACTGCCTAAGCGTTAAAACTGCATTTTAACGCCTAGGCAATATTCATTTTTAAAAAATTACTGAGTTTAGTTAAGTTTAAGAACATTTTATTAATAACATTACATTTTTTGTTTACAAAAGCAAAAGCAATATTACTTAATTTTTTTATTTGTTAACGGTAATATTAAAAGTGCAATAATAACATGATTGATTAAAATTTATAGATCCACTTTTTTCGATTGTGTTAGTATTAGAGTTAACGAATTCAGTGTTTATTTCCATCGGACCGGAATTACAGCTACTGGTACTAGGACCGGCTTCAAAAACATCTATGGGGCTGATTGGAACAGAACTTGTTACCCCCAGTATTTTTTCGGCAATACTTTTTTTGTTTTCCAATGAATCTTCAATATATCCTTCTGCCACTGAGCTAGGCCGCCATCCACCATGTCGTTTTAATGACATTACATCGCCCCCCGAATCAACAAGTAAGGTAGCGGATGTGCGGCGTAAACTGTGCCCTGTATATTGATTGGCATTGGGTAAATTTAAATATTTTGCCACATCTTGGGCAACTTGACCTAATTTATGAATTCCCACAACCATTTTTGCGCATTTTCCTTTTTGATATTTTACAAACAATCTTGACTCTTTGAAATCTTTAGGGCGGAGGCTTACGTAGGTTCTGTATAGTTGTAAATATTTTTCTCCTAGAATCGTAAATGTTCTAGATATGTTTGTTTTAGTATTTGGTATTTTGACAATAAGAGCGGTTGTTAGGTCTTCAATATCTTCTCTTTTTAGTTTTACCAATTCATCGCAGCGCAAGGCTCCTGATATCCCAAATATTAAAGCAACCTAAAATGTCCTAATTTGTAATGTGATGTATCATACAAAGTTATTTTAATAACATACTTTTGTTAATAAATAATCCACGTCTGGTGCTTCATCTAGAAACTTATTGACCTGTTCTTTTGTAAGAACTTTGGATTTTTTTGGTGTATATCCAGTGTTCTGCTTCTTTAAAAAAGCCCGCAATTTTGAATATTTTTCGATATCAATATTGTTCTTGATTTTAAGCATTGATTTGATCATGGAATAGTGACTCCATAGCGTAGAACACTTGCTTTTTTCAGAAAGAGTGGCAAAATATGCCAGCAGCACATCTTCAGTGTGGACGTGTACATTTTTTTCTGAACACCAATCAAAATATTTTGCATAGGCAATTTCATATACTTTCCGTGACTTGTCCGGTAACAAATTAAGAGTTGCTGCCTTTGAAATATCTAGAATTTCTTTCGGAATATCTTTCGGAATATCTTCTGACATTTTTTGCGACGATTAATCTGACATTCAAAGTAAACAAAAAAAAAAGATAGTAACTGGTAACCATGGAAATTTCTGAAATTAAGTTACCAGAAGCCTAGATCATTAAAAGTACAAAAATATTTAATTAATTTTATATCTTTAAAATTATTAAAATATGTCGTTTGAAAAAAAAATAGTATACAATATTCGGAGAAAAAGTAACTTTTTTCGCCTCGCAATTTGTATCCGCTCGGCTACGCTTCGCTCCGCCTCGCAGCTACATCTAATTGCTAGGCGAAAAAAGTATAACTTTTTCGCCTAATATAGTAATCTACTATTTATGAACAAGTAGGTAGAATTTGCACACATTTATCTTTTAAAATAAAGATAAACAGTAAACCAGTAGAAGTAAAGCTGATTTATAAACTGAGCATTAGAAGCTGTTTGCTTTTGGTTTGTCTGCGAGAAGTTTAATAATGATCCTAAAACAAACATTTAATAGTAATTCAAACATAAAACTTGCTAAAATCTCTGCTGAAATGGTGCTTAAGCTAGTTAAAACCACTTGCCAGCTTTATTTATTTTGGCAAAAATAAAACTAGAAAACTTAAATGCCTGGCGGAGAACAACTGGTCGGCTTCTAAACTTTACAAATAAATTTAACGAGCCAACAGTCAATGCAACAGACGTTGAACTTATTTAAGAGTAAATTATATTTATCGAAAAACATTTGTTCATTTCAAATAGTTACTTTTAGATAAAAAGTGAAGGAAAATAAAATAAATACTATAACTTGATTAAAGGTATTTACTTTTTTTTATAAAATAGTAAGTAAGTAAAAATGAAGTTGACAACAATGTCCATTAAATCTAATGCAAAAGAAAACGGAATGATGCTGCATATTGCGAGTACCTAATAATAAATCTACCCTTCAAATTTACGAAAGCAAAAGCTACAAGAACAAAAAATTGTATACAATGTGCTTCTTTTTTAATGGGAGCTGGAAAAAATACAAGACGTTCGATAAAAACAGTTTTTTGAAAAAGTGACCTCCCTCGGAAATGATTGCCTTTAAGCAGGTAGACTTAAAACACTAAAGCTTCATTCACAATGAAAATTAGCTTGCATGCGGTAAGAATTAAGGTAGCTTGTAAGAGCTTGAAATATGTATTTGGGATATACCATTCACAGTGAATTAGCTTGTAAGAGCTCATGCAAGGTAATTCATTGTGAATGGTATATCCCAAATACATATTTCAAGCTCTTACAAGCTACCTTAATTCTTACCGCATGCAAGCTAATTTTCATTGTGAATCCCACTTTATGCACGGTTTACACAACTTTTTTACCCCAACTTCTTTCCCCTTTACCTCATAGTCTTCTAAGATAAATATGTGTAAATATCACTTAGCGTTCAAACAGAAAATGTTTACCTCCGTCTCTCATAGTCTTTACCACAACTATTTTATCTTTTATGGTTAGGTTACAGACTAAAAGGTAAGATTTCTTTGCAGTAACATTTAAACTACGTATTTAACATTTGAACTACCTGGGCTAATAAAATGTGTTATTCTAACGGGAACAACGTTATTACAGGCCGACGCACTTTACACCTTGACCTCCATTTACCCCGCAGTAATTTTTTGACGTTTTAGACAATAGTTTTCTGACGTCTGACGGATACTAAACAATATGCAAACAATCTAAAAAGAACCGCGAGGTAGATGGTGTAAAATGCGCGGGCCTGCATAAAGTTGGCCATGTATCCTAACCTTAAAAATGTCAAAAAAAAGCAAACTGCTTAATTCTGTTAACGAGCGAGCATTTAAATTCTACCTCGACTCTTGCCATGGAAAACAAAAGCTGCTTTTTCGTATGTCTTTGATAGTTTGTTTAAACGTCAAAAAGAGATGACAACATCAAAAATGACATTAGTAGAAACTATCAAAGACCTACGGAAAAGCAGCTTTTGTTTTCCATGGCAAGAGTCGAGGTAGAATTTAAATGCTCGCTCGTTATAAGTTTTTGTAATAAAAATGGGTGAAATAGTGATAATAGGTTAATTTTAAACAACAAATTATGTGAGGAGTAAAAACATATTACTAGAAAGGTTATGTATCTTGTTCCAAACTAGAGGTAAGAGCTAGAGTTGTATAAACCATAATTTTCAATTAGGTGAACTCGGAGGTAAAGACTATGAGGTAAAGGGGAAAGAAGTTGGACTAAAGAAGTTGTATAAACTCTCCATTAATCGTAAATATCTACCAAATAATTTGTCTAACCATCATGAAATTTGCATCAATAAAGGCAATAAAAACGGTAATTTGAAACCCATTTTGAAATTTAAGGGCCCTTCTAAAATGGGTTAAACACTGGTAGTGTTGATAAAAACTGCATGTAGTTTCTTTACCTTTAAGAATTTTATAATTTTGTTTTTATATTTGCGTTCTATAATATGCACATTATGAAACCCGAAATTTGGTTTTTTAAAGTTTCCGAATTGCTTCATTATTAAACCCAAAATTTTATTTTATTGGTTGGTTTTCCTGATGCAAAAAGATGAATTTTTTTCTTGCAAGGTACTTTTTATTTACAAATTTTACTATTATTATCAATCGGAGGACATAGTTTTTTTGTAGAGGGAATAACTAGAAGAATTGGAGAAACGATATCAATGGTTACATTTTCTCAAAAATGCCTATTTATTCAGTATTAAATGAATAAAGTTTACAAATGTCATTATTCAATATGTCTAACTTTAATTTTTTTTTTACTTCAAAATGTCAATGTTATGCTATAAGGTTGGTCATAAAAACAAAATTTCATCTTAGGTTTTTAATCCAAATTAAAAATGCTTTTTAATTAAATGAAGCAAATATAAAAAATAGTATAAAAACCTCGTTTTATAAGGCGTTTTTTATCACTTGTCCATTGAAAAACTCGCCGCTGCGCGGCTCTTTTTCCAATCCTAGACGCGTGCTAAAAAACGTTCCTTATAAAACTCTATGTTTTAATATACTATTATTTTTTTAAATACCCCAATTCAAGTTAAAACTTTTTAGCCAATTGAAATTTCTGAGAAATTGTACCGTTTACGAATAAACTGCCAAAAAAAGTCTTTATGTAGCCATAGTTTTTTTGCATAAGACTATATTTACTTTCTTTTTTTAGCACTGTCACTAAATTAAAGTAGGTTTTTTGTCAAGTCAAATGCAAAATATGGGGTACATTAGGAGAGTTTTTGGCAGTTTATTCATAAACGGTACAGTATTATAGCCAAGTACAAGATTAGCGAAATAAAAGGTAAGGAAATGACATGCACTTTTTATTAACAGTACCTGTGTTTAACCCATTTTTAAAGAGACCACAAATTTCAAAATGGCTGATTTTATTACTTTTATTGCTTGTACAAATTTCATGAGGGTTAGACAAATCATTAGGTAAATATTTTCAATTAAGTGTTTTTAGTCTACCAGTTTAAAGGTCATTATTTCCGATTGAGTTTTAATATACGATGGAGCCCTCATGTAGTTGTGCTATTTAGTAAAATCGGCGGGAGCTCAATGAAGATGACTTATACGAGCTTCTAGGAGCAGGGATCTTCGAATCTGTGAATTTGTAATTTGAAACCGTAGCCTTAATAGTAAACCAGTCACAATTGAAAATATAACGTCAGCTTATATGGATGGAAACCACAAAGCCAAAAAGCCAAAGATGTGACATCAAAAGCTGAATTTTTATTACTTTTCATATCGTCAATCTGCGATTTTATTAGTGACGTATATCATCACCGTTCATAAAAGCCTTTCAAAATTGTATCAAACGAACAAAAGGATTTTAAAAGTCACAAAACTGTGAAAATAGTATTCTTCGTATGAAGTGTTATAAACGAGTCTTAATATACGAGTGTATAAGGACGTTTATAATACGTGTTACGAACAAAAAAAAAGAAAAAAATGTTAACTTGAAGAAAAGTTAGGTTGGAAAAAAACATTCTAGAAGTAGAAATAAAGATACCTACATCTTCTAATATGCAATAAACGGTTATGTTAAATCAAAACCCTACCTCTGCAACACTAAACACTGTCTAAAATTATAAAAATACTCCAAAAACAACTCACGGTTTTAGCTTCAACGCGTTTTTCTAGCGGACTTGTTAACATCCGCAAAAACTAACACTAACAACATTTGCAATGGCTTTAATTTTTAAGAAATGTAATCAAATAGTTAAAATTTCACTGTAACTTTAATTAGAATTAACTTTTATCAAAAGAACACTCGAAATTATACGTTTTTGACAACCAAAATAAATACAAAAATGTCATCTGCCATTTTTTGCGAGTAACGCTAACTTCAGCCCGGGAGTAAAGAGCTTGTTGCAACTTCACCCTGTGGGTAAAGTGCCATTTTACCCATGGCTTGTTGGACATAGCTAAAGGATTGTTTTATGTTTGATCAAGTCGTGCGATAAGTTACACTTTAAAGACGTGAAAGTAGAAAAACATTTTTTTTCACTACTACCTATAGAAAAGGCAATTTTTAACCGATTTTCTACCAGAGAAATCACATTTCTCTCCCTTGGTCAATAATTCCATGTCTATGTACACTGTACAATAATGAAATGTCAAAACATATGTCAAGGTTTTATCATAAATAGAACGGTACTTACAGCAGTTTTTGTGAGTTTTTGATTTTGAAAACATAACTACTTTAAAATACTTCAAAACATTTTATTGCGCAAATATTTTAACGAAAAAAATTGTACAGTTGTAAACATGTCGCACTTTTTCCTGTAGCTGTTTCAGTGTTTTATCATTATTATCATTATATTTACAAATTGCTTATCAGTTACCATCATATTATTTAAATCATTTACGCCATTTACGTGCAAATTATGAGTTATTTTGGAAAACACCCATTTAAAGAACTTTTAATTGTTTTGATTGATGTAACGTCATTGTCATTTCCATGGAAATTTCGATTAATGTTTTATAAAAATCATACACAGGATTTTGATAAAAATTGGAGATATTTTTAAATTAACATTTTACAAGAAAATGCTAGTAGTGAAAAAAATAGTATATCAACCACGGTAGAGAAGGTCATTATTGACTACGCGCAATTGTGCGCTAGGTCAATAATGACCCTCTTCTCTACCTTGGTTAATAATGTACTATTTTATGACTACTAACTTACGAGTATGTTGTAATAATTGAGACTAACTTCTCAATTAACTAAAATTTAAAAAATAAACGTAGAGATTCTGTTGGGGCAAAACAAATCAATATTAATTTGTTGTAAATTGACACCATATTCCTAAGTGACAATTATTTCAAGAACCCCAACTAATATCGTATTTGGGTGGATTATATAGGTAGACAACTAGTAAATTGGAACACGCAACTAATGGTAGATTGGGGAAATACCGCGTCAGAGCTAGAGCATACGAAACCTCAACCCAACATACATTCCAAGTCCTCAAGTTTGATTACGATCAACGTCTTTTTAATGTGCTTTGAGTATCTATGAAGGGATTACATTATGTGACTTAAAACTCTAATTGATGGTTTACTTGGTTTCATTGTATAATAAGATTGTAAAATTAGTCAATCTAAAAGTCAGTTTATAAATCACTTCTACTGGTTTACTGTTTTTCTATTATCTTTTATTTTAAAAGATAAATGTGTGCAAATCCTACCTACTTGTTCATAAAATGAACTATAACATTAGACACTTTGTATTGTTTATCTGAACTATTTTATCTTATAATTTTAACCATAGATAATATAACGCAGAGAGAATTCATATAAGAAAGACGAATTATGAGGGTCCTTTTTATTTTAATTTCAGCTTTTGAAAGCAAACTGACACAACTTTTTAACAAAAGTCAAAAAAATGCCAAAAATGTAATTTTGAAGCAGCCGTTGTTGCGGGAAAATTGCGGGCAAACCAATCAAAAGCCATTCCGTGTATGTCGTCTCTTATTCTGAGTTTTCTCTGATAGGATTGATTCAAAATACTAGGTATACCTAACCTAAAAGTATAACAAAATATGCTTATTTTTTTTAATTTTGTGTGTGATTTGGTTCTTTATTAGTTTTTAAATACTTTTTAAACTAAAGTGATTGAAATAAGTGAAGAAATACTCATGGATTTGGTTAAATTTGTTATTGTTTAACTTTCAGATATAATGGTAATACTAAAATTTTTATAAACATGTAGATTTTGCTAAAGTCACTCAAAGATAAACTGTAAAGAATAAACATGTAAAAAATAATAAAGTCTAAGTCTTTTAAAAACCCGACATAATGCATTAATGGGGAATGTCGCAAAGCATAGAAATTGTGGTTGTGTAATGTTGGTTGCCTAAAATTAACAACAAAAAAATCTGGCAATTTAAAATGCAAAAAAAATAGTGCTTTGGAATTGCAAAAATTCTGTATTTAAACGATTATTGATGTCTGGGGTTTCTTTGTATAATAAAATTGTAAAATTAGTCAGTCTTAATGCTTTAACGGGGAATGTCGCGAAGCATAGAAATTGTGGTTATGTAATGTTAGTTGCCTACAATTAACAAAAACAGCGCTGGTCATTGCTCAGTGAGTTAATTTTAATTAAACATTGTGCCTACCAGCAACATAAATAAACAATGCACAAGTTGACATATTCTAAAGGTCCATCAATAAGCGTTTAAATACAGAATTTTGGCAATTTAAAATGCAAAAAAATAGTGCATCTAAATTGCCAAAATTCTGTATTTAAAACGCTTATTGATGGACCTTTAGGATACTTTAACTTCAGTTTTGTTTATTTATGTTGCTGGTAAGCACAATTTTTAGTTAAAATTTACTCTTATAAACCCACTGAGCAATGACCAGAAAGCGCTGTTGTTTGTTAATTTTAGGCAACCAACATTACAAAACCACAGTTTCTACGCTTCGCGACATTCCTTTTAAAAAAAAAACAGGCTTCATACATAGTTTATACAGCCTTCCTTTTTTTTGTAAATTATCTTAACCTCATAGTTGAGACAAGGGCACTTTTAGCCACATCTATGAGTATTTTTTAACTTATTTTATTCACGTCTAAAACGAAACAAATGACCTAGTTAATCAACGAAATAATGTCTATTTTTTAAAAGTCATATAAAAAATAAAATTGTTAAAAAAAAGTATGAGGTAAAGGGAAAAAAAGTCAAGGTATAGACGCTGTATAAACTATACATAGCAATGTATTATACTGTAAATAAATCTGTTTTTATTACAAAAACAATAAATTTTATTTTGAATTCCAAATTAATTCAATTCCAAATACTTCAGAATAATTTAATTGCAAAGACGATTTGTAAATCTAAATCATTAAAAGATGGAGAAATAAAAATCCGCAACATAGAACTGAGAAAGAGAAGCAAAATAAAAGAAATATTTACTTAAAGTAAACCAATATTTTCTGCAAGAAAATGACCAAACCAAGTAAAAAGGTTGAAAATGTGCATTTAATGTAATTTTCAAATTATGAGGAAAATAAATTATTCAAAAAATGTTAGTATTTCAACTTTTACTAATAAAATTTCTACAAAACCTACTAAAAATAGTCTTTCTACAAAAAGAATAAGAATGAAGAATGTCTAATTAATTATGAAAATTTAAATGCAAAACATAAAACTATGCTTTGTTATCATCTATTTTAAGTTTATAATAACAAAATAATTAATTACTGGCTTTATTTCCTTCTATTATTAGAACTAGTAGTATGTTTACACATATGGCGAGACCGCATCACGTCGAGACAACTTCCTATACTCAACTTGCTTATAGTCTAGTATATAGTATAGGAGCTATCAACATGAAAATCCACATCATTAACGGTGTCATGATTTTTTGATATTACATAATATTTAATATTACTTTTCTTAATCCAACAAAATGGCAGGCCAAACAGGTAGCGTTTTTTTTTAAGGTAATAACATCATAAGTGATATCGTTTTCTTCGTACAACAAAATTGATTTTTGCACCTTCGAGCTATAACCCTGTCAACCTTTTATGATGGGTTAATCGCTTTTCAAATGTGCTGTCCAAGAACAGAAATCCCTGTAGTAAAAATTTCTTATTATTGCCATAAAAGTCTACAGATTACATAAAACTAAAAATGTTCACTTCATAAATGTCTGGCAGTGTTAAGGTTCATATTTGCACATATCATTTTATTTCTTAAAAAAAAATATCTCACTTATGATGCTTAAAAAAGACGTTACCTATTAGCGCTGCCAGTGTGGTCAAAAGTTAAGAAATATTAAATATAATGCAATGCACAAAAAATTATGACAACGTTCGATGATGTGTGTCTTTGGTTTGCCAGCTCTCGTACTAACACTTCCATTAAAAGACCTAAGCTTTAAGAATCAACTTGCACTTAGAGGTTACCTTAACTTAATAAATAAATTTACTTACTGTTTAATAAAAGTGATATCTAATACATTCAAATTTATTTTAATTAAAGGTTAATTTTCTATGGAAATATTGTGCCTTGATGCCGAAACAGAAAAATTACTAACTTTAATTAAACTCTTTTTTTAATAATTAGCTCACTTTGATCGAGTAATTACCACTTGACAAAAATAAATACTGTATTTTTATACATTGTATTTCAAATAAAAAATAATGAATTAATTGGTCCCATTCATACTAATTTGAATCGTAATTAAATTCAGTTCAGTGCTATTGTACCATTGAAGAGCTAGTCAATTTCTGTATGTGACAAAGGATTCCAATAATTGAATCTTTATTGTTTGATACTAGATCCTTAACGTATTTTGTAATAAGGGTTTACAGCAGAGTCACTTAGTTGCCATAGAAACTAAACGTTTTTCTTTATCTTGCATTTTATTTGCAAGAAAGTAAACGTTGCTTAATAGAAGCGATAGAAAAAATTGTTAAAACAGTTCTCTCTAGAAGCGATAGATATTATTAACTAATTAATGCCGGGTTTATCAATCACTTCGACTTTATTATTGTTACCTGTTTATTGTTTACTGTTTCTCTTTAGGTGACTTATTAAAAATCCTGCCTATTTTTATAACGCTCTTACAAAAAAAATATTTATTTTAGGAAAAAAGTTAGTTACAGACTAATTGGACAAGTTCAAAGATATTCTACTATGAATGAAACTTTTACATTTTGGTCCTTATAGCATAAAAATAAACATAATTTCCTACTTTTAGGAAGCAAATATTTTTTATTTCTCTTGAATATTTTTTTTTTTTTTCGTTGTTTCTCCTATTTTTAGATTTGTTGGTTTATCAGAAATACCAGTTTATGATGGTTCAACTAAATTATTGACCTCTTGAAAAATATTAAAAGACATTTCTTTAGTTTCTTGTTTTGTTATATTGCCTCAATTATAGTAAAACTTACATTTCTTATTATACATATGTTGTAATATTCAGTGTACTGTATAAATCTCTGTGTAAATAAAGTGCGACATAATTCAATCACAAGGGAGACCGTTTGAAATAGTTCAGATATAGTTAACGTTTACATTTTGTAATAAGATAATTCTCTAGAGTCTGCAGAAAATCTGAGCTTATTTTGATTTTAAGTAATACATGATGACGCACAAGTCAAGCGGTGTGGATCTCTATTTATGTTAGATAATGTTGTGGTATTTTCTGGTGTAGAATGAGAAAAGTCAAGAGAGAATAATACTATATCACTCTTACGACGCCCATGCAGACCGACGCGACGTAGAAGTTTCTTTTTTTAAGCTTATGGACAAAGAAGCTTGTCTGATAAATTCCTATGCCCGTCCTAGACGCTCCAATAAATTTAAACGATCAATTGCAACGACTTCCTGTGTAGTTATCAAAGCGGTATGCAGTGTATGGCAGGTTCTTATGCCGGGTTTAAAAATACTTTGACTTTATTATTGTTACCTGTTTATTCATTACTGTTTATCTTTGACTGACTTTAGCAAAATCTACATGTTTATAAAAACTTTCAGTATTACCTTATATCTGGAAGTTAAACAATCACAAATTTAACTAAGTCCATGAGTATTTCTTTACTTATTTCAACCACTTTCATTTAAAAACTAATAAAGAACCGAATCCCACACAAAATTAAAAAAAAAAATAAGCATATTTTGTTTTACTTTAAGGTTAGGTATACCTAGTAGTTCAAATCAATCCTTGGTTATATTAGAGAGAAATTATAATAAGAGAGACGACATATACGGCAAACGGCTTCTGGTTGGTTTGCCCGCAATTTTCCCGCAGCAACGGCTGCTCCAAAATTACATTTTTGGCATTTTTATGACTTTTGACACAACTTTTTGTTGTGTCAATTTGCTTTTAAAAGCCGAAATCGAAATAGAAAGGACCCTCATATGTCGTCTCTCTTATCTATGAATTCTCTCTGGGTTATATTATCTATGGTTAAAATTATAAGATAAAATGTTTCAGGTAAACAATACAAAGTGACTAAAATTAAAGTACTTTTTATGAATAATTAGGTAGGATTTGCACACATTAATCTTTTAAAATAAAATATAATAGATAAACAGTAAACCAGTAGAAGTGATTTTTAAACAGACGTTAAGCATCAAACATAGATTAAATGTAGTGCTTAAAAATGATGCTTTCTCCTTCTTACCTACTTTTTATGTAATCAGACAGAGAAAGCATGCATCTATGTTTGATCCATTACTGTGAGTGTACAACACAACTAATTAGAAAATGTACAAAGATTTTATTTTCACACGTCACGATAAATAATTGTGCAAGGAGAATTGCACATTCAATTAAAGAAAAATATGCAGACTCGGATTTTTTTGGTGCATTCAATTTCAGCTCAATGTCACAGGACACATCCTGGAGTGCAAAGTTTGTTTTTTAAAACTTTCTGTTCAAATACTATTCCAATTGATTAAATAATCTTGTGTAGTTTTCCTCAGATAAAATCGAGGATAAAATATTAGAAAATACCTTCAAAAAGCAATTGGCAGCCTGTTGCTTTTAAGAGAAACTGACTACCTGTAGGTGGCATATTTGTCTTCATTCTGTAAAAGTTTGTCTTAGGAAATTTGAATATTGTGTCTTTTCACAAAAGTTATTTTAGAGTCCAATTTAATTTAAAACTCTTAATACAGTAAAATATTCTTAAACATTGTATTAAAATTTATGATGCATACTGCAGTAGGGAGAAGAGCAGTAATCAAGTATGCATAGAGCTTTTACATAACTTATTAGGGTTATTATTAGGTTTTGCTAATTTAACTCATACAAATTAATACATAGTTTATACAGAGTCTCAGACCTAAACTTCTTTACCTTCTACCTCATACCTTCTGAAATTAATATATGTTACTATCTGGCGTCCAAACTGGTAATCTTTACCTCTTATCTACTGTTTATCGAGTAGCGACATATGAAATGTTCTACTGTCTCGACGTCTTCCCTGCAAGGTCTGCAGTCCAGCGGGGTGATTACGGAATATCGCTTCGTACGAAACCTACATAAGAAGACCATTAGGTTTCGTTCGAAGCGATATTCCGCAATCACCCCGCTGGTCATCGTCGTTCAGTACTCGTATGGTGTTTAGGATGCTGTCTTACCAGTGCATGCCCAGTTTACAGCCCTGTTCCTAAGTTGATCCCTGCTCAGTTAAAGCAGTTCTTCTATTCTTATTTCGTTAGGTCTCACGATAGCTTTGCCGTGTTTGTTTCCTGGACATTCCAGAATGTAAATCCTTCCTAATTGTTCATAATTTTTTTTTTAACTTTAATCACTCACAGTATTTGTTACTTGAACTATTTTCTCTTATAATTTGAACTACTGCTAGGAGTTGAATTGAGTAGTCTAACTTTAAAGAAAAACAAAATATACGTAGCTTTTGCCAAAGTTACTCAGAGGTAAACACTAAGCAGCAAACGTGAAACAATAATAAATACAAGTTATCTATAAACCCCCTAATAAATGTGTTCTTGTGCCAACTTTAAGAAATAGGATCGTCAACTAATGCTGTATAAACTAGAATGTTTTATATGTATATATGAACTTCGAGCTAAAAGATATGAAGTAGAAGAGAAAGAAGTGGAGGTTTAATATTTAGTGCAGAGAGGCTGTATAAACCAATAACTAAGTATGTATTAAACTTGCATTTACACAAATATTTTTGTAATATGGTTTGATCTATTCTAGCATCTTTATTAGTTTGATCATAACTAAAGGCTGGTTGTGCAAACCAAGTTTAAACTTCGGTTTAGCTAAACTGATTAATAATCATAGACAGAACAATCTTAGGAACTGTCTATTTTGTAGTTGTTTAAGTCTGTTTGTGATAAAACGTCAGTTTAGCTAAACCGTAGTTTAAACTAGGATTGTACAATCGGGCCTAAGAAAAAGACTGGTAAAGTCTAGAAAGAATATCGTTTGTATTAAAATAGATACAATTTTGTCAATATACCTATAAAAAATATAACTTTTATGTCGCGTACACCTACTTAAATTTTATCTTCAATTGATAAAAGTTAAAATACCGTGTCACCCCAGTCAGACGGCTGGACTTTAATTTATTTAAATTAATTCGGTATAATAATAATTTAGGTCGTTTTAGATATTAACAACCTGCACTAAAGCTTCTTGAGGTAGTTAAACAGTGTTTGGTTAACTGTTATTTTCCCTCATTCACTTTCTTCGGGTTACGTAAGTATCTAATTTTATTTTCAAATTATCCTTTGTTGTTTAAGTAGAAGCAAAAAAAGGTGCTTGAAATTAGCAGCACATCAGAATGTTGAAGTTAAAGAAAAGCAGTTAGTTAGAACTTTAACAAAACAGAATAAATACCTTTAGTCCTAAGGGATACATTTTTAGTTTTCGTTATACCGTAAAATTTAAGTCTTTTTTTTTAATTTAAATAATTTGCACATTTTGATAAATTCTTGCTAAAGACGTTTTGCGATGCAAATACACACGGTCAACTTCTACGTCACAGATCACAGATCCACATTAAAAAACTGTCTGTGAAGTAGAATTTTGATTCTGTCAGATTAAGCCACTTTTTTAGAACAATATTTTGTAAAAATAAAAGGCTTTCTTAGGAAACCCTTGATATAAAAATGTGCTATAATGTCTTAAATTCGATATTTCAGGTTTAGTTTATTGTAAAACTCTATAATATACAGTTTATGTGTTAATGTTGTGCACCCTCCAAGATGTAAGTTTTAAATGCAAATTGCTTGAGAAAGCAACCATATCAAGAGGTCTGGTAATTACCATTGTAAAATTAACATTTTTTTCTATTACCTAGAAGAAATCATACCCCTTGATATGGTTGCTTTCTTAAGCAATTTGCATTTAAAGCTGACATCTTGGTGGGTGATCATCATCCTCAGATTAATAAGGGATATTTTAATTCTTGCGGTAGATTCTCGGTTAATTTTAAATTAAAATATCGCAAATAAGTTATAAAGGAACATTTTAACTCCCATGGGATCCAAAAAACTCTCTTATTTTTCTTTAAATAATGTTTTAAAAAGACCAATGTTGTAAGCACAGAAGAAGAAAAAAATTACCATTTTCTTGGGTCCGTAATGTTGGTTGTCTAAAAAAATTTCACAAATAGTATTTTAATGCACTTCTGTAAACTTTGACGTAGGGCTTGACGGTGTCTATTCATAGTGAATCACCCTGTATAACCGACAACTGCTGATTTATTTCAACCGCATAATAAAAGAATGGCTTTAGTTTTCACGAAATCTAATGTTCTTGACATATGTCCTATGTTTAAGACTCCAGAAAACCTTTTTAGGTTTAGGACTTCAATAAAGATTAAAGGTTAAATGGAATTTTTGTTAAATCTACTGCAAAAAGTTAAGAACTAGGAATGCTGTATATTAAAGATAAAAAGCCAAAGAAAGAAAAATTTCGAAACGTCTAGAAGTTACTATTCGCAACTCGGGTAAAATTACAAATTAGTTATTTATGTTTTTAATAGTGGGTTTATCGATCACTTTGTGTATAATATTGTTTTACGTTTACTGTTTAATGTTTATCTCTAAGGGCCGGTTGTACAAACCAAGTTTAAACTTCGGTTTAGCTAAACTGACTTATAACCATAGAAAGAACAATTTTAGACACTATCCATGTTGTAGTTGACAAAGTCTGTTTATTGTGATAAAATGTCAGTTTAGCTAAACCGAAGTTTAAACTTGGTTTGTACAACCGGCCCTAAGTGACTTTAGCAAAAAGTGTATGTTTGTAAAACTTTTGGTATTTCCTTATATTTAGAACAAACACAAATTTTACCAAATTCATTAGTATTTCTTCGATTATTTCAATCACTTTCATTTCAAAACTAATTTAAACACCAATAAAAAACCGAATGACTTAAAATCAACAAAATGATATATACAGGGTGTTACCAAATAACTAGGAAATAATTCAGGAGGTAATTCCTGAACCCATTTTAAGAAAAAAAGTTCATATAAACATGTGTCCGAAAATCCTTTGTTTCTGAGATACAGGGTGTCAAAGTTTCTCAAAAAAAATGTTAATCTTAAGATTACTAAAAAGCCAAACCAGATATTTATTTGAAATAATAATAAAAAAAAGAAATTAACTAACCCTTCATTGTTAACTATGTTTTATTTTCATTAACATAAAAAAGCCAATCTTAAAAAAGAAATTTTGTTGCCTTTGGGCAATGAATTTTTTTCTCAAAAACGGTTAGTTTTATGAAAAAAGAACAAGACATTAATTTTAAAGATCATATTCTAGGGCTTCTAATTATCTTATGAAAATCCCAAAAAAGTAACACACAAAAAAGTTGGGGGTGAACAACCCCATGGTATCCCCAAATGTGCCCCTTCCAATTATAATTTTTATTTTTTTTCTACCGCACTTTATGCCTAATGGTAAGAAAATTACCCGTGCTAAGTTTTAAATAAATATCTGGTTTAGTTTCTTGGTAATCTTAAAAAAAAAGTTTTTTTTTAGAAACTTTGGCACCCTGTATCTCAGAAAAGAAGGATTTTCGGACACATGTTTATATGAACTTTTTTACTTAAAATGTGTCCAGGAATTTCCCCCTGAATATTTTTTCTAGTTATTTGGTAACACCCTGTATTTTGTTATCTTTTAAGGTTTAAGGCACCGTTTGACATCTAGCACTAGTTCAAATTAAAAGACGAGGGGCAATTCAGTGAAAGAATTAGTGTACATTTTTTTAAGAATTTGTGGAATTTGTTAAGAATTTGTAGAATTTGTTAAAATTTGCTAAGAATTTGTGAAGAATTTGCTAAGAATTTGTTAAGAATTTGTAGAATTTGTTTAGAATTTGCTAACAATTTGTCGAGATTTTGTTAGGAATTAGTGTACACAATTTGTCCATCTGCTTTGCCCCTCGTTATAAGATAAAATATTTGAGATAAACAATACTAAGACTAAGAAACTAAAGTTAAAGTTCTTTTTATGAACACGTAGGTAAGATTAGCACACATTTATCCTTGAAAAAAGAAGATAATAGCCAAAAATTAAACAACACAAAGTCATTTATAAACCGACCATTAATAAAACGTTTGCCTTTCTTCATGTTAAAATAATATTTTGGAAACACAGACACGAAAAGCTCTTTTTAGGATTTTTACCTTAAATTCTTGGTATGTCTAGGTTCATTCACACTGAAAATTAGCTTGCATTTTGTAGGAATTAAGGTAGTTTGCAAGAACTAATATACGTATCATTCACTATAGGGGTTTTCCATTGCTCACGGATCACAGGATCCATTGAATCATGATCCGAACTGGACCAATCATAATGACTCCGTGAAGCCACGTAATGAATTAGCTCATGCAAGCTAATGATTGTATAATTTGAATAGATAAATTTCATTTGTAATTTCTTAGTAATTTTTAGCTCATTAAGATATGATATACATTTCATAGTTTATTTCTTGTTTTACTTCCAAAGTTATTTCCCGTTTAGTTTTTGGATACGAAAGTTAGGATACTTGAGTTAAGATTGAGGCACTTTACCATAAGTACGTGCTTGGCCTAAATAATTCAAAAGGATTTATCTACAACCTAAATCAAAACCCATGTCATTTAATGTGGAAGTCAATTTGTTCCAAAACTAGTTGATGACAAACTGGAATATTTTTTGTTTGTGCCATTTAAATCACTCATAGTTTCTACCAAGGTTTCTCTTGTATGATTCAGATTCAGATAGATTTATTGGTGCTTTAAAAATAAATTTACACAAGTCAAAAATATGAGTGTTAAGGGTGATTTATAGAAGGTAACTTTCATTTTACTTCGGCGTAACTTCACTTCCACGTAACTTTACAAATTTGCCTAATTTACAGATTGCAAAGTTACGTGAAATTGGGAACAGTTAAGCGCATGTTTCTGAACTCGCGACTTCTGACTATTTACACCTGGGTGGTAATTACGGAATATCGTTCGTACGAAACCTACATAAGAAGACCTAAAAGGTTTCATACGAAGCGATATTCCGTAATCACTACCCTTGACAATAAGGGTGAATATCTCATTTTTGCAAATTTTGCGTATGATCGGCCAAGCTCGGGTCTCCACTTAGTACGACTTAAAACTAAGTAAATCAGCAAAGTAGCGCTAAAATGAAGTATAAATTTGCCAATACATTCCCATGTATTTTATTTTATTTTCGGTTAGGTTACGCCGAAGTAAAGCGAAAGTAAAGTGAAAATTACGTTCTATAAATCGCCCTTTTAATGAATTAAAATAAAATAACCTTTGTTTGACAGGCTAGATTAAATGTTTTATGTTATAACAGAATTTAGACATACACGTGCGAGCAAAAAAGTTTTAAACTGGCAAACAATAAACTTTAAACGAACAATATAATGTAAAAATGCAAAAAAAAAACATTAGAAACATTTTCTCTGTGTTTGATCTGATGTTTTAAAACTATAAATAATTATTATTAATTAATAGTTATTTGACCAGTAAGTGTGTTAATAAAGGCAATTAATAAACCAGCAGTGTTAACAAGCGAGCGATTAGCGAGCTTGTTAATAAGTGAGTTTATTAATCGCCATTTAACACACGAACTGGTTACAATGCTTTTTCGCACATCGTAAATCATTATTAAATAAATTATAAAATAAAACAGTTATTTCACCAATTAACTAGCAGAAACAATACGTCGGCCATTCCAATTTATTAAAGTTGATGAAAAAAAGAGCTGTTACCGAACTTTTCTTAATTGTGAATGGAAAATGAATGTCATTTCCTTAAAATATGGTTAAAGGATGTGCTTCTTATTCTTTCCAATAGAAAATATTTAAGTTCTTTTGGTTTTTGTTGCTTGAACCGTAATTAAAACTACTTTAACATTTGTAATGTAGAAACATGGATAGTAATTTTAAACATAGAAGAGCGCTACTATGGGCTTTTCGCTATGCATTAATAGGCGTCGTTAATTAACGATTTGGAGTGCGTTAATGAATTTCTTTAATAAACGATGTGCGAAAAACAATTTTTGACATAGCCATACTTTAAAATAGACCTTCTAGTTTAAGTAAATAATAACAAAAATACAATAAAAATTTATCGATTTAGGTATAAAAAAATGTTGTTTATATAATATAATTAATAGTTAAACCCTTTCAAAAGCATTTAGGTAAATAGACTCGTTGTAAAAATACCAAAACTGCACTTTGTTGCAGTTGCACACCAAACTAACACATTCTATAAGGCCCAACAGTTTACATCCAGAAAAGTAAATGTTTCGGACTTTTAGTTGCTTTCTCATCATCTGCATGTCAAAATCTGGCAACTGCGCATATGATTCGAAGGAATCAGTATTTGGTTTTGTTGTAACTCCATTTTCTACTGTTATTTTCTGAAAGATAGAAATTGTTTTTACATTTGCGTTCTATAATAAGCACATTAAGAAACCCGAAATTTGGTTTTTTAAGGTTGCTGAATCGCTTCATTATTAAACCCAAAATTTTATTTTATTAGGTTGGTTATCCAGATGCAACTAGATAAATTCTTCCGTTGCAAGATACGTTTTATTTTAAAATTTTACTATAAACTATCGGGGGGACCTAGTTTTTTTGTAGAGGAAATAACTAAAAGAATTGGAGAAACGATATCAACGGTTACATTTTCTCAAAAACGCCTATTCATTCAGTATAAGTGAGCAAAGTTTGCAAATGTTATTATTCAATATGTCTGATAAAGTTTACTTTTTTTCTTCAAAATGTCATATGTTGCCATTCCAATAAAAATAAAATTTTAAGTTAAGTTTTCAATTCAAATTAAAAACGCCTTTTATGCCCGGTTTCTCCACAAATTCTTAACTGTTCCTTAAAGTTAACTGACATTTTATCATAAACAGAGTTTGACAACCACCACCTAAACATTGTCTAAAATTATGATTTCCATGATAAACTGTCACTTAAATTTACTCAATGACTTAAAACGTGTGGTGCAACCGGCCATTAATAAATTAAATGAAACAAATACAAAAAATTGATAAAAAACTCGTGTTTATGTTAAAACAACTTACTTTGGAAATGCAAGATTTTATTTATCTGCTTATTTATTTTAAAGAAAATAAGTATACATTTGCAAGCTCATTAAAAGAGAAGAGAGTTAAGTGGGATTCACAATGAAAATTAGCTTGCATGCGGTAAGAATTAAGGTAGCTTGTAAGAGCTTGAAATATGCATTTGGAATATACCATTCACAACGAATTAGCTTGCATGAGGTAATTCATTGTGAATGGTATATCCCAAATACATATTTCAAGCTCTTACACGCTACCTTAATTCTTACCGCATGCAAGCTAATTTTCATTGTGAATGAAGCTTTAAACTTACCACAAAAATTAACATAGAAATCATAAACAATGAAAAGCAAAAACTTGAAAATGATTCCATGTTGAATTTCTTACGTTATAATTACAACGACAACTTTACTTTATAAAACTTGAAAAAACAATTATAATAAATATAAAATATAATTGAAAGTAGGGTAGCGGGAATCAGCAATAAAATATAATATATCAAAACAAAAACGATACATACATATAGGTTTTATAGGGTGTTCAAAGAAGTATATACCTTCTTCAATTATTATTTATTAATAGTTTATAAATGAATCATTAAAATCTTTAATGATTCATTTATAATTATTTTTTGTTTTTAGGTAGAATTTGAAATTATATCTGTTGATTTGATTAATGTCCGCCCTAGACATAACGATAAATTGGTACAATTGGACGTGCAGTCCTCCTTGTAAATTTTTTCTAACTCGATGTAACTTCTTGTAAAAAAAATCCTCAGAAAAAATTCCTTAATCCCCTAAATAGCCGACAAGAGTAATATCCAATCATGTTGGATTACCACCAATTTGTGCAAATAAATACAAAATAAAAAACTTTTTCTTGATGTTTTTTCTCCAAAAAAAATCCCTTTACCCTATAAAGGGAGCCCTTAAGATGGTAATAAAAATTTTGTTGAAAAAAAGTTATTAAGAAATATTTTTTGGCATCTTATCCTGCATCTATTTGCAAAATTTGGTGTAAATGCAACGTGACTGGATTTTACTCTTTGAGGGCTATTTAGGGGGTAAAGGAATTTTTTCAGAGAGGTAATATTTTTACAAAAATGTTTTTACAACCTTATTTGACATCTATTTGCAAAATTTGATGCAGTTTTACCGTGATGAATTAAAGGGGGCCCTTTGGGGGGCCATAACTCCGTTACTGCAATAGGTGGAGATACGCCAATTTGGGATTTTTTTGTTACTTTGGACATCCAGTTATACAGGGTGTCCCAGAATTGGCGCACCACCTGTATGGTACGCGGTTAGGGCATGCCTGGGGATTCCAGGAAAATTGTTAAAAAAAATCCATCTGTTATATTCATTGAGGAAAATGCGAACAAAGTTGCTTAAATTCGGCAACACAGTCTAGGATAATACTACATAGTCTAGGAAAATAAATCTAAAAATCCCATCCATGAGTCTTGATTATACACTTTTGCACTAGATTTTTATTGACATTGTTGTCAGCTTATTTCAAGAACATTTTGTAAAATTAAATTGATTATAAAAATGTTATTTGACCAATTTAAAGAAGAAAAATTGGTGAAATGGTTTAAGATAGACTGCAGCTTTGTATTAAACCATATTTTTGGTTAATACGTGCTGTTGTTTTTAAGGTAAGTATATGCGTTTAAAGTTTTGCACTTTGGGGCCTCATATCTTCGAGGGTGTATGAGATGGATTTTTTTTGACATTTTTCTGGGGATCCCTGGGCATGCCCCAACAACGTACCATACAGGTGGTGCGCCAATTCTGGGACACCCTGTATAACATAAAAAAGGCGTTCCTACCCGGAATTTTTTCAATGTCTGTATTAGTTAAAAACAAGAATGTCTTTTAGATTAAGCGCTTCACCTGTTCGACATTTTATTGATTTAAAAATAATTAAATTGTGTAAAATATTTACAAAAGTATTACAATTTTTTTTCATAGTTAGTTGGTATAATTTTATCTGTAGTCTTCATCACTTATACTTGATGGATCAACAGGATCAAGGTACACAGAGTGATTGTAGTAACTCCACATAGAATATCTCTCACAGTTACAAAGATAGGTTCTACATTTCCCAACTAGAAAACAAACTCCGCCATACATGATGCGGTTCACTTTTTGTCTACGCATGTTATCCATCTCAATTTTAAACATATTTCCTATTTGATTACTAAACTCAAACATCTAAAACAAATACAAAAAATATTAAGGCTATTGATTTAAATTCCTAAATGGGATGTTCTGTGCACTCAAAAGTTCGTAAAAGTCATCTTCATGAATGACAGTTATTTTCAGCAAAATATGTAAAAATACGGAGTAATACATCAATATGATTTTTAAAAATATTTAGGATAATATTTGTGATACATAGAAGTGGTACTGAGTGCAAGAAATAATATAAATATGGTAAAATAGTACTTTTGGTGTTTTCTTTCTACATTGAAATCTTTGAACGAGCACATCTATATTAGGGAAAACGTAAGTTGCAATTCTAATCATTTACAAGCTTAAAAAAACCATGGTTAATTAACGTATAGTTTGGCATAGACCACGTAAGGTATATAAACAAAAAAATGGAACCGTAGTCGAAAAAAAAAAACAAAAATAGTATAATGATTTTTGAAGACAGATTTTGGACAGTAAGAAATAATCGATTTAAATTAAACCATAATACGTCTGTAGCTCTATTTTTGTAGTTTTTAAAACTACATTTAGTTTTAATATACGATGGGGCCCTCATGTAGATGTGCTATTCAGTAAAATTGGCGGGAGCTTAACGGAGATGACTTATACCAGCTTCTAGGAACACAGATTAGAAGGTCTGTGAATTTGAAACCCTAGTCTTAGTATAATGTTAAAACAAAAATGCACAATGAGTGAAGATTTAAACTAGACATTTTTGTTTTCTTATATTTTTTGTTCCATTAAATTTAAATCTTGCAAAATAAGTGCATAGACTTTTTCGTTTGTTTGATTTGCCTCCCCCAAAAAAAAGTTTTTACTTACAAGCACAATTAGCCATATTAAAGAAAAGGCAGTTTTCCAGCTTAAAAACTTCATAGCAATGAACTGAGTTAGGTACCCGTAAGTTGGGTTACTTTAAATTATATATGTGTGTCTATTCGACTGCAAAATGCATAAATTTAACAAACAACTCCAAAAGCTCTTGTGATTCCAGAAGAAACTTTATACAAATAAACAATAATACTAGGTACTCGGAATACTATCTACCTATTTTTTATTTCTGGGAATGTATAAACGATATAGTATAGTTTGCTTTTTTTGATATGGCAAATAACTGGAAAAAATCCAAAACATTCTGTAAAAACAGTTTTTTTAAAAAGTGCCCCTCTTCGGAAATAATGGCCTTTAAGCAGGAAGACTAAAAACACGTAATCGTAAATGTTTAGCAAATGATTTTTCCAACCATCATGAAATTTGTACAATCAAAAAACGTAATAAAAACAGCCATTTAAAACCCATTTTGAAATTTGGGGCCTATTTTAAAATAAGTTAAACACTGGTAGTGTTGATAAATACTGTATGGTATTTCTTTACCTTTAATAATTTTTTTTTATTTTATTTTTTTGAATATTCAAATTAAATTGAATACTTTTTTTCAGCTATACAGGGTGTCCCAGAATTGGCGCACCACCTGTATGGTACGCTGTTCGGGCATGCCTGGGGATTCCAGGAAAATTGTTAAAAAAAAATCCATCTGTTATATTCATTAAGGAAAATGAGAACAAAGTTGCTTAAAATCGGAAACACAGACTAGGAAAATACTACATAGTCTAGGAAAATAAATCTAAAAATCCCATCTATGAGTCTTGATTATACACTTTTGCATAAAATTTTATTGACATTGTTGTCAGCTTATTTCAAGAAAATTTTGTAAAATTAAATTGATTATAAAAATGTTATTTGGTCATTTTTTAAAAGAAGAAAAATTGTTGAAATGGTTTATGATAGACTGCAGCTTTGTATTAAACCATATTTTTCAGTAATACGTGCTGTTGTTTTTAAGGTATATGCGTTTAAAGTTTTTCACTTTGGGGCCTCATATCTTCGAGGGTGTATGAGATGGATTTTTTTTGACAATTTTCTGGGGATCCCTGGGCATGCCCCAACAGCGTACCATACAGGTGGTGCGCCAATTCTGGGACGTTCTGTATTTACCATATCAAAAAAAGGCAAACTATACGAATAAAGGATAAAATGCAAAAAGCTAAAAAAGGGTACAAAAGATGAAGGTTAATATTATCTGTTTAAACGCCCGATGGCGTTAACACATATTAATTTTAGAAGGGTATAAAATAAAAGGGAAAGAAAATGAGGTAAAGACGCTGTATAAACTCGCTATTAATTTTGGTTTACTATTTATTGTTAAAATCATTAGTGTAGGTATTAAACACATTAAAATAAAAATAAAGTTTCTTTTATCTGTCATAATCAGGACTCAAACTTGCAATATCAATTGGGTCCAAATAGACACTTATATTGTACCAAGACCATAATGGATAACCTTGACAATTACAAAAAATCTCTGTGCATTTTCCTCGAAAGAAACAAACTTCCATAAGCATTACTCTATTTGCTTTATGTCTTCGCATATTATCCAATTCTATATTGGACAATTTACTGCTAAATACATATATCTGAAGCTAAAACAAATTTAAAATCGAAAATTAGTGCTTTCATAGGGACTTTTTAGAATATTCTAAAGGATCAGACATAGATCCAGTAATAATAATAGTGCGTATGTTACAGTAATAGCGCAGAAGTTAAAACATAGACAACGCGTGTGCCAATACATAGTTTGCGCATAAGCATCCATGTGTTGATACACGCGTTTGATACATACTACAGTCAATCTGTCCTAAATAAGGGGGGTACATCGACAAAATTCCTGGTAGGGCCGCCTTTTTTATATGATGTAACTGGATGTCCAAAGAGTAAAACCCCAAATTGGCGTATAACTACCTATTGCAGAAACGGAGTTATGGCCCCCCAAAGGGCCCCCCTTAATTCATCACGCTGGAACTGCACCAAACTTTGCAAATAGAGGTCAAATAGAATTTTAAAAATATTTTTATAAAAAAAAAATCTCTAAAAAAATTCCTTCACCCCCTAAATAGCCCCCAAAGAGTAATAACCAATCACGTTGGATTTGCACCAAATTTTGCAGATAGATGTAAAATGAGATGCTAAAAAATATTTCCTTATAACTTTTTTTCAAAAAATAATTCCTTAGCCCCATAAACGAAGGGGGCTTTTAAGGGGGGCATTTAATTTTTTTTTCAAAAAAAGTTATTATCAAATATTTTTAAGCATCTCATTTTACATCTATCTGCAAAATTTGGTCGGAAGACGAAGTAAAAGATGCGGTCCCGTGTGCTCATGTGCACGTAAAAGAGCTCTACCCATCTTTGAGAGAGGAAGGGATACGACAAAATTTCTCGGTTGGGGGTAGTCTCACTCAGAGCATCGGTATTAAGCCATAGTTGCGAAAACAGACCGATGTAAAATAAGTTAATAAAAAAAAAAACTCTTATAAACCCACTGAACAATGACCAGAAAGCGCTGTTTTTTAGACAACCAACATTACAGAACCACAGTTTCGTTTGCGAGATTCCCCGGTAATAAAATTTATTGTTTTATAATTTAAATTTAACTTTTTTCTTAGGAATGCGAATGAACATACAATTTACTTACTTACATTCAAAATTGCCCATATTAAACCAAGTACTGCAAATTTCCGGCTTAGCAGGTAAATCATGGCAAATAATTTATACTATAATGTGTAGGAGTAATAAGCCCTATAAATTATATAAATTCGCGACTACTCAACTGCAAAATGTATAAACTTAATAAACAATATAAACCAAAAGCTCTTTTGATTACAGTTGAAACATTATACAAATTAATAATAATAGTAACCTATAATTCTGCATTCCTGTTAAATAGGTATCTACATTATTCTATGCTATCTTTAATACGCATAATTTGTTAATTTAAAGCCGATGGATTTTAATTTTAAGTTCATTTTTTGGACTGCGTAGTGCTTATTCATGTAAGAGTATTTTTTTTAAAAAGCTGTTTCTTTAGAAAGCATTTTCTTCTCAACTATTTCCCGCCATTCCACTTAAAATATAATTCCTAGTTTTAATTTTTTGTCTGACTTTTTCTTCTGTCTAATGTAACTCCAAAATAAATAAATAAATAAATAAATAATGCATTTATTGTCCAAAAAAAATATACATTAACAAAAAAAATGATTTTTTACAAATATAAAAAGGACAATAGGAACATGCCCAGATTGTGAAACATCAATAGGGTGCCTTACATCTGATTGACGCATGCCCTTTATGTAAAAAAAATATTTACGAAAAAAATTAGGCCTAGAAATTACAAAAATACAAAAAAAAATATAATGGTTGGGGTAAAAAGCAGATTATAAAAAAGATTTAATACAAAAGAAGATAAAAGAAGTTATATATATATATTATATAAAAGGAGGTAGAAATACACTTTACAGCAAATATAATTGAATCTTAAATGAAAAGCACAAAAAAAAGGCAAGATCAAAGTTTTTTTTTTTATTGATTATTTAACTATTTATTTTTTAATTGTTATTATTTTTATTCTTATAAAGATTGTACATATATTTTTATTTTTTTGGTGAATAATTGCAGGGACATGGTTTTTAGGTAAAAAGGTATACTATTGTACAGATTTGCAATATTAAATGAAAAACTTCGTTTAAAAAAAGTAGTTTTATGCCTAGGCATAGATATTAGACCTTTTTGCCTTACGTTAATGTTATGCAAATCTGTACGAAATCGTAATCTTCTGTGTAGGTAGGGAGGAGTTTTAAGTAGTATTACCTTGTAGAAAAAAACCGCAGAGTGTGCCGTACGTCTCTGCTGCATATTTAACCAATTGAGCTCTATGAGTTTATGAGAAATACGGTCGTACTTGCGAACGCCACATATAAATCGCATACACGCATTTTGGACTAACTGGATTCTTTTTTTGTCAGCTGCATCTATGCATGTGTTATATAAAACATCACAATAATTAAATTGCGACAAAACCATGCTGTTACACAAAATTATTTTTAAATTTTTGTTTAGAAACGATTTGTTATTATACAAAAGTTTAAGATTACAGTATGATTTTTTAATCATTTGATTAACATGAGTGTGCAACCTCAAAGTAGAATCCAATGTTAAACCCAGATTTTTTGCTTCTTCTACCAAAGGAACTTCCAGATTATTAACTGTTATTTTAAAAGTATTAGCAACTTTCGAAGTAACATTAGGGCGGCCAATGAGGAGAAATTTAGATTTGTCAGGATTTAAAATTAAATTATGATCTTTCGAGGTGATAAAAAGATTAAGAAGGTCGCTATTTACCTTACGACAGGCCTCGTTTGCTTCATTAACGTTAAAAGAAAAATAAAGTTGAGTATCGTCGGCATAAGCATGATACTTACAATGCTCAAGACACGGAAATAAATTTGAAGTGTAAATACTGAACAAAAGTGGTCCCAGTATCGACCCTTGGGGTATTCCAGAAACCACACATGCCAAACTTGATAATTTGCCCTCTACTTCCACCCTCTGACTACGAAAATTCAAATAATTTTTGAACAGCAACTGCGCATGCCCACTTAACCCAATAAAATTTAAAATGGACAATAATAACTGATGGTCTATAGTATCGAATGCCTTGGAGTAATCCAAAAGCACCATAGCCGTGATCTTACCTTCATCCACAGACGCAATGACGTCATCGGTTATTTTTAACAGCGCGGAGCAACAACTGTGATGGGGTCGAAACCCAGATTGGTGTTCTGGTAAAATATCAAATTCAGAAAGATGCACCCGCAGCTGCTGTTCAATAACTTTTTCAAAAATTTTGGAAATCGCAGAAAGAATAGAAATAGGGCGCAAATCTTTAAAACCTTTTATGTCCTGTCCTTTTGCGATAGGCCTAACTATGGCATTTTTCCAGCATAGCGGTACCACACTATTTTCTATACAAAAATTAACTAAGTGAAGTAGCCAAGGAGTTAAGAACGGACCACACAACTTTAAAAATTTAATACTAATTCCGTCGGATCCAACCGCATTACTAGATATACCCCTTAATATTTTATCAATGTCCGCAAGAGTAGCGAGTGTGAAGTCAAAATTAGCATTGTTTTTTGAATTATTTTGATAAAAATTTAGCAAGTTAATTTTATTGAAATTGTTAACCTTAGGCACACTGTTAATAAAAAAATCGTTAAGCTTATTTGCATCCTGAAATTCTTCTGGGATATTAAAATTATTTTTTTTCTTAATAATGTCAAACTTCTTTAATTCTTTCCAGGTCTCATTTAATTTACATGTTCGAAATTTATACTCTAAGTAAGCTTTCTTTTCTTTTTTAACAGCAAAAGTAGTATAATTGCGAAGCGACTTATAGTAATCCCACTTAGCATTAGTTTTTTTTAGTTTGTACTTACTAAGTGCTTTATCTCTTAGCGAGATAAGCAATTTTATGTTATCGGTTAGCCACGGCGTGTAAGGACGATTTGTTTTGACTTTTTTTAAAGGAACATGTGCATTAAATAATTCAAGCATACATTTATTAAAAAACTCGAGCTTCTGATCGATGTCACTAATTTCAAGAATACGGTGCAAAGGCAGGTCTTCTAAATCTTTAAAAAAAGTTTCTAAATTTATATTTTTATAATCTCTAAAGTTGACATATGATTCACTAACTGCAATTTTCAAATTTAAGTAACACTCCACCAAATTATGGTCCGAGAGATTATGTGTATCAATAACTTTTTTAGAACTTAGAGCAAAACAGTTATTTATAAATATATGATCGATAATTGTTGCAGAATCATGGGTTATTCTGGTTGGCGAATCAATAATTTGGTATAGTCCAAGACATTCCATCATAGTATTAAGTTTTTTTGTTATAGCACTGTTAATGTCCAATTGGTCAATATTAAAGTCACCTAAACATATTAAAGAATCAGCTCTTTCCAAATCCTGAATAATTGTTGACTCTAATTCGTTTAAAAAAAGGTTAGAGTTCTGAATTGGAGGCCGATAAACAACACCAATTATACAAAGTTCCTTGTTAATAGTAACACTTACCCAAAGTTGTTCTATCGCAGATGACGTCTCAATAATTTTATATGGTAAATTACTTTTTAAATAAATAGCTACACCTCCTCCTCTACCAACAGGACGATCCTTTCTAAATAATTTGTAACCTTCAATTGCTAAACTATGACTGGGTATATCAGAATTTAACCATGTCTCTGAAATTGCAAAAATAGTGTATCTGTTTTCTAATAAAATATTTTTAACATCTAAAAATTTATTAGAAATCGATCTTACGTTCAAATGTGCTATCGAAAAATTATTATGCATTATTTGCTGTATTTTGCATTATTATTAATATTTTACAAACCCCTTTTATATAACAAGTTTTATTTTAAATTATCAATAAAAAAATGATATCTTTTAAAAAAGAATGTGCTTCTTTGCAAACAGATTTAAGTTTAAAAAAAGATGTGTAAAGATATTCTTCCCCTTTTTTTATTAACGTTATATTTAAATTATTTCCCACAACCTAAAAAGAAAAAACAAAGGAAACCCCGATTATTCGCAAACACGGTGCTGACAAGTACACATTTTGTCGAGCTGCACCAATTTAAAATTATACCGAAAAAAAATTAAATTCAAAAACATAACCAATTATGAATTAAATAAAAGTACCTAAATCATTTGATCTGAGGTACCTACCTATCTTTAAGCTGCAACAGAAATTAAATAAATATTAAAATATTCTGAAGAAAAAAAATAACAAAAGCAGATAATCAAATTAAACACCTGTTAAACAGCTGACCGATAGGTACCTAAATCCAACAAAATAAAAACAAACACTATGAACTATGCAAAAAATAAACAAAAAATAAACAAAAAAAGAATGCAACAAGAAATGAAATTCGTATTTGCAGATTGGAAATAAAATGTTATTTGATTTGTGGTAAAACGACATATTTCCACACAATCAATATTGAATAACTAATTTAAACTCTTAATGCAAGCAAATTGTTAAACTTAAAAACAAATAAATAACCCGAAATCATAGCGACTTAATAACGGAGATACGAATCATCCGATGACGAATTAGAAGTGTTTTTTAAGGCAACAGCTGTTTGATATTTTGAACCATTATTTAATGTTTTTAAGATTGGCGACACATTAGGCACATTAGGTTCGTTTAAGTTAGCCGATATTTGATCATAATTTGAGGCGTTAACATTTATTATTTTTTTATCTTCAGTAATTAAAAGAATTTTACCTCTTGAAGTCCAGCAGCGATTCCCAAATTTAGTTTTGCATTGTTTAAACAACTGATAGCAAGCAGGAGACAACACTTCATTTATCACCAATTTAGTTCCTTTTAAAGCCGATTTTTTGTAAAATATTGCATCCCGGGCCCACTGTTGCACAAAAACCACCTTAATTTGACGATAAAAAGGTCTATCGATGACGGTTGAATTTGTACTGCTAGCAGGGGCTCGTTGCGGCCTTGATTTGACACCAAAGCGATAACAGGAACTGATTTGATGTTTGCTAACCTCAGAATTCATTTTGTTGTTAAATATATCCAGGATTTTATCCAAAAGAATTTCGTTGGGTTCCTCAGGCAACCCGTGTAGAATTAGAGACTTACTGTTAGATCTGGAGTTTGATTTTTCAAAGGATAACTTTAAGGATTCTTGAATGCCCAGCACGGAATCCATGAGGTTAGCTAGAGTCCTTGTAATGCTTTTCTCAAACATCTCAAATTTGTTTTTAAGCATAACAAACGATTGAGTATCAGAAATGGAAATACCTTCAGGTTGTTGTAGATTGTTTAATTCCTCTCGAAATTTGTCCATCTCCTCCATAAATAACCTTTTATAGTCCTCCATATCTGTTACGTTCTTGGTTATTTGCACTGCATCCTTTTTATTTTCGTTTAGGGACATAATCAAATATCCAGAAAATAATTATTATGCACCACAGGATCGTTTGAAACTAGTTAGAATCTTTAAAACAGGCTTTGTTTTGAGTAAATGTATAAAATTTGGCGGAGCTCGACTTTTGATAACTAAGCAGACGCCATCATTTACCAAATATGTAGAATAGATACTATATTTTTATAATACTCTATTACAATTAATTTAAAGTTCTCTATGTTTGTAATTCTGCTTTTATGATTTATAATAGTATATTAAAACATAAAGTTTTATAAGGAACGTTTTTTAGCACGCGTCCAGGCTTGGAAAATGGGCCAAGCAGCGGCGAGTTTTCCAATGGCAAGTGCTAGAAAACGCCTTATAAAACGAGTTTTTATACTATTTTTTATATTTGTTTTATTGAATTTATGAGCATTTTTAATTTAATTTAAAAAATTAACTTAAAATATTGAATTGGCAACATTGACATTTTGAAGTAAAAAGTATATTTAGGTCATCAGACATATTGAATAATGACATTTGTAAACTTTACTCTCTTAATACTCAATGAATAGGCGTTTTTGAGAAAATATATAACTATTGATATCGTTTCTCCAATTCTTCTAGTTATTCCCTCTGCAAAAAAAACTATGTCCTGCGATAGTTTTTAATAGTAAAATTTGTAAATGAAAAGTACCTTGAAAGGGAATAATTCATTTGTTTGCATCTGGAAACCCAACCTAATAAAATAACATTTTGGGTTTAATAATGAAGCAATTCAGCGACCTTTAAAAACCGAATTTCGATTTTTATAATGTGCTTATAGATTTTATCTACTATCGTTAGGTAACAGCTACTTTATCTTACTCATTTAAGTTACCTAATGACATACTTTATTTCACGGAAATAAAATGAGTTAGGTAATGAAATCATAACCTAACGGAAATTAAATAAGTTAGGAAATGAGATCATTTTTTCACTCAAATTTGACATGTTGTCATGATGAATTAGGTCTACAGGATGTACCACAAGAATTTTTTTAAAATTTTTATTATTTTTTTTTATTTTTTTAAGTTATTAAGTGGTCGTAGATAAAATATTGTATGCAACACGTTAGGAAACAGTCATTATTTCACTTATGCTCTTACAAAACTCGGCTGAAGCCTCGTTTTGCAAACTTCGCATTCGTGAAATAATGACCATCGTTTCCTTACTTGTTGTATAAATAGATATTATTAACTCAAGAAATGAACTTAAACTGATGGCTCAACTGTACCATCGGGTGACAAGCTATTTATTCTATTTGTATTGTGTTTATGGGTTAATCATTAATAATTATTGTAAAATATTTGTTTTCGAGCAATTCTAAATAGGTGCAGTTTATTTTGGTCACATTAAAATCAAAGTTTAAATCTTAAATCGAATGAATTTTGATAAACGAAACTGCAAATTTAATTACTTAATAATTGCTTTCAGTACCTAATAATGCAGCAGAATAAACGTGCGGCTTTATAATAACTTTGTTTTATGCAAAAAAATTTGTAAAGGTAAAAATTAATGGCTGACTCTTTTCTTTCTTTTTACCTTAAAAATTTAATTTAGGTACATTTGTATTGAATGTCATACAACGTGTTTAATTATTAATTTAAAGGTCGCCAATAAATACCAGATTTTTCAATTATGCCGCTCTATAAACACTAATAAGTATTCCCTTTGACAAAATAATTCTGTTCATTAATATATCAATTTGGCTTGTATCGAGTGGGCAAAAAAAAATAAGTAGGCCATGGGGATTGTCAAAATATTGTTAATTGACAGATTTTACATTGTTCATAGCCTACTTAGGAGCCGTTTTATTTGCTCTATACCTAAATTGGCCCTAAACTAAATTTTTTTCATTAAATCTAATTAAATCTATTCATTTCGTACTAGATGGTTTTACTCTACTCTTCGCAGTAGATGATTAAAACGGTGCATTTATTATTTTATTGAAAACAACGTAAAACTTATTTGTTTTGTAAACGGGTGGGGATACAACCAAATTACCAGATGTTTTTTTTTATAGGGAAAAATACAATCTTTAATTTTATTAGGAATATCTTTTTTCCTAAAGTTAATATTAATGAAAATATGAATTTTTTTCTACTTTGGGGGTATTTTTAACCCTCTATTTATTACTTGATTTTTTCCAAAAACAATAGGGCTCTTCCTCTAAATGAAATTTATTTTTGTGTTAAATCTCAACTCGATCCGATAAACCGTTCTTGAGTTATGGTGGTCACAAATTTCGTTACAGGCAGACAGACGGACAAAAAATAAAAGTCCTAAAAAGTCATGAAACGAACGAATATGTTATTTTTGCTCTAGGACGAATATTAACGATTTTGGAAAAAGTCCGACCAATCGCAATATACTCTTCGACTTTTATAATAAAGTGTACATACTTATACATGGTGTCCCATTGATATAGTACATGGAGTTAACCACATATTCCTTGGACCAAAATAAGAAAAAAAGTTTATATAAACATATGTCCGATTTTTCCCTCTTAGTTAGTTACAGCTCTCTGAAAAGACCCTAAAAAATCAGTTTTTTTTGAAAGATTTTCGAAACCTTTTTAATTTATCTAATTACTAGAAATATTTTCTCACTTGTAAAATTATGAAAAAAGTGTTTACAGTGGGGATTCTTGAGGGGCTGTAAGTTAAAAAAAAAAGTCAAAATCGGACATATGTTCACAGGAACTTTTTTTCTTATTTTGGTCCAAGGAATATGTGGTTAACTCAGTGTACTATATCAATGGGACAACCTATTTATATAAATGCTTCATTTTGGGAACGATTAAAAAGTTAAGTGTTTATAGACAATTATCTATGTTATAACATTAACACATTTACATAACTATGTGCAAAACATTATGTTTAATTCTTAATAAATTGCGTAACTAGGTTGTTAAAAAAAGTATTAACATAATAGGTATTTTAACAGGTTTTATAATTATTTATAAACTTTAATTTAAATTAATAAAATTTCAAAGGGTTTTGAAATCAAAAAATCTTTAGTATAATAGTTTAAATTAAACATTGTGTGTGACAAAATTGGGTGGCAAATTTTAATATTATCCCAACTCGTACACAAGGTAAAAATTAAAATTAATTTATTTTCTTTAATGTATCTGCATTCGAAAAAAGTGGCAAACGTGATTTCTAAAACCCAAGGTTTTTAGCAAAGATTTTTGGGGTATGGGGTAGATATTTTTTTAACGAGCATTTTATTTTTTTCAGATATGGAGTTAGCTCTGGATAATTCAACAGAGGACGATTTAACATACACTCCCTATATCCAGAGACCCGAAACCTACATCGTACCGGTTTTGTTTTTGATTATATTTATAGTGGGAGTACTTGGAAATGGAACACTGGTCATTATTTTTTTGCGACATCGTGCCATGCGAAATGTTCCAAATACGTAAGAAAGTTTGTTTTATTGCTGTATTAAGTACCTACCTACATTTAATTTAAAAAAAATGTTGTCCGTTTTTGATGTACCCCATATTTTTGCATAAGACTAGACTTTCATTTGAAATTTTTATGTCACTGACCACTGTCACTATACATCGAAGTAAGTTTTTTGTCAAGTCAACGCAAAATATGGGGTACATCAAAGGTGTTTTTGGTAGTTTATTCGTAAAAGGTACACTTTCTCAGAAATTTCAAATGGTAAAAAAGTTTTTACTTGAATTGGGGTGTTAAAAAAAATAAATAAAATTACAAAATTCCCAAAAATGAAGAAATTACATGCAGTTTTTATCAACACTACCAGTGTTTAACCCATTTTAAAGCGGGCCCCAAATTTCAAAATGGGTTTAAAATGACCGTTTTAATTACCTTTATTGATAGTACAACTTTCATGATGGTTGAGCAAATCGTTTGGTAAATATTTACGATTAAGTGATTTTAGTCTACCTCTTTGAAGGCCGTTATTTCCCAAGTGGGGCACTTTTTCAAAAAACTGTTTTTACCAAATGTCTTAGATTTTTTCCAGCTATCTCCCATTAAAAAAAAAGCACATTGATCGCGGACACCCTGTAGAGTGACGCCATGCATCATTTATACAGATAACGTCATCAACGTTATAGCCAAAGTGACAACAATTACAACTTACAATCACAATAAATGACGTTATCTGTATGACAGAGAAAGAAAAATAATGCATGGCGTCACTCTATAGAGCGACAATAACTCTCAATTCTTCAAGGCACTCTAAAGATAGTTATGTATTAAAAAAAATATAGCACATACAGGGTGTCCCAGAATTGGCGCATCACCTGTATGGTACGTTGTCGGGGCATGCTCAGGGATCCCCAGAAAATTGCCAAAGAAAATCCATCTCATATACCCTCGAAGATATGAGTCCCAAAGTGCAAAACTTTAAACGCATATATACCTTAAAAACAACAGCACGTATTAGCGTAAAATATGGTTTAATACAAAGCTGCAGTCTATCTTAAACCATTTCACCAATTTTTCTTCTCTTACATGGTTAAATAACATTTTTATTTATAATCAATTTAATTTTACAAAATTTTCTTGAAATAAGCTGACAACAATGTCAATAAAATTTTATGCAAAAGTGTATAATCAAGACTCATAGATGGGATTTTTAGATTTATTTTCCTTGACTGTGTAGTATTTTCCTAGTCTGTGTTGTCGAATTTAAGCAACTTTGTTCACATTTTCCTCAATGAATACAACAGATGCATTTTTTTAGCAATTTTCCTGGAATCCCCAGACATGCCCTAACAGCGTACCATTCAGGTGGTGTGCCAATTCTGGGACACCCTGTATATTTTATCATTAAGTAGACTGTTTTCAACTAACTTTATTTATTTTTGCAAACAATCCTTTTTTGATTAAAATTTATAGTAGGTTACAATTTAAATCAAAATAATCTTTAATTAAAACTCGAAACGATTTGAAAGTTTATGGAAAGTTTTTCCCTGAAATGTTTGAAAGCCGCTACATACATACACATATTTGTATTAAGCTTTTTAATTACTCATTCAAAGTAAAAAAGCAAATAATTATGAATTTCAAGTGGGTTGAATTTTATAAAACGTGTTTGTTTAAAACAAAATTGTTCATAAATGTATCGGCTCTAAACGCCTACGGGTTGTTTTTAAATAAAGCAATTTTCTACAATTTTAATTAATTTAGTAAAAAAGTTTTTGAAACCATATCTAGTATTAAAACAATAGGTGCTTGTATGGTTTCTTTTTTATATTTTTATTAAACGTGTTTTATAAAAAAAAACATTGCACAACATTTTCTTTATACTATACAAGGTGTCAAAAAAATTGTGCATAAAGGCGATGGTACGTTGTTGGGACATGCCTAGGGAGCCCCAGAAAATTGTTAAAAAAAATCTCATATACCCTCGAAGATATGAGGTCCTGAAGTGCTACACTTAAACGCTTATATGTTGAAGATAAAAGCACATATTATTAACGAAAGACATGGCTAAATACAAAGGCACAATTTATTTAATTTATTTTACCATTTTTTTATCTTTTAAATGGTCAAATATCATGTTTATAATAAATTTAATTTTACAAAAATGTTATTAAATGAAACTGACAACAATGTCAATATGATCTAATGCAAATATGTATGCTCAAGAGTCGAGATGAGTATTTAAGATGTATTGTACAAACTGTGTTGCCGAAGTTATGCAACTTTGTTCCCATTTTTTTCGATGAATATAACAGATGGATTTTTTTAGCAATTTTCTTGGGATCTTTGAGAATGCCTCAAGAGCGTTCCATCGCATTTATGCGCCATTTTTTGGACAATCTGTATAATAACCAAAAATCCAAATCGCGATTTTCCAGATATATATTCGTATGACATTATAAATACAATTACATTTCCAAAATAGGTACATAATAAACATTATAAAATGGAAGATGATTAATTTCCAAAAGATATAAATGATGTTCATTTGTATAAGTCCATGGCCGATTTTTATATACTGGTAAAGCGTTTACTTCGCGGCCGAGAAAAACCATGAAAAAGAACTCCGGCATACCAGTGTTAGTACAAGTGTTAGTCAAAATTGTGGTGGCACAATAAATCACAGCTAAAAAGTTACAGGTGTTTCAGGGTTGATATCCAATTCAAAGTTGCTGGAGCTAATTGGTGTATTTCTTGAAAACCACCCTCAAATTTAGTGTTTGGACATTCTCCTACAATATATGTTTAATCGTTTCTGGTAATGCACCACATTCACAAAGCGGGCTAGGTATTGCATTCCACTCATAAAGCATATCATTACAACTTCCGTGACACGTTCTAAGGCGATTAACAACACTCCAAATTTTTCTTGGCTGATCAAACCCAGGTTATACCAAAGTAGGACTGAACCTTGAACTTAATTTGTGCATTAATTCCAACAAATCTAGAATATTGAATTTATTTAACAGATTATTTGTTTTTGTTTCAGATACATCTTCTCCTTGGCGCTAGCAGACCTCCTGCTTATCATCACTTGTATTCCCTTCACCTCCCTCGTGTACACTCTAGAATCCTGGCCATGGGGCGCCGTAATGTGCAAAATGTCCGAGACAGTCAAGGATATCTCCACAGGGGTATCAGTTTTCACTCTCACTGCTTTGTCCATCGAAAGATACTGTGCTATTGTTAATCCTTTAAGAAGACTACAAGTAAGTCTGAATTGAGCATATGTCATAGATACAAGAGTTGTCTTTTATTATTCGCCATATTAGTGACGTCACTAAAGCTAGTTTCCCTGGTTTTCGTGACTACGGCGTGGTAGAGGAACACAGACGATATACAAAATTAGAAACAAAAATTTTATTGGGGGCCCAATTTTAAAAATATGGGGCTGCAAACTTAGCAAAGTTTGGCAACACTGTTAGTTTAAATCCGCTTAGTTTAAAAAAAATCAAGTTAGTAGGTGAGCACACATGAAACTTCAATTTGACATTAGGACATAGGTTAATGTTTATTTTTAATTTAAAAAATACCTGCATTTTGAATTTCTTTCTTTATAAAATGTAACAAATCAATAAAATCATATCGTAATTGTAAAAAACTAATGTATGTTCGAAATAACAACAAAACTGTTAAAAATTACGGTCATAACAAAATAAGTTTAGACATTTCTGGGAACACAATCAATTATTATTCTTTTACGAGGTTCTTCATTTGGTGAATGATTGTAATTCTGCATTGGGGCTCACATAGTCCGGTGCGTAAGGTAAATTAATCTGCATTTTGAGGTAGAAACATGAAATTTGAAACATATGTTCCTTAGAATATTTAAAAAATATTTGGATATGGAACCCCCCTGAGAATGTCCCAGGAGCCCCCCAGGGGGGCTCTCTGTATTTGTAGCTTGTAGATTTTTTTTTTAAATAACTGTTTATGATAAATGTTTAAAAATCAGATAGATGATTAATAATATGTTAGTCTTTAACTCCATATTTTTTTTTTGAAGAAAAAGTCCCCACTGGTGCCCTAAATTTTCATGTTTATGATTTTTAATTATTTCCTAAAAAACTGTTTTTAAATTCAAAATTATACAATTTAAAGATTCTTTTTACACATTTAGACAATTGACCCACCCAAAATATATGTTAACCCCCCCAAAATCCCCCTTTGCCAAAAATTTGACATTTTCATAATTTTTTTTGCCAACTGTGCAGGATAAATGTTTGAAAATTAAATAAAAAATCAGTATTATTACTATTTTGAAAAAAGAAAATTTATTTTAAGACCCCCAATTGCTTTCCCCCCCCCACTAACCCATTTTAATTTTTTCTTTATTATTGTTTTATTTTAGAATCATATATACACTTTCTCGGCCCTATTTACAGATTTATATCCTTGACCCCCCAAAATATCTGTTAGTCCCCAAAATCCCCCTTTGCCAAAAATTTGACATTTCTATAATTTTTTTAACAACTGTGCAGGATAAATGTTGGACAATAATAAAAAATCACTAAAATTATTATCTTTGGAAAAAAAAATTATTGTAAGACCCCCAAATGTCTGCCCCTCCCCATTAACAAAATGTAACAGATATTTTGGGGGGTCAAGGATATAAATCTGTTAATAGGATCGTAAAAGTGTATATAATTCTAGATTAAAACAATATTAAAGAAAAAATTTAAATGCCGTAATGAAGAGGGGGGGGCCATTTGGGGGTCTTACAATAATTTTTTTCCCAAAGATAATAATTTAAGTGATTTTTTATTTGATTGTCCAACATTTATTCTGCAGTTATAAAAAAAAATTATAAGAATGTCAAATTTTCGGCAAAGGGGGATACTGGGAGGCTAACAGATATTTTGGGGGGTCAAAGATATAAATCTGTAAATAGGATCGTGAAAGTGTATATGATTCTAGAATAAAACAATAATAAAAAAAAAATTAAAATGCGTTAGTGGGGGGGGAGGCAAAGCAATTGGGGGTCTTAAAATAAATTTTCTTTTCTCAAAATAGTAACAATAGTGATTTTTTATTTAATTGTCAAACATTTATCCTGCACAGTTGGCAAAAAAAATTATGAAAATGTCAAATTTTTGGCAAAGGGGGATTTTGGGGGGGTTAACATATATTTTGGGTGGGTCAATTGTCTAAATGTGTAATAACAATCTTTAAATTGTATAATCTTGAATTTAAAAATAGTTTTTTAAGAAAAAATCAAAAATCATAAAAATGAAAATTTGGGGCACCAGTGGGGATTTTTTTTCAAAAAAAAAAATATGGAGTTAAAGACCAACATATTATTAATCATCCATCTGATTTTTAAACATTTATCACTGACAGTTATTTAAAAAAAAATCCTACAAGCTTCAAATACATGGGGCCCCCCTGGGGGGCTCCCGGGACTTTCTCAGGGGGGTTCCATATCCAAATATTTTTTAAATATTCCAAAGGAACATAAGTTCCAAATTTCATGTTTCTACCTCAAAATGCAGATTACCCTTATTTTTTTAACCTTACGCACCGGACTAACATTGGAACTTATTTCATTCAAATATTACAAATTTCTGATGCTGCTCCAAACACTCCAAACTAAACACCTCTACCATTTGGATCAAATCTGCTCTATTTTCAAAGGAATTTTATAGGGGCACTTAATGCTGTGGATTCGTATTACCATATTTCTTGTTAGTAAAAGGAACCATTTAAAAAAACTTGAATTAAAAATTGACGCAAACAATAAATTAATGACACTTATGACTGATAAATAAAATTTATGCTCAGTTTCCCTTAGTTACGAGCATGGCAACTTTAATCAAAATCAAAAGGTAAGACAATGTTGCCGCATAGATTTTGGGGTAATATTCTAAAAATTAAAATTCATTTTTTATGGGAAATAAACATCATTGGAACGAAATTTTGCAATAAATAATTGGTTTTAGTCCCTGTCTTTTAATAATTGAGTAAATTATGTTTAATTACTATTTAAGAAAGTCGCTATAAGGGTGCAAAGTTTGTACCTTTGAAGCCTCATATCTTTGAAATGGGCCCGCACAAAAAATTTTCGTTACTGATTTTGTAAATCGTTTGTGTTCCTCTACCACGCCTTGGGGTCTGTGGGCGCCCATTTTGAGACCCTGTATATCCCCATGTGGGTTATTTAATTTTCTGTTAATTTATACAGACGAAAAATAAAATCAAAGTTACGTTCTGTAAATTACGCTACTCGCTAGTAAATATTAAATGGACAGCCAATTTCATAGAAAGTATGTATATTGTAGATGTTTTAAATAACAAAATGAGTAAATAAATTGCAAAAAAATGCAACGAGCTGAGCACTTTTGGGACCCATAAATGCAAATTAACACGTTAATTGCATTTTCTCATTATCAGATTTTATAATTTTACAAAATCTAACTTCTAGTCTTTATTAAGTAGAGAGCATAGAATATTTTGTTGCTAAATTTTTCTAACCTTCTTTAACCACTTTTGAAAACATTATTATTGTATGAAAATTGAAAATAAAAGACTTTTTTAGGTAACCTTTTGGTGTAAAAGTGTTCCTCAATGTCTTATTTACCATAAATGTGAATATTTCGTGTCTAAAAATTCAAAACGACTGGGGTACTAGTTCGAATAATCTCGGACAAATTAAACAAGGGCGTTAGGTGAGTCAGCGTTTCGAAAATTTATTATTTCCTTGGATTGTAACAAACGTAAAAAAGATACATGTAAAGATTGATTTACAATAAAAATTAGCTTGCATCTTGTAAAATTAGAGTAGCAAAATTTTCTCTAGAAGGTATGAGATTGTAGGAAAAGAAGTCGAGGGCTGCATTAAACTGTACATTAAAATGGACGAAACGAAACACACTCAGAAAGTTCCAGTAATAAACTACATTAACAGCTCCTCTTCATGCTAGCAAACACATTTTCTACAGCTATTAGGACAAAAATGTTATTAGGACAAAATACTAACTGAAGTTTGGCCCAGATGCCAACCATATTAAACTTAATTGGGTTCTTATCGAGGGGTCATTTACCGCAAGAATTGGCGACCAGCGTTAAAATAACAGTCAAAATCAAACAAAATATTGAAAAAATTAAGAAATTGTGTAAAATTTTAAAAAATGGTTTAAAAATTAAAACATACTACCCAGAACATTAATGGGGTGGACATTATTTAAGTAAATAAACTACCCCTTGATTTTAATAGAAATATTTACAGGCAAGAAGTGCAAAAGTATCAATTTTTAGGATTGTTATTAAAATTTCTGCCGTTATCTTTATGATCCCAAAAAAAAACGAAACTTTACTAATATTTTTGTATAAAATTGTAAAACAAGTTTTAATTCATTTGAAAAGGGGGCCTTTAGGGGAGTATAGAAATTAAAAAAAAAAAAACAGTATTAAGTACAAGCTTTTAAAAACCAAATTTTTCACCTATTTACAAAGTTTGGTGTAAATTCAACGTGAGTAAATATTATAGTGGATTCACGTAAAATCATTTAACATTAAAAAACTGTCTGTGAAGTAGAATTTTTTTTCAGATTTAGCCACTTTTTTAGAACAATATTTTGTGAAAATAAAAGGCTTTCTTAGGGAACTCTTGTTAGAAAAATGTGCCATAATGTCTTAAATTCAATATTTCAAGTTTAGTTCATTGTAAAACTCTATAATATACAGTTTATGTGTTAATGTTGTGCACTCTCCAAGATGTAAATTTTAAACGCAAATTGCATGAGAAAACAACCATATCAAGAGGTCTGGTAAGTACCATTGTAAAGTTAACATTTTTGTCTATTAACTAGAACAAACTAATGATATGGTTGCTTTCTCAAGCAATTCGCATTTAAAGATGACATCTTGGTGGGTGATCATCATCATCAGGTTAATAAGGGATTTTTTAATTCTTGCGGTAGATTTTTGGGTAATTTTAAATCAAAATATCGTAAATAAGATATAAAGGAACATTTTTACACCAGTGGGACCTAAAAAATTTTCTTATTTTTCTTTAAATAATGTTTTAAAAAGACCAATGTTGGAAACATAGAATAAAAAAAAAATTAACATTTTCTTTAGTCCGTAATGTTGCTTGCCTAATACATAATATATAAATTAAATTACAGATAATCATTTAATGCACTTCTGTGAACTGTGACGTAGGACTTGACCATGTCTATTAACAATTAATTTTAAAATTAATTTAAGAAATCTACAACAGCTCATTGGTTCATTTGACACTGACAAACTTCAATGTCAATTCAACCAATAAGCTGCAGTAGATTTCTTAAATTAATTCTAAAATTAAATGTTAATTGTTAAATAATTTTACTTGACTCCACTATTACCCATCGGGGGCCACTTGGGGGTACCTACGCAGGTGCAAAGTTTCTTATGACAATAGAAACCTACCTATAACTTTTATTACTATAAAATAAAAACCTCCTTTCACATTTAACACCAACGTCTTTAAAAACAGACATAAATAGGAATAAGCTTGACAAAAAAATCCTAACCCAAAGAGTTTTTTCATGTATCTGCGTCAAATTGAAAAAGAGTTATTTTGCACTTAAATATATAACGTACCATTTTCTTTGCTTCACAAATTTAAAACTAAGCCCTTATTTATTGCATTTTGTCTGCACTACAATAAATGAAATTTTTTACATTAAGCACAAGAAAATTCCTTAAAAAACCAAGTCTGTGCTATATTTTAACAAAGCCATTTTGATTTTAAAATACATAAACATACAATTATTATGTTAAAAACGTCCTTCTTTAGAAATTCGTTGAAATTCTATTTTTAATAATATAGCCATAGTATGTAATATATTGTATCTCTTTAGAATTTTTGTATGTAAGGCAATATTCATCCTACTATCTGTGAGCTAAGAAATCTCGTAAGAAACTAATCTATTCCTGTATATCTTGAAGGAATCCAATTTGTCCCATGATTGAAGCAACGCTAGCTTTTACTTATTCAATTGAAAATCTTAGAATTGATTTTTTTATGCGTATGAATATGTACCTTCAGTTTTTTTAAGAGTGGATTAAACCTTGTGCGTAGTAAAACCTTTTTAAAAAAATAAAAAAAAAGTACCTACTATCCATTCACCATTTATTTAAACCAGAGTAGGCGAGCCATAGGGTGACAGATTTTACCGTGTATATTGTCATTAATTTCACTTGTGTTTGCTGGTTATGTAATTAAAATCAAAAAATGCATTTAAAAACATGTTCTGGGCATTATGAATCATAATGGTCTCAACATATACAGAGGTATTTATTTTTTTATTAAATTACTTTATAATGATCTAATCATTAAAACATTTAAAAGTTTACACAAAATAGGAATTATTTATGTAAGTACTCATAGTCTACTCGCCGCATATAAGGAGATCAACTTTTTTTTGGACCCACTGGCACACCAAGCTCAATCGAAAGAGCTTTATTTTTACTACCGAAAAAACTTGGTGTGCCAAGCCAAATCATGGGCCTAACTACGGTAGCCCCTTTTAAAGATGATATTTTAGTGACGTTTTCACATTTAATTTTGGGAAAATACAGGCATAAGGTGAACTCTGTGTGAATGGGGATCGTTAGGACTACTTCTATCTTTTGAATGATATTTTTACCGTCCAAATTGGCCCAGTGGGGCTCACACAATTTTTAATCGAAATTAATTGTCAAAACTGATGTCTTCCAATTTTGGGGCGAAATAATGGCTGTTTTCAAAGGAAAATAGTGAATTCTTTTAGCAGTATTTACAGAAGCATCTTAATACCTTTCCAAAAATAGAACAAAAACTTTCTACCACCTAATATTAGTTCTAAAATCTGCAAAATATAAAACCAGATAGTTACGCTTGAGTTATGCTTACTTTTTTTTTAGTAAGGACGATTTTTTTCGTGTTTTTTTAACTCGAACACATATTGTAAGCTAAAATCTTGGGATTAACATTTGTTTTCATCTTTTTTCACTATAATTAAAGATAGATCTTCACATTTGCTCAGTAATTCATTGTCTGGTAAAAATAAGGAGCTATTCCATTTTTATATTATGTGTCCATATTGTTGGTAGTATGTTTTTGGTTCATATTAAATACTGCTAAAAGAATTCACTATTTTTCTCTGAAAACAGCCTTTTTTTCGCCCCAAAAGTGGAAGACGACAATTTTTGACAATTAATTGTATTTAAATGTGAAAATGTCAATAAAATATCATCTTTAAAGGGGCTACCGCAGTTAGGCCCATGATTTGGCTGGGCACACCAAGTTTTTTCGGTAGTAAAAATAAAGCTCTTTCGATTGAGCTTGGTGTGCCAGTGGGTCCAAAAAAAAGTTGATCTCCTTATATACGGCGAGTAGACTATCACTGTTAAGAAGTCCTTTTTGGTATCATAGGATAAATTAGCATTTTTACAAAAATTTCTACAATTTTCTTTAAAAATTCTCACATCTCAACCAGAAATCGATTCTTTTTTCCAATTTTTACGTCCCTTCTATGTAACTGTCATATTAATTTTGGCATTTTTGAATTTTTATTGTCAGTAAATTAGAAATGTAATGCCAAGTTTGTGAAAAATTCAACTTTTCAAAGAAAAAGGTTCTAGTTTTAATAGGTGACAGCGGTTCTTTTAAAACATGAATGAATAGTAAACGCTTATTGATGAACTTTTAATATGTCAACTTGTGCTTTGTTTATTTATGTTGCTGGTTAGCACAATTTTAAATTAAAATTAACTCTTATAAACCCACTGAACAGTGACCAGAAAGTGCTGTCTTTTGTTGATTTTAGGCAACCAACATTACATAACCAATGTATCTATGCTTCGCGACATTCCACAACTAAGATAGTTGTTTATTTCAACAAATATCGAAAGAAGGCCTTTTTTATTTTATTAAAATTACCTGTCTACCTTGTAAAATCATCTTATTTTATTCATGAAAGGTCCTTACAGCTTCAATTACAAATAAAACTTTTGCTTTAATGGTCCTGACTTGATCCTGATATATTTAATATCAAGCAGTGTAATAAAATAAATTTCAATAAATAATAACTTTTTGATAAAAGAACGAAATTACCTTCCTAATGTCTTTTTAATTTCCTTTTCCTTAATCAAAGATTATATAATGAAATTTTATATTTTAATGATTAAAAATAGTTGATTTATTATTTTTTTCTCAAAGCATTTTTCCATTATTACTTTTACAAATATAATTTATTTTTTATTTACGACCATCGCTAAGGACATTCACAAAGGGAGCAAAAAATGTTCGCCGACGATTGCCTACATTAAAATTGCATTAGATGCTTTTAAAATAATTTGCATAAAATTTGGTTGGTAGCGCTTAAAAAAGTATGTTTATGGTAATCCCTTCAGTATATGGTCTATTAGCTGTATTATATTCGTAATAAAATAATTTTAACAATGACATTTTATCTCTTTATATTTATACTAAGATTAATACATACATTTTGAATTTGAATGCAAAAGTATTTATTTTTTTTTTTTTTTATTTTTGGTTAAAACTTTTTTTAATAGGTAAACCAATTTCTTTTGGCATCTCGATACCTTTTAAAACGTTACGTCTTGACATATTCTTTGAAACAGCTAGCAACAAATTTAAAATAAAAAAAAACTACCCTCTTAGACGAGACGTATAGGGTAACGTTGCATAAATTGAACCACATCCCAAATTGGACCAGTGTAATACCTCGCATATAGGTGTTGATTCAGACGTGATGTCATTCCGTATTAATAGCAAGTGGGGTACCTCCAGCACGTGGTTAGTAATTATTGATAAGTTTATAAAAATCACGTCAAACAAAGGTCCAATATTTGCATAACTTATACCGTAATCCTTCATAACCGAAAGGTAGGTTTAACTTATTTTTATCTTATTTACAGTTTCATAGCTTGTTCTTAACACTCTGAAACCATAACTTCAAATATTAGTTTTATCAAAGAGACTAAAATTTTCCGTGCCATTTTTAAGTAAATGTGCCTAAATTTGGCCAACACAAAAATCGACGAAAAATTAAATCGGTTTAATTTAAAAGCCTTAAAATGTTGTAAAATGTTTAAGAACAGATTTATGGAGGGGGTACTGGGGTAAATACCCCCCTTCGATACTTCTAAATTTGAGCTAATAGCTATTTCAGCTATTTGAGCTAAAGTGTTCCAATTTTGCCACCTTACCCTAAACTTTGTTTCACTGTTTACTACAGATGTCTACAAAGGAATGTTTAGCATAAAACTAAGCATACGCTGTGGGAATAAACCTCAAAGACTAAACCGTTTTCTTGATGTTAGTCTTAAGACAAACATTGACAGACATTTCTTCTTCTAGTAGAATGCTTTTTAAGTTAAACGGTACATTTTAATTAAACCAAAAATACAGTATTTAATGTTTGACGAGGTGAGGTTTTATTATAAAACCAATTTTTAGGCGCTTGATTCATAAAATATCAATTTAATGGCAATAGACACGGTCAAGTCCTACGTCACAGTTTACAGAAGTGCATAAAAATACTATTTGTGAATTTTTTTTAGGCAACCAACATTACGGAACAAAGAAAATGGTTATTCTTTTCTTATTCTGTGTTTCCAACATTGGCCTTTTTAAAACATTACTTAAAGAAAAATAAGAGAGTTTTTTTAGGTCCCTTTGGTGTAAATATGTTCCTTTATATCTTATTCACGATATTTTAATTTAAAATTATCCGAGAATCCACCGCAAGAATTAAAAAATCCCTTATTAATCTGATGATCACCCACCAAGATGTCAGCTTTAAACGGAAATTGCTTTAGAAAGCAACCATATCAAGGGGTATGGTTTGTTCTAGTGAGTAGAAAACAATGTTACCTTTACCATGGTACTTATTAGACCTCTTTGAGTTTAAAATTCATATCTTGGAGTGTGCACAACATTAACACATAAACTGTATATTATAGAGTTTTACAATGAACTAAACTTAAAATATCGAATTTAAGACATTATGGCACATTTTTATACCAAGGGTTCCCTAAGAAAGCCTATTATTCTCACAAAATATTGTTCTAAAAAGTGGCTAAATCTGACAGAATCAAAATTCTACTTCACAGACAGTTTTTTAATGTAGATCTGTGATCTGTGACGTAGGAGTTGACCATCTCTATTCAGCAAATAAATGTTTATAGATGCACAGAGTATAATACCTACATGAAAAATGAATCTAAAAAGTGCACCGAATTACATAAAGAAAGCCACACAAAGTTTATGACACTTCATATAATTTATTGTGCGAACACAAATAAAACTAAAACTTGCTCCATAATATTACCCAGTAGTTTGCGGTCGTCATTGCAGTTTACAGTTGAGTAATATAATATTAAGGAACCGAGTATGGACTATACAAATATCTCTTACTGAATGATGATGCTTTGCTATGTTTTCATATTTGTTATAAAATATATTAGCAAAAGATACGAAAGTGACCCAAAAAGTTTTAGTTGTATCAAAAGTCTGACAAAAATATTGTACCTAATGATTTGTGAAGTCAGATTTTCGACAAAAAGAAACATCTGATTTATATGAAACCATAATACGTTCGTAGCCCTACTTTTCTAGTTTTCAAAGCTACATTTAGATTTTATGCAGGGTGTCCAAAAAATGGCGAATAAACGCGATGGTACGTTGTTGGAGCATGTCTAGGGAGCCCCAGAAAATTGTTAAAAAAAATTTCAAATACCCTCGGAGATATATGAGGCCCAAAAGTGCGAAACTTTAAACGCTTCTATCTTAAAGATAACAGCACATATCAACGAAAGAAATGGCGAAATACAAAGGCACAATCTATTTAAAATTATTTTACCATTTGTTTAACTTTTAAATGGTCAAATTACATTTTTATAACCAATTTAATTTTACAAACATTTTATGAAATGAAGCTGACAACGATGTCATTGTGATCTAAATGCAAAAATGTATGCTCAAGAATCTACAGGGTGTCTCAAAATGGGCGCCCACGGACCCCGAGGCGTGGTTGAGGAACACAAACGATATACAAAATCAGAAACAAAAATTTTATTGGGGGCCCCATTTCAAAAATATGGGGCTGCAAACTTAGCAAAGTTTGGCAACACTGTTAATTTAAATCCGCTTAGTTTAAAAAAAATCAAGTTAGTAGGTGAACAAACATGAAACTTGACATTAGGAAATAGGTTAATGTTTATTTTTAATTTTAAAAATACAAAATAGTTTGAATACCTTAATTTTATACTTCTTTCTTTATAAAATGTAACAAATCAATAAAATCATATCCTAATTGGTAAAAACTAATGTATGTTCGAAATAACAACAAAATTGTTAAAAATTACGGCCATAACAAAGTAAGTTTAGACTTTTCTGGTAACACATCTATTATTGTTCTTCACGAGGTTCTTCATTTGGGGAATGATAGTAATTCTGCATTGGGGCTCACATTGGAACTTATTTCATTCAAAAAACAAATTTCTGATGCTGCTCCAAACTAAACACCTTTACCATTTGGATCAAATCGGCTGTATTCTCACAGGAACTTTATTGGGGCACTTAATGTTGTGGATTCGTATTACCATATTTCTTGTTAGTAAAAGCGAATCATTTAAAAAAAACTTTAATTAAAAATTGACGCAAACAATAAATTAATGACACTTATCACTGATAAATAAAATTTATGCCCAGTATCCCTTAGTTACGAGCATGGCAACTTTAATCAAAATCAAAAGGTAAGACAATGTTGCCGCATAAATTTTGGGGTAATATTCTAAAAATTAAAATTCATTTTTTATGGCAAATAAACATCATTGGACCGAAATTTTGCAATAAATAATTAGTTTTACTCCCTGCTTTTCAATAATTAAGTAAATTATGTTTTATTATTACTTAAGAAAGTCGCTATAAGGGTGCAAAGTTTGTACCTTTGAAGCCCCATATCTTTGGAATGGGCCCGCACAAAAAATTTTCGTTACTGATTTTGTAAATCGTTTGTGTTCCTCTACCACGCCTTGGGGTCCGTGGGCGCCCGTTTTGAGACACCCTGTAGATGAGCTTTTATGATGTATTTTACACACTGTGTTGCCGAACTTGTGCATTTTTTTCGATGAATATAACAGATGGATTTTTTTTGACCATTTTAAAGGAATCCCTGAGAATGCCCCAAGAGCGTACCATTGCGTTTATGCGCCATTTTTTGCACGCCCCGTATTTAATCGTTAAGTCTTTTTGTTGTAAGTAGTTCATGTTGAATTTTGCCATTGAAAGCAACCGACGTAGAATATTTTACAACGACTCACTGAAAATACGATTTCTGTTATTTACATTAGCATTGTTTTCGATTTCAATAACTTTATTAAATTTATGTCAAACGGCAAGAGCTTTCTCTCTACTCCAACCGAGACTCCAACTCAATTCTCAAGCTAAATTAAATAATAAGCTCGTAGTAAAACAATGAATTGGAAAAAAATATTTACTTAGGAGTTTTATGCATTTGAAGAAAATTGAAAATTAAGTTGTTTGTGTCACAAAAAGAAATTGGTTTCATTTTAAAATGTAATTTAATAAGTTATAACTTTTGTGGTTAAAAAAAGGTTTGCTCGGATTTTACTTTATATGTAAAAGGTGCCCCATCAACAAAAAACATAGCAATTCTAACAAAAAATTTATACAACATCCAGATTTTTTATATGTGTTAAAACATCTATTCAGGAAGCTAAATCCACAAAATGCACACCAATAAGAGTTTAGGGTTGGCGTGGAAGTTCCCTAAAAAAACCCTTTTAATTAGCGACATTAGATCACGATGGATCTGCACCAAATTTTACAAATAGATGCTAAATAAGATTTTAAAAAGATTTTTGGAAAATTTATTTCTGTACAAAAATTCTTTTGCCCCCTAAATGGCCCCCGAAGAGTAATATTCCATCATGTTGAACAAAATTTTGCAAATAGGTTCTAAAAAATTTAGAATTAAATTTTTAAATTAAAAAAATGTGTGAACCTTTCTAAAAGATCCTTTTCCAAAATGAGACAAAGGAATTTTTTTAGAAAAAAGTATGAGGTATAAGTTTTTGCATTTGCATCTGTTTACCAAGTTTGGTTTTAATCCAACATAATTGAATATTATTCTTCGGAGGGGGCCAGAAACCTTTTTAAAATCTTATTTAGCACCTATTTGTAATTTAGTGCAAATTCATCATGATTTAATTATGCAAATTAAAGGGGGCCTTTTCGGAGGCTTCCACGCCAACCCTAAACACTTATTGGTGTGCGAATTGTGGATTTAGCTTTTTGAATAGATGTTATAGCTGCTATATATGTGTACATTTTTTTCAAAATAAAAATCCATTTATCTTGGCTTAAGTAAATGGTCGGTGTGCTAGTTTTTAACTAAAATTTAATTACATTTCGAATTAAGATTACCTTAAAAAATCCAAAAATGAAAAAAGTCTGCTGGTAACATTTACCCGAGCATTTACCAAATGGTGGGATAAAGTGGGATTCACAATGAAAATTAGCTTGCATCTTGTAAGAGTTAAGGTAGCTTGCAAGAGCTTAAAATATGTATTTGAGATATGCAATTCACAATGAATTAGCTTGCATGAGCTCTTACAAGCTAATTCATTGTGAACGACATTGCCTAAATACATATTTCAAGCTCTTGCAAGCTACCTTAATTCTTACCGGATGCAAGCTAATTTTTATTGTGAATAAAGCTTAAACGTTTCTAAAAATGCCTTCTCCCGGAAGACAAAGTAAAAGATGCGATCCTGTACGCACTATGTGGGAAAAAAATGTGTGGTAGTTTATAAATACTTGTTGCGTAATGTCGAATAATAACTAATAAACTTTGCAAAAGGCACGTAAAGGATCTGCAAATTAAACATGATATTGTGTTGTTTCAGACGAAACCTATCACAGTGACCTGTGCCGGAATGATTTGGCTAATTGCCACAATCCTCGCTCTTCCTGATGCCATCCGAACCCAAGTAGTCCACAGGGCCATTAGCAAGTAAGTGTTCATCAAAGATTTTACATCACTAGATACTAGTAGACTACTATCCATTCATGATTTAAAAAAACCGCAGTCACCTATGAAAATTGGAACCTTTTGATTGATTGAATTTTCCACAAAGTTGGCATAACATTTCTCATTTACTGACAATAAAAATTCAAAAATTCCAAAATTAATATGACAGTTACATAAAACAGGCGTAAAAATTGTAAAAAAGAATCGATTTCTGCTTGAGATGTGAGAATTTATAAAGAAAATTGTAGAAATTTTTATAAAAGTGCTAATTTATCCTATGATACCTAATAGGACTTCTTAACAGTGAGTACTTACATAAATAATTCCTATTTTGTGTAAACTTTTAAATGTTTTAATAATGAGGGCATTATAAAGTAATTTAATAATAAAATAAATACTTTTAAATATTTTAAGACCATTGTTTTTAATTCAGATGCCCCGAACATGTTTTTAAATGCATTTTTAAATTTTTTTGACTTTTCTTACATAACCAGCAAACATAAGTGACATTATTGACAATATACAGGGTAAAATCTGTCACCCTGTGGCTCGTCTACTCTGTTTTAAATAAATGGTGAATGGATTAGTAGGTGGTTATATAAAAAAGAGTCCGATTTAAGACCATTTAAGGGGAAAAGCCAGCGTAAAATTATTTTAGCAAAAGGTCTGTTTTTCTGATGTTAAAAAAATATTTTTTTTGCCAAAAAAGTTTTACATTTATAAGCTTTGTTCGTTGTGACCAAAATCCCAGTTTTAAACTAGTTCAAACTGTCAAAGTCTGCCCACATAAAAAAAAAAAAGAAGTTATGCGCAGGATTTTTACACGTATTTCATACCTGTGGACTAGTTTGGTTTGGGATTTTGGTCACAACGAACAAAGCTATAATTTACAATAAATCCGCATCTAATAGTGTCAAATCTTTGGAGTATCAATTTACAGTTGTTCCCTTGGTTGTTCACCAGTTTTAAATGGCTATTTTATTATTTATTAATCTATTAAAACGGATTTTGTTCATTTGCCTAATTACCCTTACATTGAAAGGCATGATTTTGCTAAGCTAAAATGGGATTGTAAAAATTTGTAAAACTAAAAGCATTGTCAATTTAATCCTTAATACGGTAATGTTTGGGAATAAAAAGCCCTTTAGGGCCGGTTGCACTGCAATTATTAACTGTTCCTTAAAATCTAAGTGACTGTTTTTCATAGAAAACACAATTTTAAACAATGTTAATGCTACAGTTGTCAAACTCTGTTTATGGTAAACAGTCACTTAACTTTAAGGAACACTTAAGAATGTGCGGTAAATCCGGGCATTAGACTTTCTTTTTAGCCCTACGTCACAGTTCACAGAAGTGCATTAAAATACCATCTGTGAAATTTTTTTAGGCAACCAACATTACGGGCCAAAGAAAATGGTCATTTTTTTCTTATTCTGTGTTTCCAACATTGGTCTTTATGAAACATTATTTAAAGAAAAATAAGTTTAGGTCCCATTGGTGTAAAAATGTTCTTTAATATATTATTTACGATATTTTAATTTAAAATTACCCGAGAATCTACCGCAAGAATTAAAAAATCCCTTATTAATCTGATGATCATGTTGACCCACCAAGATGTCAGCTTTAAACGCAAATTGCTTGAGAAAGCAACCATATCAAGGGGTATGGTTTGTTCTAGGTAATAGAAAAACATGTTAATTTTACAATGGTATTTACCAGACCTCTTAATATGGTTGCTTTCTCAAGCAATTTGCGTTTAAAATTCACATCTTGGAGGGTGCACAACATTAACACATAAACTGTATATTATAGAGTTTTACAATGAACTAAACTTGATATATCAAATTTAAGACATAAAAGCACATTTTTATATTAAGGGTTTTCTAAGAAAGCCTTTTATTTTCACAAAATATTGTTTTAAAAAAGTGGTTAAATCTGACAGAATCAAAATTCTACTTCACAGACAGTTTTTTAACGTGGAAGAATTGACAGTAATTGTCGTCTTATAGAGTGGCGCCATGCATCATTCCTTCTCTGTCATACAGATTATGTCATCAATTGTGATTGTAAGTTGTAATTGTTGTCACTTTGGCTATAACGTTGATGACATAATCTGTATGACAGAGAAGGAATGATGCATTGCATTTAGAGTTATTTATTTGCTATTTAAAGGTGTGTCTATCAAGAAGCACTAACAAAAAATCTCTTTTACAGCAACAGATCCATCATGATTTGTACTCCATTCCCGGAAGATAAAATTTACGCGCAATATAACGTGGTGATCAAGTCAATGGTTTATTACTTTATCCCCTTGAGTATTATATCTTGTTTTTATGTGTTAATGGCTATTCGACTGCATGCTTCCGCCAAGGAAATGCCAGGGGAGGTGATGAAAGCAGGACAATGTCATGCTCATCAGGCCAAGGCTAGAAGACATGTTGCTAGGATGGTTCTTATTTTTGTGTTTTGTAAGTATCTTCCTACATGTGTTTTTTATTGTTTTATTAGCGGAAGTGCAGTTATCCTGTTTAAGTGTTGTTTTATTGCATTTTAAGAAAAAGTACGACCAATAAAATAAGTAGAATCATTAACTCTTATGGTGGGTTTATACTACTTCCTTACCTTAACATCTTTTCTCTTAACTTTATTAACTTGTACGTCAAAGACCAATATATGTTATAAGCAATTCTTACCAAGAATATATAACAGTAAGATTTTTTATATGTCTCCAAGACGCTAAATTCACAAAATGTACACTCATAATAGTTTAGGGTTGGCTTGGAAGCCCCCCAAAACGTCCCCTTTAATTTGCAACATTAGATCACGATGGATCTGCACCAAATTTTACAAATAGGTAATAAATAACATTTTAAAATTATTTAAAAAAAATTATTTGTCTAAAAAATTTTCTTCGCCCCCTAAAAGGCACCCTAAGAGTAATATTTAATCATGTTGGGTTTACACTAAACCTTGCAAATATATGCAAAACAAGACATTTAAAACCTTAAAATTATACATACAGGGTGTTACTAAATAAGTAGGAAAAAAATTCAGGGGGTAATTCCTGAACCCATTTTAAGAAAAAAAGTTCCTATAAACATATGCCCGATTTTGACTTTTTTTTTTTCTTACAGCCCCCTAAGGGCACTATTTACCCGTTTTTTTAAATTTTACAAAGAGGAAAATATTTCTAGTAATTAGATAAATCAAATAGATTCTATAAAAATTTTTGAAAAAATTATTCTTTTCGAAATTATAGCGAAAAAACTGATTTTTTAGGGGTTTTTGAGGGAGCTGTATCTCAAAAACGAAGGATTTTCGGACACATGTTCATATGAACTTTTTTTCTTCAAATGGGTTCAGGAATTACCCCCTGAATTTTTTCCTACTTATTTGATAACACCCTGTATTTAAAAAAAAAATGTCTTACTTTCTACGGTATAAAGGATTTTTTTAAGAAAAAAAGTATGAAGTATTTGTTTCTTAGCACCCTATTTTGCATCTGTTTACCAAGTTTGGTTTAAATCCAACATGATTGAATATTACTCTTCGGGGGCCATTTAAAGAGCGAACAATAAGCAAAGGAATATTATTGTGAAATAATGTTTACCAAAAACATTTTAAAATCTTATTTAGCACTGTTGCAAATTAAATAGGGTTTTGTTGGAGGCTTTCACGCCAACCCTAAACACTTATTAATTAGTGTGCATTTTGTTAATGAAGCTTCCTGAATAGATGTTATAGTGCATACAGGTGATCCCAGAATTGGCGCACTACCTGTATGGTACGCTGTTGGGGCATGCCTAGGAATCCCCAAAAAATTCTTAAAAAATTCATCTTATATACCCTCGGAGAGATTGGGCCCCAAAGTGCAATATTTTAAACGCATGTACCTTAAAAAAAAACGGCACATAATAAAGAAAAATATGGCTTGATACAAAGGCATAGTTTCGGACATAATCTATCTTAAAACTATTCTACTATTTGTTTATCTTTAAAATGGTCAAATAACATTTTTATTATCAATTTAATTTTACAAAATTTTCATGAAATAAAGCAAAAAATAGATAGGTTTTTAAGTGCCCTTTTTTTAACAGAATTGCCGCATTTATCGAACATTAGGCCTGTTTTCCTCAGAGATAAGAAAAGATAGATTTTTTTAAATAATTTTTTAAGGATCCCTAGGCATTCCCCAACAGCGTACCATACAGATAGTGCGCCAATTCTGGGACAGCCTGTATAAAAAATCGGGCCGTTATATTAACGTACTGACAAACTCAAAATTAAGTAAATTACTCGAAAATTAAAATCTTATTTAAAAATCAAATTAACTTCACTTAACTTAATTTAAATCAGTTTTAGTTTTATTAAATACTAAAACTAATAATTTATAAAAATACTGATTTGTGCTGATAAACGGAAACAAAAAACAAATTTAAATACATCGAAGTGAATAAAACCCTGACTAAAATAACATATTTTTGTAAAATTGTTTTTAAATGTTATTCATTTGAAAAAATTAAAACAATTTATGCCTTCAAGCTAAAATTGCCTAGTATTGCGTATATTTTGATGTATTTCGATTTTAAATAATAATTTTCATTTTGATCGTAATAAGCTTGTAATAATTATACTCTTGATATGACATTGCTTTCTAATTAGTAACTACTGAGGATACATCGTAGTTTTGACTTATAACTAATAATATGCGCGCATTATTATATCCGATTACTAAAACAAATATGCATTAGATCTATTCCAGTTATACATAGTAACCTATTCATTTGCTAAACAATGGTATTGTTTAATTAATTAATAATTTTAGTAACTAAGTGCACAACCAAAATTTGCATTTCAATTGATTCTATGTAACTTATAGTGGATTCACAAATTTATTTTTAAGAATCATTTAAATTTGTGGGGCGATAATTTTCGCCCAACACTTTCTTTATTTAGACCACTAAACAATGGTTTTATTTTTAAAATTTGGCCTAGTATAGGTATAGTATGATTTTGTGTTGATAAATGGCACTAATGGGTAAAGTTAAGAGATGCCCGAGCATATCGCCTTTTCGTCAAAATAAAAGAAATAAACAGTTAACTTCAACGCTTCTTTTAAAGGGGAATGTCGCGAAGCATAGAAACTATGGTTATGTAATGTTGCTTGCCTAAAATCAACAAAAAACTGCACTTTCTGGTCATTGCTCAGTGGGTTCATAAGAGTTAATTTTAATTAAAAATTGTGCTTACCAGCAACATAAATAAACAAAGCACAAGTTGACATATTTTAAAGGTCATTCAATAAGCGTTTAAATACAGAATTTTGGCAATTTAGAAGCACTATTTTTTTTGCATTTTAAATTACCAAAATTCTGTATTTAAACGCTTATTGAAGGACCTTTAGAATATTTCAACATGTGCTTTGTTTATTTATGTTGTTAGTAAGCACAATTTTTAATTAAAATTGACTCTTATAAATCCACTGAGAAATGACCAGAAAGTGCTGTTTCTTGTTGATTTTAGACAACCAATATTACAACGAAATGACATACTATCCATTCAGGTTTTAAAAAAACCGCAGTCACCTATGAAAACTAGGACCTTTTTCTTTGAAAAGTTGAATTTTCCACAAAGTTAGCATTACATTTCTAATTTACTGACACTAAAAATTCTAAAATGCCAAAATTAATATGACAGTTACATAAAACAGGCGTGAAAATTGAAAAAGAGAATCGATTTCTGCTTGAGATGTGAGAATTTATAAAGAAAACTGTAGAAATTTTTGTAAAAGTGCTAATTTATCCTATGATACCTAAAAGAATTTCTTAACAGTGAGTACTAACATAATTAATTCCTATTTTGTGTAAACTTTTTAATGGTTTAAAGATTAATGCATTATAAAGTAAATTAATAATAAAATAAATATTTCTGTATATTTTTTTTTTCCTATTTTATTGGCGTAGGCAGTTAGCCCTTTGCGCCAATTGTATATTTTAAAACCATTGTTTTTAAATGCATTTTTTTATTTTTTTGACTTTTCTTACATAACCAGCAAACACAAGTGACATTAATGACAATATACAGGATAAAATCTGTCACCCTATGGCTCGCCTGCTCTAGTTTAAGTAAATGGTGAATGAATAGTAGTAATGTATTTTATTAGAAATATAAAGCTATCTGTCAATAAAACATTTATTTTTACAACCAAACGTACTTGCAAAAGATGTGTTCGCCAACTGTCATCAGAAATGGGTGAAATGGCTATTTTTATACTCGCTTTTGTAGCTTTTTAGTAGACACTTAATATTGAAATAAAGAAAATCTCACAGTTGCTGTTTTGTTTCAGTGTTTTTCATTTGTTTCCTGCCGTTCCACGTTTTTATGTTGTGGTTTCATCTGGACCCGACGTCTGAAGATACTTATAACGAATGGTGGCATGCACTTAAAATTATTGGATTTTGTCTGAGGTAAGTCCGACAATACCGAAAGTAAAAGACAAGACTGTTTTAGCTTATCCATAAAATTAATAGTTTTTGAGACTGAGGCCGCTTGATTAAAGTTAAAAATCAGAAAGTAGCGCCAGCAATTTTAATTTTGTTAAAATTTGCAATTTAAATTTCTCCGTGCTAGACCAGTGCAAATATCGAGGGAGCAAATAAAAACGGCCCATAAGTAGGCCATGGGGATTGTCAAAATATTGTTAATTGGCAGATTTTACATTGTTTATAGCCTACTTAGGGGTCGTTTTTATTTGCTTACCCGATACATATTTTAGACAAAGATAAGCCCATATAACATTGATTATTCCACTCCTCTCATATACTGCAATCTGAGGTGTCATTTCCTTCGTTTTATACTGATGAAACTGTATTTTTCTTGATAAAACCTACAGTAGCTTTTTTGGAATTAAGTAGCCGCTGATTTTGACTTACAGCAACCAAATTTCTTTTTTAGTCTGGGTTTGAATAAAAAATTTTAATGTAGCTACAATTAACTCGTGAAATAATCTTACCAAATATCATTCATGCTTTGAATTTCCTTCGATAAATTTTTTCAAACTTCCGTGCAAATTTGACAAAAAAATTCCGACAGCCCTCAAATTTAACACTCAATTTGATTATCAAGCAACAAATTTTCAAAAATTTATTAGATAAATTCAAAAGCATTCATTATATTGCCTTTAACTATGTATATGCAGACCATCAAAACATAAAAATAGTTTAGAGGTCTTTATATAATTTTAGCTGCCTCTAAAACTGATTTCAAACGTTTTATGTAAACGTAAAAGCGGCAAAAATTTTAACGGTCTCTAAAATTGAAAAGGTAGGTTGCAGAACAAAGATTATAATGCAGAATAAATCCCTTCACATTAAAAAACATAATAAACATGATCTGATGATAACAAAACTTACAAAGTAAGTCACATTGTGAAATTTTAATTCTTGGCGCATTCGCCATTTTTGGTTTAATTTCCATTCTGTGCTTGCCCGCCGCATTCGCCATTTTATGTTAATAATAAACTACGTTTCAATTTCATCGATCTTCTTATCTGTGCTCCTAGAAGCTCGTATAAGTCATCTCCGTTGAGCTCCCGTCAATTCTACTATGTAGCACATCTACATCTACATGAAGGCCCCATCGTATATTAAAACTAAAAACTAAATGTAGTTTTATAAACTAGTAAAATTGGGCTACAAACGTATTATGCGGTATTATGGTTTTATATAAATCGCATATTTCTTTGTGTCCAAAAACCTGACTTCAAACACCATTTTAATATGTTTGTTTTTTAAAGTAAAATAACCGATTTAAATAATACGTAAGTTGCCCTATTTTTTTAGTTTTCAAAACTACTTTTAATTTTAATATACGATGGGGTCCTCATGTAGATGTGCTACTTACTTAGTAGAATTGACGGGAGCTCAACGGAGATGACTTATACGAGCTTCTATGCGCACAGATTAGAAGATCTATGAAGTTGAAACCCAAGCCTTAAGTAAGTAAGCTTGATTTATAGATGAATTAACTTAACTTCACTTAGAATTAACGTATCGTGAAATATAGTGAAATGAATTATACCAAAGATGAAATCGCATTTATACATCCAATTCACTTTTATTGCTGACTAAAGCGATACCGTTAGCGGGTAGCCAAACTAACAAAAATGGATCTTCTAGAAAATAAGGCCTTGGATTCAAAAAGATAAACATGAGAGTGCGCTGGACTGATAAAATGAAGTATGCCTTGCTACGAATCACTTTTTGTCTTCCATAAAATGTGACATTTTTCTCTTGTTGAAATTGTCAATTGACTGAACTTTACGTTTACTTATAGGTTATATTTTTTAATTTTGACAAGTCTCTGCTAATTTAAGGAAAAGTGAGCATCTTCACTAAAGCCATCTATCGGCTACTAGACAAAAATTTTAAAATTACAAAGATAATCGAAGAATAGATACTAATGTCGGAAAAAATACGATTCTAACATTTACAGATAGATGGCGTTTACTGTTCTTAATTAAGGTGTAATCTTGTTCTATAAATGCATTAATTTAGTCGAGTCAAGTTAGGTGGAGTTAAGTAGCTTTGACTCGTGTTAAGTTAATTTAATTAAACTATAAATTATACTTAGTGCATAATGTGGCGTTAATTTACGTAAACTTTAAATCAGCCTTAAGGAAAGCAATAATAGAAGTAAAAATTACGTTTTATGAATAGGGCTTTGCCAGAGTGTTTTACCCCCGGTTTCGTAGTTTTATTCGATTAGTTACAATGTCGTAATGAACCACTGCTATAGACTGTCTTTTTGTTAAGGCATTTTTGTAGAATGTGGTGCATTGTTTTCTGATATTATCCAATTAGACATTGTTTCAAATTGCAAAGAGCCTTTTATTCGTGTTCCACTTTAATGTGAAAGAAACTCTAATTATTATACGCTCAAGCTGTATAAGCGTCACAAAAGGGTCTGTATTGCGTTTAGTCTGCAAGTTTCTACAGATTTTAAACTAGAGGTGATCCCTAGAAATTGTTAATAAAAATCTTATATATCCTTGGAGATATAAGGCCCCAAAGTGCATAATTTAAAACGTTTTTAGCTTAAAGATAAAAGCACATTAACGAAAAAAATTGCTAAATACAAAGGCACAATTTAAAATTATTTTGGCATTTGTTTACTACTTAAATAATACAGTCAACCCGTATTTTGGACATTGACAAAAGTTCAAGTAAGACCGCCGTTATAACTGGGGGTTCAAAATGTAAAACATCAAATTGGGCGTATCTCTACTTGTCTTGGAAACGGGGTTATGGCGGGTCAGTTGGGGGAACTGACCCCCTTCAATTTGTTATGTAAGATCACGGTGGAACTGCGCCAAATTTTAAAAGTAGATGTCAAATAAGGTTTAAATGATTTTCGTAAAAAATATTTATCAAAATAAATTCCTTCACCCCCTAAATAGCCCCCAAAGAGACATATCCAATCACGTTGGATTACCACCAAATTGTGCAAAATAGATACAAAATAAGATGCTAAAAAACTTTCTCTTAAAATTTTTTCTCCAAAAATAATTTCTTAACCCCAAAAACGAGGGGGGCCCCTTAAGAAAGTAATACAAATTTTTGTTAAAAAAAAGTTGTTTTTTTTATTAACTTATTTTACATCGGTCTATTTCTGCAACTTATGGCTTAATACCGATGCTCTGAATGAGACTACCCCCAACCGAGAAGTTTTGTCGTATTCCATCCTTTTCCAAAGATGGGTAGAGCTCTTTTACTTTTTCGCTGTGATTTATTGTACCAACACAATTTTGACAACACTGGTATGCCTGAGTTCTTTCCATGGTTTTCCTCGGCCGCGAAGTAAATGCTTTACCAGAAGAATAAAAATCGGCCATGGACGTGAAAAAATGAACATCACTTAAACCTTTTGGAATTTAACCATCTTCCATTTTATAATGTTCATTTGTACTTATTTTTGTCATGTATTTATAATATCATACGAATATATATATATATACGTGCACATGTGCACACGGGACCGCATCTTTTACTTCGTCTTCCAAGCGAAGGCATCACTAGAAAAATTTATCTTACCAGTAAATGTTACCAGCAGACTTTTTTCATTTTTGGATCACTCCCGGGTTTGAACCCGGGTCACTTTGGTGAGAGGCAGTGATGCTTACCTTGACACCGTGCATGCTGGCTAAAAAAAAAAAGTTATTAAGAAATATTTTTTGGCATCTTATTTTGCATCTTTTTGCATCTTTTTGCATTTGGCGTAAATCCAACGTAATTGGTTTTTACTTTTTGGGGGCTCTTTAGGGGGTAAAGGAATTTTTTCAGAGGTAATGTTTTTACAAAAATTTTTATAACCTTATTTAACATCTATTTGCAAAATGTGGTGCCCTTCCACCGCGATGAATTGAAGGGGGTCCTTTGGGAGGCCATAACTCCCTTTCTGCAATAGGTAGATGTACGTCAGTTACATCATAGATATAAAAAAGATGGTCCTACCCGAAATTTTGTCGATTAGATGTCCAAATACGGATTGACTGTACTAATATGCAATTTTGTTCGCATTTACCAAATGGTTTTTTAATATCTAAAAAAATACCTATTTAAAAACTTTACTTGATCGTATAAAATCCATATTTTTATTGCATCGTTTCGTGGTAATAAACCACAACCTTTTATATTATTTTTCAATTTTTAATAAAACATGTGCACAGATTTCGTACGTGTACAAACAAAAGCGCACTCAATATTTATAAGCACAAACATTCATTAAATCTACTCACAAACAACTCTCAAACACCACTTGTACGAAAATTTTTAAAAGTTTCTAAAACATTTAGCTTCAATGCATATACGTGAAGGGCCTGCATATTATTTTCCTCAAAAAGTCTTGTTGCACTACACTACACTTTGTTTGAAGCAGAATAAATAAGCAAAAATTTTCAACAGTAAAGTGCACATTCAGTTTTATTCTTTGCCTTTTAAACATTTGAAAGAATGGTGCAAACATCATAAAATTCTATTGTTTAAGGTAAAGAAAAATCCCTGTTGAGTAAAGTTTTATTAACAATAAAAATTAGCTTGCATTTTGTAAGAATTAAGGAATCTTGAAAGAGCTCAAAATGTGTAGAGTGCCAGAAAGAACTGACAGATATTGTCGCTTTATAGAGTGGCGCCATGCATCATTCCATCTCTGTCATACAGATTCTGTCATCTTTAGAATCAAAGTGATAACAATTACAACTTACAATTACAATTTATGACAGAATCTGTATGACAGAGATGAAATGATGCATGGCGCCACTCTATAAAGTGACAATTCTGTCAATTATTCCAGGCACTCTAAAAATGTGTATTTAGGCTATATCCTTCACTATGAATTAACTTGCATAAGCTCTTGCAAGCTAATTCATTGTGAATGATATTGCTTAAATACATATTTTAAGATGCAAGCTAAATTTCATTGTAAACGAAGCTTAATTAGCAATAAAAATAAATGCTATGGTACTTACGCTGTTGGGGCATTCTTACAAAACCCTAGAAAAATATAAAAAAAAATAATCTGCCATACTGGGTGCGACAGGGTGTTACTAAATAACTAGGAAAAAATTCAGGGGATAATTCTTAAACCCATTTTAAGAAAAAAAAATAATGTGTTCGAAAATCCTTCGTCTCTGAGATACCGGGTACCAAAATTTCTAAAAAAAATTTTAGATTGCTAAGAAACTAAACCAGATATTTATTTGAAACTTAGCACGGGTAGCTTCCTTGCTTTAAGGCATAAGGTAAAATTATAAATTTTAATTGAAGGGGGGTTCCCCGTATTTCAGAAACGAAGGATTGTCGTACACATGGTTATACGAGAAGCAAATTACCTAGATGGGCAGATTGTGTACACTAATTCACAAATTCTTCACAAATTCTCAACAAATTCTTAAAAAAATGTCGACTAATTCTTTCATTGAATTGCTCCTGGTGTTTATATGAATTACCACCTGATGACTTTATTTCTAGTTATTTGGTAACACCTTGTATTTATGAAGGAAAATGGGAGCAAAGTTGGATAATTTCGGCAACAATGTGAAATAACAATAATCTCATCTAGATTCATGATCATAAATTTTCGCATAAAATTTTTATTGAAATTGTAGTCAGGTTTATTTCATAAAATTTTTATAAAATTAAATTGTATATAAAATGGTTAAATAATTTTAGATTGATTGTGCCTTTGTATTTAGCCATTTCTTTCTTGCTGGTAAATTTTCAAGATATAAGTGTTTAAAGTTTCGCATATTTGGGCCTCATATCTCCAAGGGTTTATAAGATAGATTTTTTTTTAATTTTCTGGGGCTCCCTATACATATACCCCAACAACGTACCATCGCGTTTAGGCGCCATTTTTTTGACACTCTATATGAGAGACATTTTTTAAATCATTTTCTTGGGGTCCCATCGCACGCCCCAACGTACCATCGCGTTTAGGCGCCAATTTTTGGCACACAGTACAAAATTTAATTAAGCTTCGACTTGAAACTAAAACATAAATTTAAACATTAACCGATTTCAAATAATATTCAAACAAATATCTAAGAGGAAAATTCTAAGGTTTTGACTTTTACTTAACTCTAGTTTCACACTATACTTTGCGACAAATAACTGCATCAGGTTTAATCATGGTCGGTATGTTTGCTCGCAATAACTGTCTAACAATAACAAAAAAACGGCATTGTAACATAGGATTCTACAACTTAAAGCACTTTATATTCTCACGAAGTAGCACTAGAGTATCTTTTGCTATTTTTCAGCAATAAAACCTCTCTTTTCGTTTTAAAAAGTTCCAAACAATTCGTCAACGTCTCAACGGTATAGTACACACTGAAACAAACCATTAAAATTAAATTGCTGGCTCGCCCACAGTATAAAATAAACTTTCATCAGCCAATTTCTTAGTTAATACATTCTTAATAAAGCGTGCTCTAAAGTTGCCAACTTCTTGAGGCAAAAAAAACTATATGATTAATTGAATTGCCGATTTTCGTTTCGGTTCCCGCGAGAGTCCCATGAACTTTTACAACACACATAAGGATGAGTTTAGGTAAACTGATCTTGTAATTTATTAAGCCCCCCTTTGGGAGTGTATATCAATACAGTGACATGTAGTGTTTTTTGTTCTAGCTTTCTGAACTCTTGTGTCAACCCTGTGGCTTTGTATTGCGTCAGTGGAGTGTTTCGATCGCATTTTAACAGATATCTATGTTGTAAAGGGCCGAGATGGTTCAGAGGGTCAATGAATACCACAAACTGCGAGACTAGTTTTCAGTCTACGTATCGGCGACGTCTTACTATGGTAAGTTTGTTTTGTTTACTTTTGTTCCTTAGTTTGCTGTTCACACTAGCAAACTTTGATACACAAAATACTGTAATATAGAGTTTTACGTTATGTGCCAAACCGGCGGCGCATTCGCCATAGTTTTTAGCAGAATCCTCTAATGTCATAGTTGGGAATTATTCCTTTTAAATTAATCGATTGATGATTACGATTACTTGTAATCAGAGATAAAATCATAAATAATTATGTTAAGTTAAAAAAAATAAAGACAGTTCATTAAAATGGGTATATACATTTTTAAACTAACTATAGAAGGGTCCACATTGAGTCCCTCATAAAATATGGCAAAGCAACTAAACAACCATCATTAATAATATGATAAAATTATGGCCAAATTACGCGAAACTTACCCAAACAAATTATGACAGTGTACCTCTTTCTTGTGAAATCAAATGTACGTTGTTGTGGCATGTATAAAAATCCATAAAAAATTGTCCAAAAAAAAATCTATCTTGCATACCCTCAGAGATATAAGGCCCCAAAGTGCGAAACTTGAAACGCTTTTATCTTAAAAACAACTATTAACTATTAACAAAAAATATAGCTTAATACAAGGGCACAGTTTATCTTAAATTATTTTATAATTTGTTTATCCTTAAAATGTTCAAATAACATTTTTATAATCAAGTCAATTTCACAAAAAGTTTCATGAAATACTTCTGACAACAATCTCGATAAAATCGGCGCAAAATGGTATGACCAAGAACCATAGATGGATTTTTAAATTTACATTTCCCTACAAAGTCGTCAAATTTAGAGAGATAAGAAAAGTTGGATTTTTGCTAAGAATTTTCTGGGAATCCCTAGCCATGCAACAGTTTTTTTAGGAAACTAACATTACGGACCAAAGACAATGGGCATCTTTCTTTTAATATGTGTTTCCAACATTGGTCTTCTTAAAACATTATTTAAAGAAAAATAAGAAGGTTTTTTAGGTCCCATTGGTGTAAAAATGTTCTTTTATATCTTATTTGCGATATTTTAATTTAAAATTACCCGAGAATCTACCGCAAGAATTATAAATCTCTTATTAATCTTATGACGATGATCACCCACGTCAACTTTTAACGCGAATTGCTTGATTAAGCAACCATATTAAGTGGTATGGTTTGTTCTAGATAATAAATAAAAAAATTAATTTAACAATGGTACTTACCAGACCTCTTGATATGGTTGCTTTCTCAAGCAATTTTCGTTTAAAATTCACATCTTGGAGCTAGAGTGCCCAACATAAACACATAAACTGTATATTATAGAGTTTTACAATAAACTAAACTTGAAATATCGAATTTAAGACATTATAGCACATTTTTATACCATCAAGGGCTCCCTAAGAAAGCCTTTTATTTTCACAAAATATTGTTCTAAGAAAAGTGGCTTAATCTGACAGAATCAAAATTCTACTACACAGACAGTTTTTTAATGTGGATCTGTGATATGTGACGTAGGAGTTGACCGTGTGTATTGGCAGATTTTAATATAAATGTATAAAAAGTGCATAATAAAACATAACACAAAATTTTACATTATGTGCTAGCCCGGCGCATTCGCCATAATCTTCATGATGATAATGCTAATATTGTGTTTTCTTGCTAGTTTTTTAACCATGACAAATAAAAAAAACACTAAAATTAATAGCACAATCAATTTGTCGTTAATAACAGGATACTTTTTATATTATAGACCATTCAGTCTAGACCCCAGTAAGAACATAAAAAGGGCTTATTTAGGCTCATTTAACAAAAATTACAAAAGTTTTGAAACTCACATAAAGCATAAAGGAACAGGAAGTATAGGCGATGGTCAATCTGATTTTGAAACCTTCGCCGAAATTTTTGGTAAAAAAATTATGTAAAAGTTTGCAAACGACTTTTTTATGGCTGAAAGCTAAATTTTTGTTAACCAATAGTTTGTTAAAATGATATTCTAACGAAATCATTGGTGTAGAGGATGGTAATGAATGACTCATAAAAGGCCCCCTTTAATAATTAATGTCTAATATTGAACAATGGATCAGCTGCACTAAATTTCACAAATACAGTTTTAAATAATTTTTTGTACAAAAATTAATGATCAATTGAAAAATTTTTGTCCCTACTTAGCTACTTCCAAAATGTTCTTTAAGACTTGGGATTCAAATTCACAAATCTTCGAATCTGTGCTCCTAGAAGCTCGTATAAGTCATCTTCGTTAAGCTACCGCAAATTCTACTAAGTAGCACATCTACATGAGGGCCCCATCGTATATTAAAACTAAATGTAGTTTTGAAAACTACAAAAATAGGGCTACAAACGTATTATGTATAGAAAATCATACTTCAAAAATCATTATACTATTTTTGTTTTTTTTTTTTCGACTACGGATACATTTTTTGGTTTATACACATTACGTGGTCTATGCCAAAACCATAATACGTTAATTTATCATGATTATTTTAAACTTGTAAATGATTAAAATTGTGACTTATGTTTTTCCCTAATATAGATGTGCTCGTTCAAAGATTTCAATGTAGAAAGAAAAACACCAAAAGTTCTTTTTTTCTTCATGTTTTTATTACTACTCAGTACCACTTATATGTATCACAAATATTTCCCTTAATATTATTAATCATAGTTACTGATCTATTACTCCGTATTTTTACATATTTCGTTGAAATTTCGAAAATAACTGACATTCAGGAAGATGACTTTTAAGAACTTATGAGTACACAGAACATTCCATTTATGAATTTAAAACCCAAGTCTTAAATTCTCAAGAAAATTATTTAGCTTTCACACTATTTTATAATTAGAATCAGGTATAAGTATTGTAATTAAGTTGCTTTAAGTTTTGTTGCGAAAAAGTTTTCTTAGGATAAGTTACAAAAACTAAAAAGTGATACTCATTACTAGTGGTTTACTTAACTTGAAACTACTTAGGTAGTTTTCGTAAGACTTTCTTTCGTTTTGTTGGGACTTCGACTTCTTTAAATTGGCTTCTAAATCCTGAATGTCCAGAATACGGCTTTGGTTCTTTTAAAAAACCTAAAATCCTGTAAATAAAATGTTTGCCTTTTCTGTGAGTTATTTTGCATCAAAGTAAAACCATAGTTTTTGACAGAATATAAAAACCAAGGGGCAATTCAATGAAAGAATTAGTGTACATTTTTTAAGAATTTGTTTAGAATTTACTAAGAATTTGTTAAGAATTAAGAATTTCTTGAGAATTTGTGAAGATAAAATATTTTAGGTAAACAATACTGACTTAATTTAGTTAAAGTTCTTTTTATAAACAAGTAGAAAGGTTTTTCACACATTTATTCTTTAAAATAAAAGATAATAGATAAACATTAAACAAGACAAAGTCATTTATAAACCGACCATTAAGCAATATGTTTTTTTTTGTCTGTATTTGCTTAAAAGAATAAAAATAAATAATATATATATATATTCGTATGATAAAAAGAAATATAATATACAAGATAACTATATGTGATTCATGAACATTAAATAAAAGTTGTTGATATTTTTAACATGTGATGTTCATTTTGGGACGCCCATGGACGATTTTGATAATCTGGTAAAGCAGCCAAAGAAAACCATGGAAAACTTCGGCATACCAATAGCCTCTTGTATTGTCTCTAGTTTAAATGGCCAACCATAAACCGCACTATTGATGTTTTCCAAAAGACTAAATTTCGAAATATCTCCTCTTGCCAGAAGTTGTTCGTCCGGCGGTAGAGTTTTCTTGAAAAGTAATGACGTTTTCTTCATTTTTCTTTCCAATTTTCCAGAGATATTCTCATCTATCCTTTGAAAATGCTTTCAATGTACAGTACAGTTGATGTTTGGTCCAATTATTCTAGTTCCCTAAAAAAAAAAAAAAAAAAAAAAATAAATAATAAATAGGTATGATGAGTGAAAGGTGTAATAAATCCATCACAGGGGGTTAAACCTTTTTGAAATGAATAGCTGCCGTAAACAAACCATGATTGATTGACATAACATATACGGTGTGTGGGTAGTTGTTTTATCTAAAGATGTAAAACTACCAAAGCATTATTTCATATAGAGACGTTCAACTCCTACGTCACAGTTCACAGATCCACATCAAAAAACTGTCTGTGAAGTAGAATTTTAATTCTGTCAGATTTAGCCACTTTTTTAGAACAATATTTTGTGAAAATAAAAGGCTTTCTTAGGGAACCCTTGGTATAAAAATGTGCTATAATGTCTTAAATTCGATATTTCAAGTTAAGTTCATTGTAAAACTCGATAATATACAGTTTATGTGTTAATGTTGTGCACCCTCCAAGATGTGAATTTTAAACGCAAATTGCTTGAGTAAGCAATCCTGGTAAGGACCATCGTTAAATCAACATTTTTTTCTATTACCTAGAACATACTCCTTGATATGGTTGCTTTCTCAAGCAATTTGCGTTTAAAGCTGACATCTTGGTGGGTGATCATCATCATCAGATTAATAAGGGATTTTTTAATTATTGCAGTAGATTGTCGGGAAATTTTAAATTAAAATATAAAATAAATAAGATATAAAGGAACGTTTTTACACCTATGGGACTCTCTTATTTTTCTTTAAATAATGTTTTTAAAAGACCAATGTTGAAAACACAGAATAAGAGAAAAATTACCATTTTCTTTGGTCCGTAGTGTTGGTTGCTTAAAAAAACACAGAAAGTATTTTAATGCACTTCTGTGCACTGTGACGTAGGGCTTGATCGTGTCGATTGCCAGAAAAGTATACGAACTACGTAGAAACGTATGGGCAAATTATTACAACATTACTTTATTGCTACTATACCGAACTATTTGTAAACCATGAAATCTAGGTAAGATACCATGGGTTGCTAAAAAAAGTTAAGTAATGTAAAATCTTTCAATAAAACTACCTATATTGACGCAAAATGTCTGTCTCGATACCTACTACAAATACAAATGTGAACCCGATGTAAACCTATTATGAAATCACTCTTTTATTCGCAAATAAATTTCCCGAATATGTCAATTAAATTTGAATTTCCATAAAACCTGTGGAACAAAAACATGCATCAAAAGTTGGAATACAGGGAATACATAAAATTAAATTGGTATTCCGGTACTTAAAATCACATTACCCTTTTACAGTAGGTAATTTCGATTTATTAAATTTATACCACTTATTTTAAAATGGTTATGACTTAAAACTAAACTGACACTTTATAACTAAAAGCCCTAAGTGACAGTTTACAAAAGTGCATTAAAATACTATCTGTCGAATGTTTTTCGGCAACCAACATCACGGACCAAAGAAAATAGTAATTTTTTTCTTATTCTGTGTTTCCAACATTGGTCTTTTTAAAACATTATTTAAATAAAAATAAGAGAGTTTTTTAGGTGCCATTGGTGTAAAAATATTCCTTTATATCTTATTTACGATATTTTAATTTAAAATTACCCGAGAATCTACCGCAAGAATTAAAAATTCCCTTATTAATTTGATGATGATGATCACCCACCAAGATGTCAGCTTGAGAAAGCAACCATATCAAAGTGGTATGGTTTGTTCTAGGTAATATAAAAAAATGTTAATTTTACAAAGGTACTTACCAGACCTCTTGATATGGTTGCTTCCTCGAGCAATTTGCGTTTAAAATTCACATTTGGAGGGTGCACAACATTAACCCATAAACTGTATAGTATAAAGTTTTACAATGAACTAAACTTGAAATATCGCATACCCTTAAGAAATAAGAAAGAAAATGTTTACCAACTTTACCAACAAATTTTGTTATAATATATTAAATTGATTACCTCATTTTTTTTTTGTTGGGACTAAACGTTTAAATTTAAATTGACTTTAAAAGTAATTTCATTTTAATCAAATATGGTAAATGTACGGATATGAGTCTTGTCGTAAAGTTTCTGATATAAATTTAATATCAGGATGTAATAAAATATATCTTCTAACTTCTACATAATAAATTTAACCAAGAAACCAGGAATATTCCTTCGAAGCCGGAAATTTACCAGACATCTTAAGTTTACAAAAATCAAGTGGTTTTTTTTTCAAAAGGATATGTAAACTACTAAACTATGAAAAAAACAAAGGTGTACAGTAATTGCAACCATTAAGGCTATAAATTCAAATTCATAAATGGGTTCTGTGCACTCAAAATTTTCTAAAAGTCATCATCCTGAACTGAATGGCAGTTATTTTCAAAATTTCAACAAAATATGCAAAAATACAGAGTAATACATCAATAACTATGATTAAAATTATTTAGGATAATGTTTGTGGTACATAGAAGTGGTACTGAGTGCAAGAAATAATAAATATGTGATAAAACAGTACTTTTGGTGTTTTTCTTTCTACATTGAAATCTTTGAACAAGCACATTTATATTATAAAAAAACGTAAGTTGAAATTTTAATCATTTACAAGCTTAAAAAAACCATGGTAAATTAACGTATTATGGTTTGACATAGACCACGTAATGAATATAAACCAAATTAAATATCCGAAGTCCGAAACAAAAATAGTATAATGAGTTTTGAAGTCAGATTCTCTACACAAAGAAATATGCGATTTAAATGAAACCATAATACGTTTGTAGCCCTATTTTTGTAGTTTTCAAAACTACATTAAGTTTTAATACAGGGTGTCCAAAAAATGGCGCATAAACGCGATGGTACGTTTTTGGGGCATGTGTAGGGAGCCCCAGAAAATTGTTAAAAAAAATCTATCACATATACCCTCGCAGATATGTTGCTTATATCTTGAATATAACAGCACATATTAACGAAACAAATGGTTTAATACAAAGCTACAGTATATCTTAAACCATTCAACCATTTGTTTATTTATTAAATGGTCGAATTACATTTTTATAATCAATTTAATTTTACAAAATTTTCATAAAATGAAGCTGACAACAACGTCAATAAAATCTAGTGCAAAAGTGTATGATCAAGATTCATAAATGGGATTTTTAGACTTATAGATTGGATTTTAAAATGTATTTTTATATTTGCGTTCTATAATATGCACATTATGAAACCCGAAATTTGGTTTTTTAAAGTTTCTGAATTGCTTTATTATTAAACCCAAAATTTTATTTTATGGGTTGGTTTTCCTGATGCAAAAAGATGAATTATTTTCTTGCAAGGTACTTTTTATTTACGAATTTTACTATTATAATCAATCGGGGGACATAGTTTTTTTGTAGAGGGAATAACTAGAAGAATTGGAGAAACGATATCAATGGTTACATTTTCTCAAAAACGCCTATTCATTCAGTATTAAATGAGTAAAATTTACAAATGCCATTATTCAATATGTCAAACTTAAATTTATTTTATACTTTAAAATGTCAATGTTATGCTATACGGTTGGTCATAAAAACAGAATTTCATCTTGAGTTTTTAATCCAAATTAAAAATGCTTTTTAATGAATTAAATGAAGCAAACATAAAAAATAGTATAAAAAACTCGTTTTATAAGGCGTTTTTTATCACTTGTCCATTGGAAAACTCGCCGCTGCGCGGCTCTTTTTCCAAACCTGGACGCGTGCTAAAAAACGTTCCTTATAAAACTCAATGTTTTAATATACTATTTCCTAGACTGTGTTGCCGAATTAATACAACTTTGTTCGCATTTTTCTCGATGAATATAACAGATGGATTTTTTTTGACAATTTTCTAGGGATCCTTGAGAATGCCTCAAGAGCGTACCATCGCGTTTATGCGCCATTTTTGGGACACCCTGTATATGTACGATTGACGGGAACTCAACGAAGATGACCTATACATTCTTCTAGAAGCACAGAAAAAAAGATATATGAAATTGAATCTCTAGCCTTAAAAACATTACTTTAATGACGTTTATTTTAAAATATATGCAAATTTAACTAAAATAAGTAAATTAAATGTATTATGAAACCATTGAATTTAGACGTTTTCAGAAAAAGTATCGTTTACTACACGTAGTTAAAGTGGCTTTGTGTGCCTCGGCAGAATTGTTTGCCTCGCCTCGCTCGCCACACAATCTTTCTGTCTCTTAATTTTTCTGTAACCTCTAGTACTAAAATTTACTATTTTAATGTTTTAAAAACACTTTGCACACCCGGGTTTCTTTGTGGCACTCGCCACCAATTCTCGTGTGCAAAGTTTGCTTTTCAAATCTTATTGTACAAAGTAGGTACTATTGTTGTAATAAAGTTGACACAAGAAATGAGGATTTAGAATGTGGGCTGACGTTTTAATAATGATAATTGGTGATTGTTTCAGAACACCACAATAGAGCCCATTATCCCTCTGGAAAAACATCAGACAACAACAAATAATGAATCAATCAAGAAGGCTATGCTCCTCCGCACAGAAATGGAATTGGAAGGCAGGAACAAAAGTTACCAACGTAGTTGAAACTATAACCATCATTTCACAAATGTCGCCACCTGTGCTTTGGTTGCTTCAGGCACGTTAATTGTTAACGGATCCTTGGCACGCTCAACGAAGGATTAGGAAAACAATCGCATCTAATTATCTTGGGCTCAACAAACTTAAGTTTAGTTTTTGGGATTGTGTTAAGGTAAGAAAATAAACTGCTGTTTAAAAAGATATCGAGATTTTTCAGGTTTTGGAATATTTAACCCTTTTCTTCATTTTGTATCTTTTAAGATACGTTGACTACCGAATTTTTTTTTAAGAAAAATATTTAAAATTTTTTCGATTTGGCTAATTGTATCTTTAACGGCAAAGTAGGGCAAATAATGCATTTTTGAGGTTTTAGCATGCTTTTTAGTATGGCTTTGTTTGTTGAAGTGTGAAGTCATGACGATTTCATCATGCATCGGGTAAGATTTCTTCCAAAATATCGGTTGTTATGTAAATAAATGGAAATTACTTTATTCCAACAATAAAATAAGGTTTTTAGAATACATAATATGACAAGATTTTTTTTTGATATTTGTTTTAGAAAAAAATAGAGATAGTTTTGAAAATCGCTTATCTTAAAAAATACACCGTTAGGGACCCCGGCAACCAAATGTGTATCCTAGTGTATACTTTGTGAAGTGATCGGACATTTATATTCGTATCCTATAAGTTACTTTTTCCTTTTACAACACTTCATTCATTGGAATTATTACCTTATAAATTACCTAAATAACGAAGTCGTATTATTTTTAGCCTAAAACAAGAACAGAGCTAATTTTGCAAAACTCAAAAATGAATTATTTAGAAGAAACGACGACGTATTTACTATTTTGCCTAGATATTTATATAATTTTTATAAATTAACATTATTTATTTAATTATATGCCTTTACAATAATTATTAGATTCTAAAACCTCATAAAGTATCTTCAGAGATACAAGATTTAGACCCTAATAATTGCTAAATGTATCTTTAGAGATACAAGATTTAGACCCTAATAACTGCTAAATGTATCTTCAGAGATACATGCATAAAACTCTAGTAACCCCTTGATGTATCTTTAAAGATACGTGGTCATAAAATTTATACGGAAACAAAAAAATAAAAAATTTCTACCAAATTAGCCTAATTACTAACAAAAAGCAGTCAAATATTTTTTTTGTCCGCGGATTCAAAATCATGAAGAAAAGGGTTAAGAAATGAAATGTTTCCTTTGAGATAACAAATAAGAAAAAACAAAGCTCTTGGTATGGTTTTTTTTTAACTTTGCCAGGAATTTTATAAATTTTTAAACTTTAGCAAAATTGCGGATATCTTTTTTTTTTATCATTGGCCGAAAAATCTTTCAAATCATTTTTAAAAGTAGGGGAATCTGTCTTGTTTTATCTTTAAAATTGAGACCCCTAACGTTTGGTTGATAGGATCATTTTCTTAAATTATAGTCAAAGTGCTGGATCCTGTTTTAATAACCGCCAATTTGAACAAGGAACTTATGCTGAGGAGTCAGAAAGAATAGACCTTAAACTTTATTAGCAATAGAATAAAAGATATCCAACGTATAAGTGCAACGGAAGCCTGAAGGTACAAGAGAACCCTTTCGCGATCGGTGTTTAAAGCCACTGGAACTTCTGCATTTATTTTAACGGTATGAAAACATTTTTGCAATGTCAATTAAGGATTTAGGCAACTTTTAAGAGGAGTTCCGTTAACCCTTGACCTCAAACGGCAATGATAAGAGTGGTCAATGGAACGAGAATATGGACAGGAAAAATGTAATTCTGTACTGCTTATAGACGAATCCAGATTTGGTTAATTTTCTGATAGTCACCGTGTACAGGTTTGGTATTGTGGAAGTATCAGAAAATCTGTTAAATCTGGCTTCGTCTATAAGCAGTTCAGAATGACTTTGGTAATGCTCTTCCCTTATACAAAATATCATTGAAACGTCCGTGACACTTTCTAAGCTGATTAACAGTACACCAAATCTTCCTCAGCTGATCAAAATCTGAAACTTATTGAATAGGTTCTGCTACTAAAACTTGGTAAACCAATTATTTAAAAGGCGGTTCGTTTTCATAAATCTTGTCCACATTTTTTAAAAATTAATCCACTTTTATTTTATGTTATTAATATTTAATATACTTAAGCATTAATTTTAATAAAATGGCCGATTCTATAGAATTTTATAACGTCGCGGTCGCAGTCGTTAAGGTCTTAAGGGGACCTCCTGGTGTATATTAAAGCGTGAATAATGAAATGGTAAATAAGATTTTATGGAACTTTATGCTTATGAAAGGAGGATGACATTATTAAATTGGGATAATTTAAAGGATAATTTTGTTTAGGACTCGCTGAGATCAGCCTATTATGACGTTAAATTTAAATTTAGCTTTCACTTTTCTTGGGAGGAGGTTTATTAGCATTTAATAAGTTGGATCGCAAAATAAACTTAGCATTATGGTTTTAAAATTAAAATACGTAAATAAGAGCAATTTTAAAATAGTTTATTTATTCTCCTTTATTATAAAGGGCGATTTATAGAACGTTACTTTTACTTTACTTCGGCGTTACTTCACTTCCGCGTAACTTAACAAATTTGCTAAATTTTTAGATTGTAAAGTTACGTGAAATTGGGAACAGGTATGCGCATGTGTCTGAACTCGCGACTTCTGACTATTTACACCTGGGCGGTAATTACGGAAAGCGTACAAAACCTACATAAGAAGACCAGCAGGTTTCGTACGAAGCGATATTCCGTAATCACCACCCTTTACAATAAGGGTGAATATCTCTTTTAAATGAATCAGCAAAGTAGCGCTAAAGTGAAGTATAAATTTGCTAATACATGCCCATGTATTTTATTTAATTTTCTGTAAAGTTACGTCGAAGTAAAGCAGAAGTAAAGTGAAAGTAACGTTCTATAAATCGGCCTTAAGTCTCGCCTTTATATTCAATTTATTTGCGCGTACCTACTAATGAAAAATAACAAAATAATCTGTTTTCAAAACATTATTGTAAGAATAATTTGTATTTCTGTTAAACGACAAGCATTTTGTGAAATAAATTTCGGGGAAAATACCAAGACGATCTTTTGTGGACATTTCAATTATTATTCGGCGCCACTAAAGCTAACTAACCACAAAATCAATTTCTACTTTGTAGTCCAAACATAGGTCTAAGAATCAAGTAGACATGACTACACTTTCGTTGAAAATTAGATAGTTTTTATACCCTTTTTCTATACGGGATGTTTCCAAAGCAAAAATAAGTCTATAGAACCCAACACGCTCTCTTGAATGTGCATCGTTTTATAAATATAGCCTATTATAAAAACAATTACATTTTAAAAAGAGGTACATAATGAACATTTTAAAATGGAAGTTGTTCCAAAAGGTATAAGTGCAAATGTTTATATTTTCACGTCCATAGCTGATTTTTATATACTGGTGAAGCATTTACTTTGCGGCCGAAAAAAAACATGGAAAAAACTCAGACATACCAGTGTTAGTCAAAATTGTGGTAGTACAATAAAACACCGCTAAAAAGTTATAGCTGTTTCAGGGTTGATATCCAATTCAAAGTTTCTGGAGTGTATTCTTTGAAAACCACCCTTAAATTTGGTGCTTGGACATTCTTCTTCTACAATATATTTAATTGTTTGTGGACATGCACCACATTCACAAAGCAGGCTAGGTACTGCAATCCATTTATAAAGCATATCATTACAACGTCCGTGACACGTTCTAAGGCGATTAACAATACTCCAACTTTTCTGGGCTGATCAAACCCTGGAAAATCCTTTGTTGGATCTTCAATCAATTCTTTGTTGGTTAAATCATCAATTTTTTGCTTATTTTTCCATATATCAGTAATGGAAAATGGCTAATGAATAAAATCTTCTTGGCATATGGGCTTCCTTGATTTAAGTCTGTTAGGTGAAAGCATCTGCAAATCAATATGTAAGGGGCATTTTTCCAACTCAAATTGAACCTTATCCCATTCCCTTTTAGCTGCATGTTTTCTTCTAAGGTCAGGTTGAGCTATGTTAGAAAGCACAGGCAACCAAGGCGTTGGTGTAGATTTTATTGTACCAGCTCATAGTTTGGTTTAATTGTGTGTCAATTTTGTTCACATGACAACTATTCATCCAAACAGGGCAACAGTACTTCGCCGTAGAATAAACAAGTGCCAGTCCTGCTGTGCTCAAAGTATGAGCATCCGCCCCCCAATTGGTTCCCGCTAATTTACTTAGAGTATTGTTTCTTTTGATTTTCTGTCTCACTTTTTCTTAATGATTATTATACAATAGGGAACTGTCCAAAGTTACTCCCAGATACGTAGGGTTAAAGATAAGCAATTCTGCTCTTTCCAACATAAACAAATACCTTGTAAACGGTTTAAATGAAAAAACAATAAGAATGTAAAGTCATTCTCGCGTATGTGGAATTTGTGTGCACAATGTTTAATATATCTTTTTGTTTTTCAGAATAACGTGACCTACAAACTTTGTAAATATCCGTGTAAAGAAAAATGAATGTGTACATGTTTATATAAAAACAAACTGCATTGGTATGTATGTATGTATACTGTATAGGTATTGTAAATAACGTAGAGCTTTTTTATGTGAGCAATACTTTTCAATAAAACTTGATTTTAATGTTAGGTTTATTGCTATTTTAATTACATACACGAAGTTCGAAATGTTTTTTTATCGAAATTCTCTAGTCAAGTTATTTAAAGGGGGATTGCACAAATCTCCCTCTATTGATTTATTTTTGAAATAAACAAAAAAACCTCAAACAAATCATAAAAGATGGCACCACAGTTTACTAAAAAAATGAAACTTCAATTTTTTATTTTTTGGGTTATGACTTTGTCAAAAGACGTCAAAATATATAGGTCATATACAGGGTTGTACACAAAAATTGGTCATGTATTAAATTTTTCTTTTTTGTATAAAAACTACAACGTATAAGTCAAAAAAGAAAACAACTTTTTTTTAAGGAATTTATTACCTATTTTTCATAAAAAAACTAACATTTTTAAAATACCTAAAATTGCAAAAAATTACTCGATTCAAAATTAAAATTAAATTTAATTTTGGTTCTTCTGTCGATGCAAATTAAATAATCCAAAACATGTTGTTGGTAATTTCTCTACAGAAAATAACGTTGGTCACTCCATGTTATTTCTATTTCGGGAAACCGGGGTATCACTGTAAAGTAAAGATGGATAAGGGGTTATTCCAATGACGCAATTTCATTTCTATCTCTAAGTTTATGGGCGACTTACTGTGACCCAGGACGTACCAGCATTCTTTGGGGCCCGCCCGCGAGATTCCTATTTGTTCTGTCATTTGGTGGCCACAACCGATTGGGGGCACTTCCGCGCAGCGGGCCTTGCTGGTAGCGCTGAGGTACGGCGTCGCTGGTGAAACCGACTTTGGCTGCTCGTCTTGTGATCGGGTTTATCCGCTCTGCTCAGTCTGCTCGGTGCGCAACCACTACTTCGACTAGTAGAGAGGAAGCATAAAGCTATTAAATGGCCGACTGTGGTGTCTAGTAAAGTTCGTATTTTTAAAATAGAATAATATAGATCTGAAATATAAAGCCAAAAATAATTCTGCTGCATTTGTTCGCGTATTTGTCTTTAATTTTTGATGATAAGATTCTTTACAAACAAGTGAAACGTGTGGAAAGAGAACAAACGAAATAAAATTGATCTGAACTCACCAGTTTAATAAAATTACAAACGTTTTTTTCTGCTTGCAAACCAGTAGGCATCTGTATTTGGTATTTACAAAATGTCTTTAAAAAGTGGCTCTCCAGTGTAGTGTTAATGAATGCATTTGTAGAATGTAGGATTAAAGTGTGAGGTTCTGTTTACGGACAATGTTTTTCTTTTGCTGCATCTTTTTTGGAAGATATTTGTATTTACAAAAATGAGCATTTTTAGAAACTTTAAGAAAATGATTCTGAAATTGCAGTAAGTACCTTCCTATGTTTAACGTTTCTAATTTGGTTGAAGGACACCTTGAGTGTTGGTTGTATTTAAAGTTGAAAGTAACTTACTTTTTAGGCCTTTTCCGTTTTTTATCATTCCACCAATATTGCAACTTCTTATTTTTTGTATTTTTCTTTCGAGAATGATACACTGGCCGGGATTTGTTCTTTCTTTAAATGAGGTTTTAGTTTAATTATACCTTTACTTACCTTGTACAAAATAGGATTAACTAAACAAACACCAATAATAACTTATAAAAAGATTTCGGAGTTTCTATCAAAAAATTCTTTACGAATATTTTAAAGCTGACGTTTGTCCATTTTTCTTAATATCGGTAATGCAGGGGTCGATAATTTTTTAGTTTTTAAATTTTTTTGACATTTTTAAGCATTGCAAATTAGTTTTATGGACATTGAGTTTATTTAAATTATAAACATCTATTATGCAGTAAATAATTATTCTACATTAAATGAAGAACAATATGAGTGATTTTGGGTTCGTAAATCAATCTAAAAAGTGCTGAATAAAATGATTAAAAAAGAGCTACAAATGGTCAAAAAAAAGTGTTTTTTAATTTACTAAATTTGGTATTTTAGTGCATTGTAATAAATATTTTGAACCACTCATATTGTTTATTGATCTTTTCTCTTGCGGGCAAGTACCTTTTTTAATCCGAAATCTTTCTTATATTCCCAATGTCCATAAAACAGAAAGTGTTGTTTTTGGTTGATTTTAGGCAACCAACATTACCGCGCAATCTCCCGTTAAAATGTTCAATTATGTCAACTGTTATTGACCAATCAAAGAGTTTTAATTGTTTTTTAATTAAATAAATTGTTCTGAAATCTAAAATTTTTAATATTGTCAGTATGTAACATTCCACCCGGTATGTAAAGGATCGAATATAGATTTTACACAGTGCTTAAAACACAGGTTTTATGTAAAAACATAAAAAATAAATCTTCGTGATTAAACCAGCACAAGACGTATAAGTTATTAAATAAAAGGACAATATGAACATCTTCTTAAGGGAGAATACCAAGTGGCCGCATCTACCTGAAAAGACTACTAGGTGGCCGCGCCTAATTGCAGGGTGCATGGTCGAAGTGGCCGCGCGATATTTCTGGTTTGGTCTTAGTGGCCGCGACTAATTAACTTCCTTTTACCTAGATTTATTTTTCTGTATCCGATGTTTTATTGAGTTATGATATTAGAAAATTATAAAACAGAGAATTCTTTGGATAATATACAGACTTTTATTATCATTAATACAAGCCAGCAACGTTGAAAGTACTCAATGCATGTGTTTTTAAGTTTTATTGTTACCGACAGACTTTTTTAAAAGCACTGGTGGACACATCCACTGGGGGACACTAGGTTGGGTAGGTTAGGGTAAGTTTTGCTGCTAAAAAGAATATTTAAACAAATGTGCTTGTCACCAAACTGCAATGTAAATAATTTTTTCAACAAAATATTGATAGTTATCGTTGTTATTTTATAAAAATAAAATTCGTTTGGTGTTTCTACTCATCTATAAATTTTATAAAACTTCTGAGACAGCTCCTTTTCTACCTGCTAAACATGGAAACACCTCCACCAAATCACCCCTCATTAAATTTTATAGCGCGGCCACCTCGTATATGCCCCTTCTTAAAAGGGTATTTTTATGTGTACTACAATTCTACATTCAATTCTTTACATTTAAAAATTATGGTTGTGAATAAGATAAACTCAGATAAAATTACTACTCAAACCTTTTTTAACGGGAATATCGCAAAGCATAGAAACTGTGGTTATGTAATGTTGATTGCCTAAATTTCAGGTTATGGAGGGAATATAAGAAACATTTAGAATTAAAAAAGGTACTTACCCGCAAGAAAAAAGAAGAATGAACAATATGAGTGGTTTAAAATATGTATCACAATGCACTAACATACCAAATTGAGAGAATCTGCCACGGCATTACAAATTATCATCATGGACTCAGAGCTTATTCGAATTAAAAACATCTATCATGTGGTAAATAATTATTATACGTAGAATGAAGAACAATATGTCCGATTTTAGGCTGGTAAATCAATCTAAAAAGTGCTGAATAAAATTTCTAAAAATACGATATAAATGGCCAAAAAAAAAGTGTTTATAAATTTACTAAATTTGGTATTTTAATGAATTGTGATACATATTTAAACCACTCATATTGATCATGAATACTTTTTCCTGCGGGTAAGTACCTTTTTTAATTCCGAGGGGTTAATTTGAACGGAAATAATTGTACGCTTGCCCGGAAATACCTCAGAAATAACGGAAATACCAGGAAATAGTTTGGAAATAACGGAAATAGGCGGAAATATGTGTCACGGAAATAGTTTGTACACTTTTTTTTCTACAAATTAACCCCTCGTTTAATCCTAAATGTTTCTTATATTCCCTGAGTCCATGAACAAAGAAGGGTTGCTTTTCCTGAAATGTAGACAACAAACTTACACAATCATAGTTTCTATGCTTCGCGACATTTTCCTTTAAAAACTTAAAATATTATTTTGTTACAAAAAATATTATACAGGGAATACAAAAATTGGCGCCCCTCCTTTATTGGCGTACCATCCCTATGTTGCACAAATTTTGAGACTCCCTGTATCTATTCTATTTATTTTATTGACAAAATAAAACACTTTCTACACTTCGAATTATAATAATATGTATACGTTTAAATTACCAGAAAAATAAATGTTTTTATTGTAGTAGCAGACGCAGTTTCTAATATTATTGTTAATTCTAAGGACCAAAGTTAATTTTTTATGTAATTAAATTGTATACTTACAAATAAAAATTGTAAAAAAATATTATTTGTGTGTTATTTTTGTTATTAAGAGGGGCGTTTCAAATTCATAAATGATGTTCTGTGCTCATAAAAGTTCGTGAAAAGTCATCTTCCTAAATGTCAGTTATTTTCGAAATTTTAACAAAATATGTAAAAATACGGAGTAATACATCAATATCTATGATTAAAAATATGTAGGATAATGTTTGTAATATATAGAAGTGGTACTGATGCCAGAAATAATAAAAATATGGTAAAATAGTACTTTTGGTGTTTTCTTTGTACATTTAAATGCTCTAAACGAGCATATCTATATTAGGGAAAAACGTAAGTTGCAATTTTAATCATTTACAAGCTTAAGAAAACCATGGTAAATAAACGTATTATAGTTTGGCATAGACCACGTAATGCATATAAACCAAAAAATGTATCCATAGTCGAAAAAAAAATCAAAAATAGTATAATGATTTTTAAAGTCAGATTTTCGATACAAAGAAATAACCGATTTAAATGAAACCATAATACGTTTGTAGCCCCATTTTTGTAGTTTTCAAAACTACGCTTAGTTTTAATATACGATGGGGCCCTTATGTAGATGTGCTACTTAGTAGAATTTGCGGGAACTCAACGGAGATGCCTTATACGAGCTTCTAGGAGCACAGATTCGATGATTTATGAATTTGAAACGCACGTCTTAAATTTCAGGGTCTTGCCTTGTGTCATTTTTTAAATTTTCTTAATCATTTGTACTTTTTAAAAGTATTAATTCTCTTTTACTAACCTAACCTTGCACAAAGGAAATATCCAGATTAGAATTATTTATCATTACGTTTTTTGCTGACTGTATAATTCAATAATAGTTTTCAAGAAGTTGTGAAGTTTACTTCAAGCATTTGGGAATATTCGGTAAGCATCTGATGAAAAACTTTCTATTATAGTGCACAAATTTAAAGAAACTTTACTGCTTCTGCTTAGGGGCAGAGAGACTGATAGGATTCCCTCGAGGTTCAGGTGCATTTATCATTAAAGTGTTAAAATATTGTGCAATTTCAACACTTGATGCCATATTTTATTATACAATTTTCAGACATCGTTGAAAACGTGAAATTGATTGAAAAATTTCCAAATATACTTGTTGTTAAGGCCGATTTATAGAACGTTACTTTCACTTTACTTCCGCTTTACTTCTGCGTAACTTTACAGATAATTAAATAAAATACATGGGAATGTATTAGCAAATTTTTACTTCACTTTAGCGCTACTTTGCTGATTCATTTAGCTGTAAGTAGTACTGTCAAAAGCCGAGCTTGGCCGACTATGCGCAAAATTTGCAAAAATGAGATATTCACCCTTATTGTCAAGGGTGGTGATTACGGAATATCGCTTCGTACGAAACCTGCTGGACTTCTTATGTAGGTTTCGTACGAAGCGATATTTCGTAATTACCGCCTAGGTGTAAATAGTCAGAAGTCGCGAGTTCAGACACATGCGCATACCTGTTCCCAATTTCACGTAACTTTACAATCTATAAATTAAGCAAATTTGTTAAGTTACGCGGAAGTGAAGTAGAGCCGATATAAAGTGAAAGTTACGTTCTATAAATCGCCCTTTATCCTTTCGTTTTAAATACCTAATGAAAAACAAAGATCTCTTCCTTGGTTTATTTGGAAGATAAAATGCTATTAAATTATTTATTTTCTTGCATAAAATGCTTGAATCTAAGATCTGTAAGCGGAACTGCCAAACTAGAACGCCTAAATAATTCAAAAAATTATTGTTTTAACAGACAAGAAAGTTTTTCGCTTTATACTAAATAAGCCAGTAATATTATGTTAAAACCACGTCAAGTTTATTTAGCAACAGGTACGAAGTACTTAATCATTCGATTAAAATCTAAGCTAAGTTTGCAGCTCGTTTGAAGCTTAACAATTTATGTCAGAGAAAATGTAACATCGGTGCAGCGGTAAGTAGGTAAGGGACAGGGGTTATACGTATTTACCACCTAAGACTAAGCCTGCGGGAAATGTGAATTTTGCCACTTTAACTTTAACAAAATAATATTCAAGTATGGGAATGCGCCACTAGGGACATGCAAATTTCATCTCAATGTAGAAGAAGAATAGTGAATTTAAATGTATACATATTTATATGTTGAAAATTTGGAGTTAGCTTCAAAGTAAAAAAGGCAATCCCAAAGTATTTATTAATTTTTTTTTTTAAATAATATAAAAAAATGTGATAAAATTTTTAATACAAAGCAAACCATGTATAAGAGTCCCATACTCAGTCCTTATACCATGTGGAGGGGCTACGGGCTGCGGTGGCCAGAATCGACTAAAGACTAGTTGAACAGATATATTTTTAGCATGAATATGCGTCTAGATGTAGCCACCTACCAGCCGTTCAACTAGAAAGACGCTTGACCTTGGTCGTACCTGAGATGCTACACTCCTTTTTTATGCAAATATTTACAAAACTTAGACCACAAATATCTTAGTTACTTCTTATCCGATTTTAAAAAACTTGGTGTCATTAGAAATATAATTAATTTTGTAATAAGTACTTATTGTTTTTTACAAATTGTTTTTGGGGCTTTATTTAAGAAAGAAAAGCAGTTTTTGTTTTTAGTACAGTTACCCTTTCTTTAAACTTTTTTTTTGCTAAACTAGGGCTGCAAAACAAAATGTGCCAAACAATAAGTATTTTAAAAAGGCCTAACATTATATTGTCAAAATTTTAAAAAAAATGCTTTAATAATAACGCTAAAAACTGCGGTCTAAGTTGTACACAAGTTTGCATAAGAGAAAATTGGTATCGGCCTACTCAATAAATTGAATGGAATTTTAAAGTGATGGGACCATTATTTTGGGAGCAATAGAGAACATCATCATGTTAAACTCCATGTAATTCCATTCAATTTATTGAGAAGGCCTTAAATACATAGTTTGCTTTGTATTAAAAATTTTGTCACATTTTTTTAAATTATTATTTTTTAAGATTAATAAATACTTTGGGGCTTTGTAAGGGGGTTGTAACTCATTGAAAGGACAAGAGTTAACACCTCTTTGTAAAAATTTTAGTTTGTTTTATTAACCTGAGAAATTACAGACATATCCAAATTCATTTTTGGAGCACCTGTATACACGCAGTTGATAATTTACAAGACCCTTTATTGCCGATTTTTATTGTATCTTAGAGGTTAAATTAAAACTCTAGTTGAAAAATTTTGAAAGAAATTTTCCACGTTTTTGTATTTTAGTCGGTGTTAAAATTATACCAACGTCATGCATAATAGACACTACTACGCGATAACGGTCGCTCGATGGAAAAGTGTGTACATAACTTTTTTTGTCCATAATTGTTTAATCTGCAATTTACAATCTACATTTTTTTTGTCCGACCAATAGGAAGAGATGTATTTACCAAAAACTGTTCTCTTCGCCATTTGAACCTTTAAAATGGAATGACGCCGGCACGGGATCTTAGGGGACTTTTGATATGTTGTATATTATGGCAATAGAGATATTGGTGAAAAAAAAAGTTAGCAAATAATTTTTCGGCAGATTGTTTTACTTTTGGTTTTATTTTCCTAGGTTATTAATCGTTTTAATACTTAGTAATTTCTGTGGCAAATGTGCAATGAAACACAAATGTTAGAATGTTCGTCCAAATTTATTAAATACATGTTTTCTTTTTCATGAAACTTTTTATTTCATATTATAACAATAAGATCAATAATATATTTTAAATAATCTAATAAGTCTAATTTTAGCAGCCCCAATAATATAGATATTTTCTAAAAGTAAAATTGGATTTAGGTAAACAGCCTTTTCATATTTATTTTCCACAGAATGACATAAGGTCGCTATGCGAACAGGATTTGTAACAACAATCCGTGACCTTTTTGACTGTACGGGATGGTCTGGGAATTATAAAATTGGAATCTCCACTAATATTGTCATTAACATCATTGTTTTCTTCACTTGTATCTAATATTAGATCATCGTCAAATAATTTTACTTGGATAGGTTGGCGATAATCTTCAATAGGATTCTGTTCTCGTTGCATGAGTAGGTTGAAGTAGTACAGAAGAGGCACTGAACCTTGAAAAAGACAATTAGTCTAGTAAATGATTAGTTAAACTTAGGGAACATGAACGTAAAAGATTTTGGCCAAATATTGCATTTTAGCTAAAGAGGTACATGGTTGGAATACGTTATTGCATATTTTAATTTATTTAAGCCAGCCACTATTTTTAAATTAATTTTTAAACTTTGGGGTACATAAAAACACCCCCCACTACTTTTTAGGGTACGAGCTGACGTCACAAACTTGATTATGTTGGCACTTTCGTCGTTTTGAAATCTGGGGTCAAACAAAATTTGACGTTTTAAAAAAAGTTAGTTTTATTTTTGCATTTTTTGATATTTTTATTTCTTATTACGGTTTTTTAGGCATGTGATAAAATTGGCCAGTTGGACAAGTGCAGTGTTTACCAATCGCGAGTAGTAGCGGTGTGATTTATTGTGTGAATTTTTACTTGGCGTTTTTTTACATTTAAAAACGAAATCAAAAATTATGACGACTAGTTGAACCCATGCAGAAGGATAATTGTAATCTGTTTATGTTATTTAGTATATTATTTTCATCATTGATAAGTTTTGGAAAAATATAATTTGAATTCTTCACCACTTCGGCACATTACTTTCTGACGTTTATTATTACAATAATGATACAAATAATTGTAAGCAGCTTGACACATCAATTTAAATTTATTTTGGAGGAGGCAAAATAAACTTTTTGCAATTCTTTTTGGAGTAAGCACATTTTGCACAAAACTTGCAAGTAAAATGGTCTTTTTTATTATTTTTTAAATTTAAGTCAAAAATGACAACTGATGACAGCTGCAAACGTTACCAACAAATTTTTTTTTCTGAAGGGTACGAGCTGACGTCATCACGTACGAAATGTTTTTGAACTACCAATTTTAAACGATTTTAATTTTAAATATTTTTTTTCTGCACAAATATTAATTTCTGGGATCATATTTAATCACAAACAATATTGATTTTTCATGGAGAATCGATATAAAAAATAAAAAAAAATCATTCATGTTCCCCATTGCGGGAAATTTGTAATAAAGTATACAAAAAATCATTTAGGGTATGGTCCCAATGGCTAGGTTTCGGTTTTTTGGTCCGAATGACACTGGTTTTTAACCAAAGTATAATTACGGGACACAAATCCTGAAAAGCTAGTAACTTTCAGCAAACCAGAATGATCACAGAAATAGTTTGGTGACTTTGATCAAATCAAATTTTGTTTACGGACATGCCACTTTAAATAAGTACACATCATATTACCTTAAATAAATTTTATGTACCTAAATACTAATTAACAAGTTAAATTGCTTGCATTGATTAGGTCATACGTGGCAGAGTCTCGGAAGGAGAACTATTAAATAAAAGATGTTATGATATTAGAATTTGTTGTATCCTGTAATGGTAGTCTGACGTGTAGCCATTTTCTGCCGACTTTTTCGTCGTTATTAGTTAAAAATGACGTTAATGATGGGTAAAAGTCATTTTTCACCAATTCACTTTTATTGCTGACTAAAGCGATACCGTTAGCGAGTAGCCAAACTAATTTCTGTGACGTCACAAAACTGAATCTTCTAGAAAATAAGGCCTTCAGAATTCAAAAAAATAAACATGAGAGTGCCCCGGCCTGATAAAATGAAGTATGCCTTGCTATGAATCAATCTTTCAATCAATCAATGAAAATTAGCTTGCATCATGTAAGTAAGAATTAAGGTAGCTTGCAAGAGCTTAAAATATGTAGAGTGCCTGGAAGAATTGACAGTTATTGTCGCCTTATAGAGTGGCGCCATGCATCATTCCTTCTCTGTCATACAGATTATGTCATCAACGTTATAGCCAAGTGACAACAATTACAACTTACAATCACAATTGATGACATAATTTGTATGACAGAGAAGGAATGATGCATGGCGCCACTCTATAAGACGACAATAACTGTCAATTCTTTCAGGTACTCTAAAAATATGTATTTTAGAGTGCCTTGATTATTTTGACAGTTATTGTCGCCCTATAGAGTGACGACATGCATCATTCTTTCTCTGTCATACAGATAACGTCATTAATTGTGATTGTAAGTTGTAATTGTTCTCACTTTGGCTATAACGTTGATGACGTTATCTGTATGACAGAGAAAGAATGATGCATGTCGTCACTCTATAGGGCGACAATAATTGTCAAAATCATCAAGGCACTCTAATGTATTTAAGCCATATCATTCACAATGAATTAGCTCATGCAAGCTAATTCATTGCGAATAATACAGTCTAAATTTAAGTTCTTGCAGGCTAGTCCTTAATTCTTACAAGCTGCAAGCTAATTTTCATTGTGAATCTTACCTAGGGGTACAATAAGAATTTCTAATTAATAAAATGGGAAATTCCACTTTAAATCGTTTATTTGTTTCTGTGGAGTTTAAATGTCACATATTAGGCGCTCAAACTGGTCCAAACGAAACCAAGTTTTTCAGTTACCAAAGATGAACTAAAGAAAACCTGACGTTACCGCAATCAAACCATTGGTTGCGATTGGGCCCATATTCTTAGTGTCTGGTTATAGTCGTAATTATACTACTTACTTCTTTTACTGCGGGCTCCTGGATCTGCATATACTCCTCTACAAATCATTGACATAAAATCACCCAAACTTCGGCCACAAACACCAGTAACAGATCCATTGGAATGATAATGTGGCTTTATATAATGTGCCCGTGTAAAGTAAAATTGGCAACACATCAAAAAGAATAAAATCTTGTAAAAAATCTAAAACACAATATGCCATAGTATTTAATTTCAGAAAACATGCATTTTTCGTAAAATGAAAGTCAAGAAGACCACAACTTTTTGAACTCTTTGTAAACATTGAACTACGTGTTAACGCTCACGATATGTCATCCAATATGGCTTAATAATAATGTAATATCTCTGTAGAGCACCTGCCATGATAGTAGATGAAATAGAGCAAATTCTAATCTTCCATAACACGTTATTATTTATGCTCATTTAATAAGGGATAACTATTAAGAGTAACGTCCCTAATATATTATTACAGATAATCAGGATTTAAACTGAGTATGCAACCAATATTACAGCCAAGTTTAAATTGAATGGGCTCGGGGAAACAACGGTATAAGCTACATTTTTAAAATGTCGAGAAAATTAAATACTAAACATTTAAGGAAAAAGTTATCTAGGAGCTTTTAGTTTTTTTTTTTTTCAAAAAAAAAATTTTATGTTTAAAAAGCTAAAGTAGCACTGCCGGCGACAGTAAAAGTAACTTTTCCTGATGCTACCAAATTTCTTCTTTTTATAACGTTAAATAAACATCACTTTAATAACATTTATTTTAAAATAAATAAATGTCAACTAAAATAAGTAAATTAAATTTATTATAAAACCTTTGTATTTAGAAGTTTTCAGAAAAAAAAATTTTGACTACACTGAGTTAAAGTGGCTTTGTGTGCCTTGGCAGAATTGTCTGTCTCGCTTCGCTCACCAGACAATCTTTCTGCCTCGTCACACAAAGCATCACTTTAACTCTTAGTACTAAAATCTACTATTTAATTGGTCCAAGGATCTAACTCTAATGCTTTATTGCTTGATAAACTCTCCACAAAACAGTTATAAAGAACTTTTTTCGCACCTTAATCATGGAATTTAATAATGACTTTAAAAGTTGAATGCTGAAATTTGTAATTTTATTAACCCAAGTGTTAACTTATGCCAAAAATGTTAAAAATGTTGCATCATATACATTTTTTAATTACCTATACTATTTTAATTATGGAATGTTAAAATTTAAAAGCAATGTCATATTTTTTCCTTACAACGATCTATATAGGTTGATTTTTTTTGTAGATAAAAGAAGCTGCCTTTTAATAATTACTAAATTAAGGTGGCTAGGTATTTAACAAAAAAATCTTCACAAAAAGTTTTTAATAAAAACTTAAATTCGAAAATACGTTACATAACTTGGCAGTCGCTTTTAACGAAGAATGTCGCGAAGCATAGAAACTGGTTATGCAGCACTTTCTTGTCATTGCTCAGTGGGTGTTTAGGAATTGATTTTAATTAAAAATTGTGCTTACCAACAACATAAACAAACAAAGCACAAGTTGACATATTCTAAAGGTCCATCAATAAGCGTTTAAATACAGAATTTTATCAATTTAAAATGCAAAAAAAAGTGCTACTAAAATGCCCAAATTCGGTATCTAAACACTTATTGATGGACCTGTAGAATATGTCAACTTGTGCTTTGTTTATTTATGTTGTATTTTGCTGGTAAGCCCAATATTTGATTCAAATTAACTCTTATAAACACACTGAGCAATGACTAGAAGTTTTTTGTTGATTTCAGGCAACCAACATTGCATAACTACAGTTTCTATGCTTCGCGACCTAAAAATTGTCTACCTTAATGAGAAAATATTTTTTCAACTTTGAAAAAAAATATACCAATGTAAGTAATATAAATGCTAAAGTACATTTTTTTTTTCATGTATATTTAGACCACTTTTTAGTTTAAAAACGTTCTTTAAAGAAAGAATAAAATTACCATGTAAATTGCAATGATTGCATACATTTTAAGGTATTAAAGGCAATTTTAAAGATTTAGAGAATAATTATTTAAGCGCTATTTGCATTCTACATATCTTTAAGCAAATAATGGAGCGTATTCGTACAAAAATTGGTTGGGGTAACCTAGGAGATCTGTCATTCCACCCATCGTTTCAGATGCTAACTGACATTACTTCTGAATTTTATATTTTTATGAAATATAAAGCTAATATACCAAAAACCAACAAACTGCAGGTTTAAAACATTCTACGTACCAGCTAAAAGGTTTGTATAACATTTACGGAGTGTTTTGCAACTTCAATTCTTCATAATTAGGTAAAAAAGGGTATAATGACTCATTTACAAGTGTACTTTTAATACGAAGCATCCAAAAAATCCTTTTTTTACCTAATTATATAGAATTAAAGATGTAAAGCACTCTCTAAATGTTATGCAAACCTTTTAGATAGTACATAGAATGTTTTAAATCGAAAGTTTGTTGTTTTTTGGTAAATAAAATTTATATTTGATAAAATTCAGAAGTTATGTCAGTTAGCATCTGAAACGACGAGTAGTATGACAGATCTCCTAGGTTACCCCAACCAATTTTGTACGAATACGCTCCATTGGAATTTTAAACAAAATTAAATTAGGTACAAATTTTAAAAAATTAACTTACCATTTTGTAAAATTAAAATAATAAACTTTTGATTTTCAAGCTCTAAATTACAAATGAAAATTTAAGAACAACGCTCATCTTATATAGTATCAGAAGGCGTAGTTAAGGGTATTTTTGGGTCAGAGGTGTCTAAGAGATTTTCACAGACGTATGAACATAATTCTTGTCTAGTTATACACGTGTGCTCACACCCTTGTTGGAGAATGAGGTAAATTAAGACTCATTGATTATTCAAGGTCTATCCAGTCGAGTTTAAAATATTATGTCAATTTTTTGGAGATGTTTCTATGTACAGAGTGTCCAAAAATTGACGCATAAACGCGATGGTACGTTGTTGGAGTATACATCCAGAGATTCCCACAAAATTGTTAAAAAAATTCATCATTCATTGAGGAAAATGCGAACAAACTTGCATAAACTCGGCAAAACAATCAAGGAAAACACATCTAATGGTCAGTTTATAAATCACTTCTACTGGTTTACTGTTTATCTATTATCTTTTATTTTAAAAAATAAATGTGTGCAAATGCTACCTACTTGTTCATAAAAATAAACTTTAACTTTAGTCACTTTGTATTGTTTATCTGAACTATTTTATCTTATAATTTAATGGTGCATTCAGGAACTGAACAAGAATTAATTTAAGAAATCTACAGCAGTTGATTGGTTGATTTGACATTGACATTGAAGTTTCTCATTTGTCAGTGTCAAATCAACCAATAAGCTGTCGTAGATTTCTTAATTTGTTTCTTAATTTAACTTAATTTCTTAATTTAATAGTTCCTGAATGCACCATTAACCATAGATAATATAACCCAGAGAGAATTTATAGATAAGAGATACCACATATGAGGGTCCTTTCGATTTCGGCTTTTGAAAGCAACCTGACACAACTTTGTAACTAAAGTCAAAAAAATGCCAAAAATTTAATTTTGGAGCAGTCGTTGTTGCGGAAGAATTGCGGGCAAACCAATCAGAAACCGTTCCGTGTATGTCGTCTCTCATTCTGAATTCTCTCCGATATAACCAAGGATTTATTTGAAGTACTAGGAATACCTAACCTTAAAGTAAAACAAAATATGCTTATTTTTTATTTAATTTTGTGTGTGATTCGGTTCTTAATTAGTTATTAAATGAAAGTGATTGATAAGTTAAGAAATATTTATGGATTTGGTTAAATTTGTAATTGTTTGACTTCCAGATATAAGGTAATACTAAAAGTTTTTATAAACATGTAGATTTTGCTAAAGAAGTCACTTAAGAGCCCTATATCCCACCTTCTCTTATGCAAATTTGTGTACAACTTAGACCGCAGTTTTTAGAGTTATTATTAACGCAATGATTTTGAAATTTTGATAGCATTACCTTAACTTCTTTTAAAATACTTATTGTTTAGCACATTTTTATTTGGGTCCCTAGTTTAGCAAAAATAACAGTTTAAAGGTGGGTAAACCATGCCAAAAACAACAACTATTTTTTTTAAGAAATTCAGCGCTCAAAAACAAATTTTAAAAAACAATAAGTATTAAAAATTTAATAAGCTTTCCAATGACAACAAGTTTTTAAAAATCCGATAAGAATTAGCAAAGATATTTGAAGTCTAAATTACAAGAATATTTACATAGGAAAGGGTTCCCCCTCCGCCAGCCTCTATCGTACAATGGAAAAAGGATGTATCTGATTTTAACATGTTTACTGATTTATTCGTTTTTTGGACCATGCGAAAACGACAATCATATTTTATTGATAAATATTTAGATATTAATACGTCTGAAGGTGTACCAGCAGTTCAATGTTAAGCATATTGAATAAAACCTTATTATTTCAAAATCCGATTTTTGCACATACACTCTTTTTCCATTCGACGGTAGGCCCTCTCATGCTAGCGATCCCCGCACCGATTTGCGTCTCACCATGGTAGTCGGAGGAGATATGAGACTCTTAAAGGTAAACAGTAAACAATAAGCAGGCAACAATAATAAAGTCGAAGTGATTTTTAAACCCGGCAAATGAATGGCACGACACCTTCGCACGTTTAAGATTTCAAAAACCTAACAGAATTTAAAACTACTTCACTCAAAAACAGACAAAAATTTTGTTTTTGAATACAAAAGTTTTATCATCAAGAGTAAAAATGTATTTAATATGCTTTTTTGTACCCGGTTACCCCTTTATTACTGTTACCCCCTTATCCTTATCCATTTGATGTCGGGTGAGGAGAAATTTCAATGTCTAATCTAAAATATTTCTATCTTATAACAAGATACTTTTGTTTAAAGTTTAATATGGGTATTCTAATTATGATGTAACTATGTATGAGAACAATTTCTGCAAAGCTTCATCAGGCGAAGAGTCGCATTACGTGTCTCCAGGCATATTTCCATGGCCTTCTCCTGTTCTTGTAAGCGTGCACTTAGACTTTTATCTCTTTTATTAAAATTAAGCGTTTAGTTTTAATCTGCCTTTCAACAATATTCAACAAGAGGTATTATTTTGCATTAATGAAATATCATTTTAACTACCACTTTACTAAATATACTTATTAAAATACACCTCATCAGTGCAGTGAAGCGGCATGATTTTATAACCAACAATAAAATTATTTACCTTTGATGTTTTTACCAATTCTTATGTTAGGGCAACAAAAAATGGCGAATGCGCCGAAAATTTGTAGTTACTGGGTTGCTTCTGATACCTGTATTTCTCGATGAATAATAAGCATGTCAAGAAAAGTTGGGTATTCAACTTTCGGATTCTTTAAAGCTTTAGCAAAGTATTTAAAATGCTGTTGGCAACACTGACCGTGATAAAAGTGACGTGATTTTTTTAGTGTAGGCTTTAAAACAAATTGCCAATACAAAAGCATTCATCTGTTTACTTTGTTAAGTGCATATATTTCTTTTACATCCACCTTTAAAATGACACTTATCGCACGACTTAATTAAACATAAGACAATCCTTTATGCCTGCCCTAGACCATGCTATCCGACTGATACGACCGTCTGAAACGACGTACTGTTCAGACCGATCGAAGCGTCTAGGGCAGAAATCGTAGTAAAAGTTGATCTGAACAGTACGTCGTTGGTCGTAAGCCCGCTCCAGACCATGCAATGAAAGTATGTATTTTGAACTGAACTGTTGGTTTGATACGATCATCTGAACGTGTGAAGAGAGGATCGTAGTAAACTGTGGTCGTATCAGTCCATCGAAGAGAAATACCGACGTGTCAGAATTCCAATCCGACCAAATATATTTTAATTTTTTATTCATTCATTTACTGAGGATTTCTGTATACTTTTGAGATTTATGATAAGAATAAAAATGATTTTGTAAAAAAAATTTGCTTTTAACTGTTCTAAATAATTAAAATTTTCAATTACAAAAAAAATTGCATATTTCGAGGGTTCTTCGTAAATACTTTTCTTCTTAGGGTGACGATAAAAATAATAAAATCCGTGATGGATGTTTTTTTAATATCCCAAAATTGTATTTTTTTTAAATAATATAGGCATACTATATTTTAAAAATATAGCAATAAACATTTTCGTATAATATATTAGTTTGGGTGTATTTGAACTGCGCACAGCCGCTGAAAAACACTTATAACTGCGCCCAAAGCTGAGTTTTAATTTTTCTACCTGGAAGTCCCAAATTGTATTTTCGAGAAATACTAGAAATTAATCTAATTACCTGCCTAATCCTTTTACCTTAGACTCTGGGTTGTACTCTTAGGGAACATCGCAGGTTTTTTTTTAATTTTAGGGTTTTAGACTGAATTTTATGAAAGTACTGGGGGACACTTTTCCATTGGGGGACACTAGGTTAGGTAGGTTAGGTTAAGTTTTGCTGCTAAAATGAAAATATATTTAATATATAGCTGTTGATGCCTAGCAGTGCGTCCAAAATTTTGTTCATTACAATGAGGGACATATTACTAGGTGTTGTTCTCGGTGTTGTTATGTTAAAAATGGATCAACACAGTCAGAAAGCATTGTAGTTTAAAATTATTTGATCTTCATACAAAATAAAAGTATAAAATATTTTAAGTGACTGCTGTACCTATATCTAAACATCTTAAATTAAGGGATTATTATTATTATTTTCTTAATGAGGGTAAATGGATTAACTCTCCATAACAAAAGTGAGCGCAGCTCAAACTTATTTGGTATACCTAAAGGGTTGTCTGTGCGCTGCTCCCATATACCCATTAGTTTAAACTTGAAATTATTTTTTAGCAATGCATTGTTTATGTATTTTCTAAATTTTACGACAATTTTACTAAGCACGCAGCTTATTTATTTCTGAAAAAAATTAATCTACACATTTGGGTACTATATAAACCTGGATATACAGGCTGACGTAAATTTAAGGGCCACCGTATGAATCTGGCTTGTCTTAAAACACGGTTAAATGGGTAAAAAGTTGGCAATAAATTTCACAGACATTATTTTAATGCATGACCAGGGACCCAAATAGCAAACTTTTATTAAAAGGTCAAATTATGTTTTACACATGATTTCAAGACAACAAAAGTGCCAACATAATCAATTTTGTAACGTCATCTCGTATACTCTAAAAAGTAGCGGGGGATGTTTTTAGTTTACACCAAAGTTTTAAAATTAATTAAAAAATAGTCGCTGCCTTAAACAAATCATAATATGCAATAACGTACTCTGACCGCTTTATCTAAAAAGCAAAATTTGGTCAAAATCTTTTACGTTAATGTTCCCTATTATGTATCAAAATTTGTACTTTTTACACATATTATAATTATTTTAACAATAAATAACATTTGAACATAATACAATTATTTAAAAATATAGTAGGTATTTCTGTAAATTTATGAATTAAATAATTCATTTTAAATCCTTCTTTTATTTATGGTCTTGACATTGAAGCAATAAATAGTAAAGTTGTAAAATACCTACCCTTTCATTCATCAAACAAGAAAGATTAGGTATTTGGCTATTTTTAAACATAATGCGGTCGGAAGCAGTTGGCAGTTACAGTTGAACTGAATGTCTGGAAGCACCAAAAAAATTGCACAGACCGTCGTTTCGATCGGTCGTACGATCAAACTGTATGTCTAGGGCAGGCAGTGTTGTCGTGCAAGCCGTGGGTAAAATGGCACTTTACCCACGGGGTGAAGTTTCAACAAGCTCTTTACCCACGGGCCGAAGTTCCTCACAGAAAATGACATTTTTGAATTTATTTTAGTTGACAAAAACGTATAACTTGGTGTGTTTTTTTGATAAAAGTTAAATCTAATTAAAGTTACTGTGAAATATTTAGTATATGTTTACATACAACAATTAAAGCCATTGCAAATTTTGTTAATGTTAGTTTTTACGGGTGTTACCAAGTCCGCTAAAAAACGCGTTGAAGCTAAAACCGTGAGTTGTTTTTGGAGTATTTTTATAATTTTAGACTGTTTGATGTAGCAGAGGTAGGATTTTGATTTAACATAACCGTTTATTGCATATTACAACATGTATCTCCATTTCTACTTCTAGAATGATTTGTTTCTAACCTAATTTTTCTTGAAGTCAATTTTTTTTCTTTTAAAAGGCTTGTTCGTACGGGACCTGCGACTAGTTTGAAACTGTCAAAATCATGCGCATTTTAAAAAATGATGTCTTTTTTTTGTAGTGCGCATGATTTTGACAGTTTCAAACTAGTCGTAGGTCCTGTACGAACAAACCTAAGAAGTCCGATATTGATTTTGGGGTGTTAGAAAATAGTATATTACTTCCGTGGGTGGAAAGGGTTTCATTTCTGTCGAGAATGGTTTACCGCGTAGCGCCGCGGTAAACCATTTCACGAGACAGAAAGAAAATTTCCACCGAGGTTAGTATACTGTTTTATTTACAACTGCTTACGTTTATGTTTAATTTTAAAAAGCTTTAATATTGCAAATTAATATTACTAATTGTTAACATCTTAGTTAACATGATTATTTTTTTTTAATTCATTACCTTGGTTACATTACAATTGCTTGACATCAAAGTAAAAAAATAGTTATTTTTAATTTTTAAAAAACGTCATTTCTCGCATTATTTTAAAGTATTAAACCAACTAATATTAAAAAAAACATAACGTCGGATAGTGATGACGAATGTTCAGAATTAAAAGAGTGTGCGCAATAGGCCACAGAAGATTTGCTCCCACAAAAGAGTTAAATCCGACTTTTTTTCATTACCCAGGCGGAAAGTAGTTACTTTCCGCCCGGGTGGAAAGTGACAGCTTAATAAAACTAATAAAATGACATTTTCTAACTTTTAAAAAGTCAGAAATGTCATCATTTCATATGCAGTTGTAAATAAAGCATTTTTCGTTGGAGACCATATGTGTCAGTTTACATTTCAAAGTGGGGTTATCTTTTCATTTATTTGTTTCTTTGGTAAAAGAAACTGTTTTTTAAATAATTTAAGTTTGTCTTTACGTTTTGTGTAAGTAAAAAACCCGTGCTTTAAAAAAATGTGAAAATTGTAAAAAGTCATGGCCCCTGTGTATCTTAAGAATCTAGGGACTTTATTCATAATCTTCAACATTTTGAATTGGTAGGCCTAAATTTTCACATTTATAGTCTCCGTTTACCAAACATGGCTTATTTTTCGAAACTATTAGACCTCTCTCTGTCTCCTTATAGGTCTTTTAAATGTGTGGGTTAACCTCATATTTGTACGAAACTGACTGGTGTATAATTTTTCGGAACATCCTATCTATGTATACATTTATTATTCAATGCTTCATCCCACTTATAATATTATACCTAAGAATATTAAATTATGTCCCAGCTTCTTCTAATGTTCGTGTACGAAGCAACCTACTATATCTATATGCATTTCACGGATTTCTATGTGACAGGTTTAATTTAACTGATGGTCTACTTGCAGAGATATGGGTTGTGGATCTCGCTTGGCGGTTCGTAGGTATAGTACAGTCAATCTGTCCTAAATAATGAGGGTACATCAACAAAATTCCTGGTAGGACCACCTTTTTTATATGATGTAACTGGATGTCCAAAGAGTAAAACCCTGAATTGGCTTATATCTACCTATTGCAGAAGCGGAGTTATGGCCCCCCAAAGAGCCCCCTTTAATTCATCACGGTGGAACTACACCAAATTTTGCAGATAGATGCATAATAAGGTGCTTTAAAATATTTTCTTAACACTTTTTTTCAAAAAATAATTCCTTCTCCCCATAAACGAAGGGGGCTTTTAAGGGGAGCATAGAATTTTTTTTTTTTAAGTTATTAATAAAAATTTTTAAGCATCTCATTTTACATCTATCTGCTAAATTTGGTGTAAATCCAACGTGATGGGTTATTACTCGTTGGGGGCTATTAGGGGGTAACGAAAATTTTTTAGAGATTTTTTTTTATAAAAATCTTTTTAAAACCTATTTGATTAGATTAGATTAGATTGTTTATTGCAGTTACAAGGAATGTTGACATCTATTGGCAAAATTTGGTGCAGTTCCACCGTGGTGAATTAAAGGGGGCCCTTTAGGGAGCCATAACTCCGTTTCTGCAATAGGTAGATATACGCCAATTTGGGGTTTTACTCTTTGGACATCCAGTTACATCATATAAAAAAGGCGGCCCTACCAGGAATTTTGTTGATGTCCACATACGGATTGACTGTACTAGTAATTGGGTACATGCATAAGCAGAGTGTGCTGTGGTGGTGTATCAGCTGTCGTGAAGCAGCTGGCGCTACCGCGACCCGGGTCTCTCATCATGGTCTGGTAGAAGGTCTGTTTTAAGTGTCTTTTACATCGGGATTGTCATTAAAAAAACTGCAGTGGATGCTGGTAAGATGACGTTCACGTTTTATGTTCGTTTTTACTTCCAAAGGTGTAGTTTTATTCCACATAATAAAACGAGTATAAAGTCCTGATAATTTTCTTTAAGAGTTAATACCCAAGGAGATTTTATTATTGCAAAAGTTAAGGTCTAAAAAAAAAGCAATAAAGTTTTTATTTCATTTTAAAATTTCCAACCGCTTTAATTTATTACTAGGAGCCAGGTGACTCCAAAGCCTTATAGTGGGTTTAAAGAACACTTTATATATAATATTGTTTCAGGTTTACTGTTTAATGTTAACTTCTAAGTGACTTTAGCATAAGATACATAAAATAAAAAACCTTACCTTACCTTGGACACTGGCGGCTTAGCCACCTATTATCACCAAGCTGACCTACTCATAGTGCCTGCACAAGCCGGACATGACTAGGCTGCCTTGGTGTGAGTCACTTCTGCTTCGGCAGATGGCGGTAACATCTCCAAGTCCTTCTTTCGATATTTGTTGAAATACACAAGTATCTTAGTTTCTTGAAGTTATGCATCGACTATCCCTGATACGTGATTCTGATGAGCCCCAATATAGGGCGAAACAGCTGTCAATCACTTCAGGTTTGGTAGGTGCATACCTTTAAGAAATAAAGAAGGACTTCTTTTATAACTTGGCGTCCCGCCTTTAGGGTCGAAAGTGAATCTTAGATTCCACCATTTTATATCATAAGATACATGTTTAGTATGACCTTGTATCTGGAAGTTGAACAAACACAAATTTAACCAATTCATGAGCATTTCTTTACTTATTTTAATCACTTTAATTAAAAACTATTTGAACACTAATAAAGAACCGAATGACCCACTGAATCAACCAGAAAATAAATATTTTGCTAGCCTTTGAGGTTATATTGCACCGTTTGACATCTAACAGTAGTTCACTTTAAAAGATAAAATAGTTCAGGTAGACAGTACAAAGTGACTAAAGTTAAAGTTCTTTTTATGAACAAAAAGGTAGGATTTGCACACATTTATCTTTTAAAATAAAAGATAGTAGATAAAAAATTCAAAGTGATTTATGAACAAACTATTATAGTGGGTTTTAGTTTTAAATTAAATATGCAACACATTGTAAATTAGCCTTAGAGGGGGACTACCATTTACCAACGCATTGCGAGTGTAGAACTAGGCAAGGTGTATACCTCAATCAATGGAAAACTCATTATGATTATCGAACCTTAAACATATGTTTTGCAGAGATGGACTTGCCCTTTGGTCAAAACAAAAATATTTTCAATTTTTTTTTTATCTTTACAATTTTTTATCGTATTTCGCTTAGGTGTTCATCGTTTTGTGATATTTGAGTTTTATGTAATTTTTCTTTTCACCAAACTAGTGTAAAACTTTTTAAAAATAGTGGTGAAATAAGCTTTAGAGGGTTATTTCTCTTTTAAACCTCTTCTTAAGTCTTCTGTTTTGTTAAATCTTACTTAGAGAGGTGAGATCACATTAAATGTTCTTGTTAATCGTATTTAGAAAGCCGATTATGTAAACAATGTGGTAAAGGATTACAAGAACCTCCTTTTCTAAGCCATACTTATGACCCTATTTCAGGAATTAGATAATTTTAATAGGGGTAAGTCTCGAAGTAAGTAGTTGGTAGATTTAATTTTAGTTATTTTGAATCTTATAAAGAACTAAGCTATTTAAAAAACTACGTGTCCTTTCATTTTTAAATAAAGTGTTTGAAAAGAATTTTTATTTTTATATCATCAGGTTATTCTCTTTATAAACGAATGAAAAATCTTTTTAGGTTTAGTCGCTCTCGTCAATTATGTTTAACCATTCGTATTCTCAGTCTTCTGTCAAGTTTGGTCAAGACAAAGACACTGAGAATTAAATATTTGCTACAACAATAACACAAAAGCTTAAATTTAAACGAATGATGTGCTTGTATAAAACCTTTGATTTTACATCAGACAGTCTGTATAATCAAAAGTGTAAAAATATTAGTTTTCGTATGAAGTTTTATAAACGAGTCTCTATATACGAGTCTGTTAAAACACGAGCGTAAGCGAGGATTTTATAAACGAGTGAATAAAGACGTTTATAAAACGTGTTACGAACTATACTTTTTCTACGACCCCAAAAGTAAACAATATCGAACTTTTCAGAAGAATACAATTTCGACTTGAAGAAAAGTTAGGTTAGAAAAAACATTTTAAAAGTAGAAATGAAGATACATGTTGTAATATTCAATAAACGGTTATCCTCAATCCAAATCCTACCTCTGCTACACTAAATACTGTCTAAAATTATAAAAATACTCCAGAAACATCTCACGGTTCTAGCTTCAACGCGTTTTTCTAGCAGACTTGTTGACATCCGTAAAAACTAACACTAACAACATTTGCAATGGCTTTAAGTTTTAAGAAATTTAAACATATACCTAATTTTTTACTGTAACTTTGATTAGAATTTATTTTTATTAAAAGAAGATACAAAATTGTACATTTTTGACAACTATAATAAATGCAAAAAATGTAATCTGTCATTTTCTGCGGATAGAGCTAACTTCAGCCCGTGGGTAAAGAGCTCGTTGCAACTTCACCCCGTGAGTAAAGTGCCATTCTACCCACGTCTAGCAAGATATAGCTAAAGAATTGTTTTAATCAAGTTGTGCGATAAGTGTCATTTTAAAGGTGGAAGTAGAAAATAAAAGTTGTAAAAAGATCAAACATATGTATAGTGTGTAAAACACATGCTTTTTCTTTCCAACTAAATAAGAAATGAAAAGCACATACTTAAGTTTTAAGCATTTTGTCCCATTTAGATTTAAACGAAAACTGATGATGGGCATCAAACTTTATATATATAGGTACATATTGATTTTAGATTTTGTTCTTAAACTGGAAAAGTACTTATAGGTATTAGAGGGGTACATAATTACTAAAATAGAGATTTTTCTTTGAACTTTGTAGATAAGTAAAGTATACAGAGATTCATCAAAGAAATTTATTTTTGTAAAAACCTTCATAAAAACTGAGGTTTATCAAAAAAAAACAAGTATTTAAAATGTACCTTCACTGAAAATATAGTTTTTCTACTTCCGTCCACCTTTAAAGTTACACTTATCGCACGACTTGATTAAACATAAAGCAATCCTTTAGCTTGCAAGGCGTGGGTAAAATGGCACTTTACCGACGGAATGAAGTTGCAACAAACTCTTTACCCACGGGCCGAAGTTAGCGTTACTCGCAAGAAATGACAGATGACATTTTTGTATTTATTTTAGTTGTCGAAAACGTATAATTCGGTGTCTTCTTTTAATAATAATAAATTCTAATTAAAGTTACAGGCCATTAAAGCCAAATGTTGTTAGTGTTAGTTTTTACGGGCGTTAAAAAGTTCGCTAAAAAACGCGTTGGAGCTAAAACCATAAGTTGTTATTGAGTATTTTTATAATTTTAGACAGTGTTTAGTGTAGCAGTGGTAGGATTTTGATTTAACATAACCGTTTATTGCATATTAGAAGATGTATCTTCATTTCTACTTCTAGAATATCTTTTTCTAACCTAACTTTTCTTTAAGTCAACATTTTTTCTTTTAAAAAAGTTCTATATTGTTTGATTTTGGGGTTATAGGGAAAGTATTGTTTGTAACACGTATTATAAACGTCTTTATACTCGCGTATAAAGACTCGTTTATAACACTTGAAACGAAAAATACTAAAGTGGGATTCACTATGAAAATTAGCTTGCATCCGGTAAGAATTAAGGTAGCTTGTAAGAGCTTGAAATATGTATTTGGGATATACCATTCACAATGAATTAGAATGTAATAGCTCATGCAAGCTAATTTTTTGTGAATGGTATATCCAAAATACATATTTCAAGCTCTTACAAGCTACCTTAATTCTTACCACATGCAAGCTAATTTTCATTGTGAATGAAGCTTAAGTATTTCATTTATTTTACTCACTTCCGTTTCAAAATTCAGAAAACAAAACAAATGGCCTAGTTATAATTAACTAAATATTTTATCGAACAAAGTATTCTTTTTCAGGTTAAGTTATGGGAGACGAAAGTAAAGATTTTAAAAGGTATGAGAAAGAAGTTGAGGTAAACACTTTGATAATACACATTAATATCTATGGGTAAACACGCTGTATAAACTAAGCACAAAGTCTAGTAAGTAACGAGCGAGCATTTAAATTCTACCTCGACTCTTGCCATGGAAAACAAAAGCTCCTTTTCCGTATGTCTTTGATAGTTTGTTTAAACGTCAAAAAAAGATGACAACATTAAAAATGACATTAGTAGAAACTATCAAAGACCTACGGAAAAGCAGCTTTTGTTTTCCATGGCAAGAGTCGAGGTAGAATTTAAATGCTCGCTCGTTACTTATCTCTTTTGGTCACTCATTTAAACTTTGATGACCCTTGTAAAATGTGTAATCCAGACCTGTTTATCATCACAATTAAACCAAAACACATGCCGAGCGTATGCCGGCTCTTGTGCGTATTTTCGCCCCATCAGCTTTCAAACTACCTACCCGGTTCAACAGCTGTACATGTAGGTACTTAGACAATCCGGCCTACTACGATAAAAGTATACTAGTCTTCCCCCAATTGAAAGCTGAACACCTTACTAAAACCTACCTTACAAACGTCTGATGCCTGCCATCCACCTTCAAGTTTCTTTATAGTTCAGTGAGATAACAGCCTTCGAAACAAGTAAATTACAATAAAAGAAAGCCCTTTTTAGATACCACCATAAACTGTAAAGTCCAACTCTAAAAACAAGGAGTTTCAACGTGTTCAATTTAAATTTAAATCCGGGGATTTCCGAAAAGTGGATAAATGTGCTTTTCTGTTGAATAATTTAGTAACCACCATAAAGTGTTGTTAACTGGTTGAAGTGTGGGATGTTTTTGGTTAGGAAAGTGAAGTGAGAGAAAAGGATAACTACTGAAATTTTTATTTAAGTGCTAAAATGAAGAAGGAGGTAAAATCGGGTGATAAAAAAAGTGCCAGTAGTCGTGGAGTTCACAGAAGGAATAATCGGCATGTTAGGGTAAGAATAAAGAATAAACACGTACTTAATAAAAGTTAATTGACCACTTAATTAAGAAATTGATTCCATAAGAATTGTTTTGAGTTCAGCTGGATTATTAACCGTGCATTTTGTTGAGCTATGACGTGTGTTGCTATATGCTTTCCGAGATGCTTTCCTTCCTGCGACAGCTAAAATTTAAGTAATTAGCTTGATTTTATAAATTCAACCCTTTAAACAAAATTCAGAATTATAAAATTAATTTAATATCAGAATTCTGATTTCAATTTTAAAATGGGCCATACTTATTCGTACAAAAATTAGTTGATGTTCCCAAGAATATCTGTTCAATTTCTAAAAGAAGAGGGGTGGATTTTAGCCCCCAGGAGGTAAAACAAGTGGCTATTTTTCTTAAATCGTTAAATGAATTTCAAGGAATACATCGCTAAAGAGAAAATTTTTAAATTATCAAATGCCCCGACTTTTTAGCGCTATATCAAATATGGGGTCATTGCTTGAGTCTACGCCCCCTATTTTGATAAGGGTTAATTTTAAAAATTTCCCGTCACGTCAAGATTATCAGAAGCACCAGAAAAAAGTTATTTGCCAAAAACAATTTTTCGTGACCTTTGACCTCGTATAAAATGTTTAGCTCACACCAGCTGAAGGTATACTTTTGACACAAGTTTTAGAATGTCAAAACGAACGTGTATGCAAGGATTCAGCCAGCTGGAAGAAATTCCGAGGTGAAACCTTTATTTGGTTAAATTATCATGTATTTGGATAAATTTGTGTTTGTTAACTTCAAGGTCATATAAAAAGTTTTTACAAACATAGTTTTTGCTAAAGTCACTCAAAGGTAAACATTAAACAGTAAACTTGAAACAATAATATAGATCTGTGATCTATAAACCCACTATAAGTCTTTTCAAAAATACCCTAAAAACTTGCTTAAAAATTTGCAAACCCAAAGATCTACCAAAAATTTGTGGCGTTATAATTCGAAAATACGCAAAATATTGCAAAAACCGTACGTATACGGTTTTGCAATATTTTGCGTTATTTTATATTTATGTTTTTTTGAATAAGAATTAATAAAATTATTTATTATTCAAAGGCCGCAATTAGGACAAGTGCCTATAGGGGCGGAATTTTTGTAAATGCACCACTGCCAAGAATTGTAAATAGCGAGACAAATTATCCCCTGATTTGATAATTTAATTTCAGAAAAAACCATCCTCATCATCATCAGACACCGTAACGGATATGTTAAAGCTTTGTCTACAAAAAGTTTGTGAACTTCAATCCGATTTAAACAATGAAGAAGGTGATGTGGAAGATAAACATGATCCGGAAGCTGAAGGATATGCAGCGTGTGTTTTGGAAACTTTGAGATTCCTGTCTGCTCAAGGTTTACCTCCCACTCATCCGGTTGTTAAAACTCTATCAGAAAAACTATTAAATAACCAATAGGTTCAGATAACTAATGCCTAGTTTATAAAGTCTCATCTAAGAATTATTTAAAGTAAAAAAAGTTTGTCGCACACAGTAGTGCTCCATTTTTTACGACTGTAATAGTCCAATAGGGAATATAACATATAGGTTAACACGGACACAACCAGCCTGGCACCACCTCTAGAGCCTAGCCACACTCCAACAGTGGCAGTGAGATTCGAACTCACAACGACGGGAAGCTTTCAATATCGCACTGCGACTATACCGTACGACCACCACCGCGCCAAAGAAGAATTATTTAAAGTAAAAATCACTTTAAGTAAGAAATTAATGCTAGCCTTTTTCGTAGCTTCTTGCTAGCTTCTAGAAGCTAGCTTCTTCGCTGCTATTGGTAGATTCAAATGTTTTAGGTCCAAGAAGCAAAACTGACATCGGTCATATTAAATTGCAGGTTCATACGCACGACAGAAAGAAGCTGCTTCTAACCTAGAAATATAACCTTTAAAAGAGTATTATTTGTTTATTGTGCATTTTGTTCATACGCTTTGAATACACAATACACGTCACACTCCAGCAAATACAAGTCACAAAATAAAAATAAAATGAAAAAGAACCTATCGCAATGACAGTACGCATTGTTAAAGCAAAAGAAGCTCAAAGAAATCAAACTATGTTTAACTTTTTTTCGGCGTTGACCTTGGCTTCTTTTAACAACCAATAGCAGCGAAGAAGCTAGCTTCTAAAAGCTAGCAAAAAGTAAGGAGCCTAGATGTCATATTGACAAATATTGTCGCCTTATAGAGTGCATCTTTCCATCTCTGTCATACAGATTCTGTCATCAACATAATTAGCAAAGATGACAACAATTACACAAACTTACTATTGATGACAGAATCTGTATGACAGAGATGGAATGATGCATGTCGCCACTCTATAAGGCGACAATATCTGTCCATATGACATCTAGGCACTCTAGAAAGAAGCTGCGTGTAGAGCAGCCATAAGGCAGGTGATTAATCTATTTGGGTTTGACATATGTCAAACTTAAAAGTCAAATTTAAATAGACCAATGGGTGACCTTAAATTTCCCGATTTAGGTGATTCTTACTTTAAATGATTCTTAGATGAGACTTTACAAACTGGGCATAATGGTGCATTCAGGAACTATTAAATTAAGAAATTAAGTTAAATTAAGAATTAATTTAAGAAATCTACAACAGTTGATTGATTGATTTGACATTGACATTGAAGTTTCTCATTTGTCAGTGGCAAATTAACCAATCAACTGCTATAGATTTCTTAAATTAATTCTTAATTTAACTTAATTTCTTAATTTAATAGTTCCTGAATGCACCATAAGTCTAGCATGAAACAATTTCAGATTAAGGTACTTGAAATTTTTAAAATTTGGTTAAAAATTTCCTGGAGTTAGTTTGTATGGTAATTTCCAAAGGTGGAAGTTTGTTTTTATTTTTTAAAAACAACTACAATAGGTACTCCATATTGATGCAGACGATATACAGGGTGTCCAAAAAATGGCCCATAAACGCGATGGTAAGTTGTTGGGGCATGTCTAGGTAGCCCTAGAAAATTGTCAAAAAAAAATCCATGTGTTATATTCATCGGGAAAAATGCCAACAAAGTTGCATAAATTCGGCAACACACACACACACATACATCTTAAAAACTCATCTAGATTCTTGAGCATACATTTTTGCATTAGATCAAATTGACATTGCTTCATTTGAAAAAAGTTTTGTAAAATTAAATTGATTATAAAAATTTAATTTGACTATTTAAAAGATAAACAAATGGTACAATAATTTTAGATAGATTGTTCCTTTGTATTTAGCCATTTCTTTGATATGTGCTGTTGTCTTCAAGATATAAGCGTTTAAAGTTTTGCACTATGGGGCTCATATGTTCGAGGGTATTTGGGATGGATTTTTTTTAACTCCCTATACATGCCTCAACAACATACCATCGCGATGCGCCATTTTTTAAACACCCTGTAAGTATAGTAAACTTTGTTCTATGCTATAAAAAAAATATGGTTTTTTATCTTTAAGTATAAATGTTTTGTGTTTTATTTTATGTTTATCTACCTAGGATAAGATTGTCTAGTCATTTTTATCTATATTTATTTTTTTACTAAAATCTCTAGTCATTTTATTTTAGTTTTTACGTTTTTTTTTACTAAAGCTCTGAAATAATTAAGGTTATTTTCTTACACAAGTAAGTAATTACAAATAAACGAGGAAACACAGTTGTCTTTATAAATAATTTTGTAAGTTTTTCGATTGTAAACTCTAGCTCTAAGTCAATAATACTTGTATTTTGTAAATAAATTACAATAAAATGAACATGAGCTGTTTTATTATACAGATTCATCAAATCCGGATTCAAAAATCTAAAACCGATTGGATTATAATGTTTCCGGTATGGCAGTGAATGAATATCCCTAGAGAGAACATAAACTAACTCTGTTGTAAACCGATATTGAAGTGTTTATTTACAGTAGCTGTATCTCAACGTACCTACGGCAACCATTCACGCCATCTACTGGTTGTACGCAGTTTATGCGTCGAAAACGCGTAGAAAATGCCTAAATGGGACATGTTACCCCCAGTAATACCTACGTCAGTAATTGGTCCCCAATTTTAATAATATTTAACTAATTTTTTTGCATTAAATTATATTTCCATTAAAAAAAATACAGTTTATTCTACAAGATTGCAGATTTTTGTATAGGTGTCAAAAAATTGACACATAAAAATGGTGCGTTATTTAGTCATTCTGAGGGATTCCTAGAAAAACGAGGGGCAAATCAGATGGGCAAATTGTGTACACTAATTCCTAACAAATTCTCAATAAATTCCAAACAAATTCTACAAATTCTACAAATTCTTAACAAATTCTTCACAAATTCTCAGCAAATTCTTAACAAATTCTTTACAAATTCTACAAATTCTCAACAAATTCTACAAATTCTTAACAAATTCTTAAAAAAATGTACACTAATTGTTTCATTGAATTGCCCCTCGTAGAAAAATCTAAGTTAGGTATATTTATTAGAATTAATTTTTCTTTAAGATTTGAGTTTCAAATTCACAGATCTTCGAATCTGTGCTCCTAGAAGCTCATATAAATCATCTCCGTTGAGCTTCCGCAAATTCTACTAAGTAGCACATCTACATGAGGGCCCAATCGTATATTAAAACTAATTACAAAATGTAGTTTTGAAAAGTACAAAAGTAGAACTACAAACGTATTATGGTTTTAATTAAATCGGTTATGTCTTTCTGTTAAAAAAATAAAAGCTTTTAAATGATTAAAATTGCAACTTCCTAATGTAGATGCAGGGGCGGATGGGCCCATCTGGAGTTCTGGAGATTTCCAGAAGGGCCGCCGTACTTTGGGCCGGTAAGGCCCAGTTGTTTAAAATAATTTCTTAGTTTGTTCTTATTTTAACCAAAAAAATTTCGCCTGCGGCGCAAATTTGGGCCGGCATACCTCTTTTCCAGGGCCGGTCAAGTGCTTCCCATCCGCCCCTGTGTAGATGTGCTCTTTTAAAGATTTCAATGTAGAAAGAAAAACACCAAAAGTACTATTTTGTCATATTTTTATTATCTCTTGCACTCAGTACCACTTCTATGTGTTACAAACATTACCCTAAATATTTTTAATCATAGTATTGATGTATTACTCCGTGTTTTTACATATTGTGTTGAAATTTCGAAAATAACTGACATTCAGGAAGATGACTTTTACGAACTTTTGAGTGCACAGAACATCCCATTTATGAATTTGAAACCCAAGTCTTAAACATTACGTATAAAAATATTGACACTTAATGACTAGAAAATGTACATACATAATGCTATTTTGAATTCAATTTCCATAGTATTCGTGAGTATATTTTTTTATAAAAATAATAAAAATTTGTTGAAAGTGTCTGAAAACAGAAAACGTGTCTAAAATTTACATTTAGGCATCAATCAAAAAATTATTACGTTAGTTTTATAAAATTACTTTTCAATATATTGATTTTTCAACGTTTATTTTATTGCAACCATCAAACATAAAATAAGCCCTACTATACTGTAGTAAAAATAAAATATTATCTATGTATCGATTTTAGTTTTGTCTAAATAAAATAGAAAGGGGTTTAAATTTAGAACCATAGACAGGATTCTTCGCAAATCAGTGCAAAATTTGACATAAAAGGAGATTTAAAATTATACAAGGTCCTTAATTTATGAGAACCAAAATAAAACGAATAGGTGGCAGTTGCGCCCAGTGGCACTTGCGCTGCGGATTAAAAGAGTGGCACTTGCGTCTCAAAAAGGTACAGGATTAAGCAGGTATAAAAATTACGGATTAAAAAGTGGCATTTGCGCTGCGTTCAAAATTCAAACTCATTAATGTAGGTATACATTTTGCATTGCAGTTTGTGACATTAGCTCATATGTTTAAATTTTCTTTTTAGCAGCAAAACTTACCCTAACCTACCTAACCTAGTGTACCCCAGTGGAAAAATGTCATCCAGTACTTTTAAAACAGTCTGTCTGAAACGATAAAACTCAAAAACACATGCATTGAGTACTTGCTGGCTTGTTACACATGCATTGTGTACTTGCTGGCTTGTTTTAACAATAATGAAAGTGTGTATATATTATCCTCTGTTTTATAATTTTCTAATATTGTATCTCAATAATACATCGGATACATAAAAATAAATCTAGGCAAAAGGAAGTTAATGAGACCGCGGCCAGTACGACCAAAATATGAATCAGAAATTTTAACCAATATTATACCAAACTTGAATTATCTAACCCACTTAATGATTTGAACATTATAATCCTCTATTTAATTACTTTAATTTTATGCAGCAGCGCAAATGCCACTTTCTCATATTTTGTTTTTATACCTGAATTTTAAAAACTCGCAAGTGCCACTATTTTAATCCGCAGCGCAAGTGCCACTGGGCGCAAGTGACACGACACCAATAAAACATAGATTTTTTGAATTCTTGTTAGGGACTTTTAAAAACACATTTCCCTTTTTAGGCCAAGATTATTGTTGTAAAATCCTAGCAAATCAGGAAAAAAATATATAAAAGTCAGATTTTTTATATGTGTTAGAACATGCATTAGGTAGAGTGCCTTGAAGAATTGACAGTTATTGTTGCCTTATAGAGTGACGCCATGCATCATTCTTTCTCTGTCATACAGATAACGTCATCAACGTTATAGCCAAAGTGACAACAATTACAACTTACAATCACAATTAATGACGTTATCTGTATGACAGAGAAAGAATGATGCATGGCGTCACTCTATAAGGCGACAATAACTGTCAATTCTTCAAGGCACTCTAGCATTAGGGAACTTAAATCCACATTTTGCACACTCCTAAGGGGTGAGCTTTCCCCCTATCAATTAAAAAGGGGGGGATTTTTGCAGTGTAAATTTATACGTTCCTATTGGTCGTAGGTTTTTTCAAATTAGCACTACACCGAGTACTACACATAAATACGCAATGCATATTTTACGAGAAAAACTAAAAGCCGAACAAATAATGCAAGTCTTTGCAAAAGGGGGGCCCAGGGGGGTCTCCTAGTTAATTTTTGGGTGGGCACTATGCTTTTATCGCTTTAATGGGCAATAAGAAGCATTAGTTTTAAATTTCTTTGCTCTAATCATAGTGTATACACAAAATTTCCTGACCCAGCGCACTCATAAAAACGAAACTTTTCAAACTTTGAAGTCCTATTTCTAGGGTTTGATTGGACTTACCATAAAAATTTTGTTTGGTTGTTGTAAAAGACAAATAGATCTTCAGAAAATATTGGAAGTAATTATTGACTAAAATAACAAAAAGCGAGTTATTTGTAAAAAACAAATATAATACACAATTTTGACAAGGTTTTTGGCAATCATATTTTATTATTTTTTTATTTCACACACAGTTACAAAAAAAAAATTTCCATGAAAGTTGTAGTCACTATTTTTAGCAACACAATACAAAAATAAATAAAAAATCTACGACCAATAGGAACGGAGAAATTTACACTGCAAAATCCCGCCTTTTTTTTTATTGATAGGGGGGAAATACCCCTTAGGAGTGTGCAAAATATATAAAAAAATCTGGCTTTTATATATTTTGTTTTAGCTTAAACGACAACAATCTTGTAGTATTTAACAAATGTTGCGAAGAATATAATAAAATTTTATCTATATATCGATTTAAATTTTGTTCAAATAAATAACTCTGATATTGGCGTATCCTTATGTCCTAGCTATAATATAGATTGCATCCAGTGAAAGACGCGACAAATAATTTTTTCACATGGTCTACATCTAAGGATTTATTACTAATGTCTACTGCAATTTCCTGAGAGAATTCTTCATATGCCCGTTTTCTTCCAGCAAGACATTTATATTTTTCATCGCCCTTTATTGCCATGGCCACTTTTTCGTTGTAGGATTCCAGGTACACGTCTTTTCTCGTGTCTATTTGTTTGTACTGACGTTCTTCATCTGTTCTAATTTTAGTTTCTTTGGTAGAATGTTCTATATTGCTATTAATATTGTGGGTTTTATTAATTGTCTCTCCCGTTTTATCAGGAACACAATTATTTATTAAACTTTCCGTTGAAGAACGGGTTTTTGTTTGCATAGTTTGCGGGGTTTTAGATTGCACTAAATTGACTAAATTATTTTCGTCGTTCGATATATGGTTACTTTTTTCATTATCTCTTTGGATTGGGGATGGATTCTCTTCGTAGCTCGGCAACATTTTCTTTGTTTAAAGTTTTCGTTTCTGAAATACAAAAACGTTACTAAGCGCCAAGTTAAACATTATGTTTTATAACTACTATACTTAAAATAAAATAAGCTAGCTCCTTTATTTTTACTTTGACTCAAGTTAGTAAAAGTTAAACATATTCGTCCTGCTTTATATACTAATAAAACTTTGATATTAAATTATCTTAACTATTTGTTTGACGTTAAAAGTTTATGCTAAAGTTTAAATTTCTTAATTAGCGACCCATTGACATTAATTTAGTATTTCTTATTAGGTTCACTTAGAAGTTTTAGATGAATTTGATGCAATAATAAGTGTGAAACATAAATATTTTTTCTAATTTCTGCTACTTTAATATAACTACTGTATTGGGCATTTTATTTCTAAATCTAAATTAATAATTGTCATCTTACATAAGTCAAAGAAATATAAAAATTGGTGCGTAAACTTAATGGTAACTTGTATGAGCTCATACAAGCTAATTTATTTAAATGATATAGCCCTAATACATATTTCAAGCTCTTTTAAGCTATCTTAATTATTACAAAATGCAAGCTATACAACTTAAAGTTGCATTCAAAATGAAAATTAGTTTAATTGTATCTTGTATAAGAATTAATACAGCCTTCAAGAACTTAAAATATCTATTTAGGCTGCATTATTCACAATAAATTAGCTTGTATATGAGCTAGTCTTGCAAGCTTATTCATTGTGAATCATGCTTAATTCAAAACAGAAATTAGTTTACATCTTGTAAGAATTAAGGTAGCTTACACAAGCTTAAAATATTAATTTAAGCAGCATAAAGGTTTATTCACAATAAAAATTAGCTTGCATCTTTTAAGAATAAAGGTAAATACATAATTCAAGTTCTTGCAAGCTACCTTAATTTTATTAAGATGCAAGCTTGTTTTCATTGTGATTCTTACTTTTTTTACAATAAATTAGCTTGTAAGAACTAGTCTTACAAGCGGATTCATTTTGAATTAAGCTTTATTCACAATAAAATTAGTTTGCATCTTGTAAAAATGAAGTAAACTTGCAAGAGCTAGATATAAGTATTTAAGCCATATCATTTACAATGAATTAGCTCATGTAAGCTAATTTATTGTGAATGATGCAGCCTAAATACGTAATTCAAGCTCTTGCATGCTACCTTAATTTTTTCGAGATGCAAGCTAATTTTCATAAATTAGCTTGTAAGTAATAGTCTTGCAAGCTTTAAGTGTGATTTAGAGTTAAATTAAATTAACTCAACGCCACTCAAAGCTACTTTACTCCACTTAACTCGACTTGACTAAATTAAGGCATTTATAGTATAAATTTACACGTTAGTTAACCACAAGCTAATTTAGTAAACGCCATCTATCGGTAAATGTTAGAATCGTCTTATTTCTGTAAATATACAGAAATTCATATGAAATTCTTCGATTATCTTTGTAATTTTAAAAATTTGGTCTAGTAGCCGATAGATGGCTCTGTGAAGAGGCTTACTTTAAGATCGCTATAATAAAGTCCCTTAGCTTACTTTACATAGAATTAGATGAAATTAACCAAAATTAAGAAATAGAACCTTAAGTAAACGTCAAGTTAAGTTAATTGGATGTGTAAATGCGATTTCATCTTTTGTATAATTTATTTCAGTCGCGATACGTTAATTATAAGTTAAGTTAAGTTAATTCATCTATAATTCAAGCTTTATTCACAATAAAAATTAGTTTACATCTTGTAAGAATTAAGGTAGCTTGCAAAAGCTTAAAATACATATTTCAATACAATTTTTTACAAGATTCAAGCTATTTTTCATTGTTAATCTAACAAAACAATCTAGAATGAGTGCATATTTCAAGTCTTTGCAAGCTAATTTTCAGTGTAAGCTATATAAATTGTTGATATAAACTTTATGGTGAGTATTTAAAAATTTAACCACGAATGATAATTTAATTTAAAAACTTCCGGCAGTTCATTGGTTCTTGTAACATTGACAAATAAAAAACTATGTCAATGTCGAATGGACTAATAAACAGCCGTAATTTTCTTTAATTAATAATTCTTAGTTTTGCCAATTGATTGTTTTATTATCTCGGTTATTAAAGACAGAAAATGTATCTAAATATTAAGTGATAAGGTTACCAATGGAAGGATCTATGTAATATATTTAATAGAATAGTGTACTTACCTAAAATTATATAATTTTCTTCATGGAACCATACCAAATTAACACTATCAAACTTCCAAACATTGACTAGGGCGGTTTATTTTGCTCTTGATGTATTATTATATGAAATTTCAACGATCATGCATTGCCGAGACAGCCAGGAAGCGTAACAACAACTACATTCAACTGTTTCTATTTAGTTGGCTGTGCCAACTAAGCCAGCTTTGAGCTTAATTTAGGGACAATATGGTTGCAAGATGACTGCATTTTATTGAATGTGATTATTAAGCACATGCAACCAAAGGGAAGGGTGAGTAAAGCTAGGCAGGCGGCTGCTAGTTTTATTATTTATAAATATGGCTCATTCATTCCCTACGTTTCATTTGAATGTTTGTGGGGGAGGGTGGGTTACTATGTGACAATTGGCCACTTGAAACTTGGGTACCAAAACTACATAAATTTTTCACAAATATCCGACTTTTAATGCATGGTTTACACAACTTCTTAACCCCAACTTCTTTCCCCTTTACCTCATAGTCTTCTAAGATAAATATGTGTAAATATCATTTAGCGTTCAAACAGAAAATCTTTACCTCCGTCTCTCATAGTCTTTACCTCAACTATTTTATTTTTATCTTTTATGGTTAGGTTACAGACTAAAAGGTAAGATTTCTTTGCAGTAACATTTGAACTACGCAATCAACATTTAAACTATGTATTTAACATTTGAACTACCTGGGCTAATAAAATATGTTATTCTAACGGGAACAACGTTATTACCGGTCGACGCACTTTACACCTTGAACTCCATTTACCCCGCAGTATTTTTTTGACGTTTTAGACAATAGTTTTCTGACGTCTGACGGATACTAAACAATATGCAAACAATCTAAAAAGAACCGCGAGGTAGATGCAGGTGTAAAATGCGCGGGCCTGCATAAAGTTGGCCATGTATCCTAACCTTAAAAATGTCAAAATAAGCAGACTGCTTAATTCTGTTATAAGTTTTTGTAATAAAAATGGGTATAATAGTGATTATAGGTTAATTTTAAACAACAAATTATGTGAGGAGTAAAAACATATTACTAGAAAGGTTATGTATCTTGTTCCAAACTAGAGGTAAGAGCTAGAGTTGTATAAACCATAATTTTCAATTAGGTGAACTCGGAGGTACAGACTATGAGGGAAAGGGGAAAGAAGTTGGACTAAAGAAGTTGTATATATTATAAAACCCAACTTACTTAACAACCCGTTGGCTTTTATATGTACATATACCATGTGTCTCGCCAAAAGCGCACGAGCTCATAACTTTACACGTATAGGTTCTACAAAACTGAAATTATAACAGTTGTCTAAAAAGAATGGTAGCCATCTTTTACATGCACAGAATTAAAATTTTAGAAGTTGTTTTAGAAAACTTTTTGCCTCCTTTTACATATTGTGTTTACAAAAATATATGACTTCCGGTTTATGCTGAAATGGCATTAATTTTGTATTTTTAAATGGAACACCCTATATATTTTGACATTTTTAGGAACATTCTTTTAATAAGAATACAATCGTTTTTAAAAAAATAATGTGTTACAAATATTAACGATTATATAGCACTTTGAAAATGAGCTAGTTTGGTCCTACAGAGAAGGCTGCAATCTATGCTTCAGGATTCTCAAGTGGGATTCACAATAAAAATTAGCTTGCATCTTGTAAGAATTAAGGTAGCTTGCAAGAGCTTAAAATATGTATTTAAGATATAAGTACCATTCACAATGAATTAGCTTGCATGAACTCTTACAACAAGCTAGTTCATTGTGAATGACATTGCCTAAATACATATTTTAAGCTCTTGCAAGCTACCTTAACTCTTACCGAATGCAAGCTAATTTTCATTGTGAATGAAGCTTCAGATAGACGATTATGATGAAATTAAGTGATATTTAAGGAGCTATAGACTCGTTAATATTAGTGATTCATTATTTTTTTTTAAATTTTAAATATATAGGGTGTTCCATTTAAAAATACAATATTAATGTCATTTCCGCTTAAACCGTAAATCATACATTTTCAATACATGTAAAAGGAGGCTAAAAGTTTCCTTAGAGAACTCCTTCTGTAGAAACTATATACGTGTTTCCTAATGAGCTCGTGCGCTTTTTGCGCGACAAGATAAAAAGTGATTCGTAGCAAGGCATACTTTATTTTATCAGGCCGGCGCACTCTCACGGTTATTTTTTATACTCCTCGCAGACAAAGTCGAAAACGAGGAGTATATTGTGATTGTTTTGAAAATTCTAAAATCGTCAAAAATCGTCGTAGAGCAAAAATTCTTGCAGATTCGTGCGTTTCATCGAATTTTGAACAACTTTCAAAAAATCCGTCCGTCCGTCTGTCTGTCCGTCCGTCTGTCCGTCCGTCTGTCCGTCTGTCACGTTTTTTGTAGACACTCTAACTTGAGAACCAAAGTTCCCATCAAGTTCAAATTTTCAGGAAAAATCGTTCTCATTAAAATCTAGATCCCTATTGTTTTTGAAAGAAATCGAAAAATAATAAGGGGGGCTGCGGCACCCCCCAAGTGAGGAAAAATTCATATTTCAGTTATTATCAAATTTACAGATTTTTTTTTCTGGTAACTTTAAAGCCCTTTTAATTCTCTACTAAAAGTATATTTAAGTATTTTTTGGCCGGCCCCACGTAAGCCCCCCAATTTAAAAAATAGCCGTATCTTCGTTATTTTTTAATTTACAAAAAAAACTTGAGTCATAAAAATCAAAGAAAATTAAATTCTGTATTAAAATATATTTTTTGTTTTTTTTTTGTGAAGTTTTTAAAATAAAAAAGGTCAAAAAAATAGATTTTAAATGATAAAAAAGCTCTAAGTCACATAAGTCTAGGTTCGGTCAAGGTGGCTTTGCAAAAAAATAAATAAAACAAGTGCATCTTTCTAAAGCCAAATTAAATCCTAAACGTCAGTGACAGAATTACTACGCATTTATGCTTTTCGCTAATAAATCATTTTTTTTATAGAAAAGTTAATAGTATAACCTCTTCGCAGATTTTTTTTTGTAATTTTAAAAAATTATTGTTCATTTTAATTTTATTGTTTTCTGATTACTGCGAGGAGTATCCTATTAAATGTCGGCATTTTATAAAAAAAACTCTAACAGGCTCACTAATCTAACCTATTCACTGACCTAACCCATCACTAGTTTGAATCCTGGAGGTCTTATTTTCTAGAAGATCCAGTTTTGTGATGTCACAAAAATTGGTTTGGCTACTAGCTAACGGTATCGCTTTAGTCAGCAATATAAGTGAATCTGTCAATAATATATTTTAATATTTTGGCATTTAAAACCAAAATAAAAGCACAAGCCTTTGATACAATCGATTAGCCATATCTTATCTTTGTATATTTTTCCAAAATTAATTGATAACAAGTAATAATCATCGCACACACATACTTATCTGCATCTTTTAAGTGCACTTTTGGTTGTATAACTAAAAATAAAACTCTCATCAATAACACTTTTTGTTATTTCTACCAACATGGCGGTATTAAAATCGCTAATATTTTTGTCTGTGCTAGTGTTATCAGCTCTTCAATTAGGTAAGCTAACTCGCCGGTAATCTTGATAATTTAAAATTAATTGCAAAATTTCAAGTACATTCCAAAAAATATATTACAGCAGTAGTAGTTTTCGGCCAACAAACAGGGCATGACAGAATAATACCCATTTTAAAAATATTTTTTTATTTTGTTAAGTGCAAAACGTAAAACAAAACATTATTTTTTGTGTAACTTTCAAGGAGAAGCACTTAAATGTTATTCTTGTGATGAGATTGGTAAAGATGGGGATTGCGCCACACTGACAAATATTTCAATGGAAACATGTTCTGGAAAAGTGGAAGATGACAACAGTACATTATCAATTCTTAACAGCCACTTATTGTCTTTTGAAAGTCCAGAAAAAAAGGAGAAAACTAGAACCAGATGTTTGGCCGTAACTCTTAAATCTGGTAAGTCTTGAACCTGCGAATGCGAATTTAGACAGTTATTTTTTTTATTCCAGTTTCTTCGTAAAAGATTAGAGAACTGTTAAAATACATATTCAGTAGGTGCTTTGTTTTTTTTTGTCAGAAAATGATCCATTCTGAATAAATCCGATGTTCTATGTTGTTTTAGCCACGGAGACATTTGAATACGATATCGGCCAATCATAATAATCGTAACGGATTTCTTTGTTATTCACGGAGACGTTATGATTGGCCGATATCGAATCCACACGCGAATAGATGCGTCATATCAGATGAATGGAATTTTTTTTGTTGGGTTATTTTTTTATAAAACGAATTATTTTTAATAGAAAATAAAAAAAAATAATTTATTTGCAGATGAAGGAAAACCTGAGATAATAAGAGGATGCATTGAAAGTGTAGCAAAAAGACACAAGACATGCAAAAAACTTAAGAAAATATACAAGAAATCAAAAATAGACCTGTTAGATTGCCACAGCTGTGGAAAGAATGGTTGCAATGACGATTTAGGTTTAAAATTTGACTAAAAAATATTTTGTGCAAAAAAAAAATTTCTAACAAACTTTAAAACATAAAAAACAATTAATTATTTAATAGTTATTTAATCAAGTGTGTTAATGAAGGCGATTAACAAACGAGCGGTTTTAACAAGCGAGCGATCAGCGAGCTTGTTAATAAGTGAGTTTATTAATCGCCATTTTGCATAAGAACTGATTACAATGCTTTTCTGCACATCGTAGATCATTATTAAATAAATTATAAAATAAAACAGTTATTTCACCAACTAACAGAAACAATGCTTCGGTCATTCAAATTTATGAAAGTTGAAGAAGAAAAAGAAGAGCTGCCACCGAACTTTTATTAATTGTGAATAGAAAATGAGTGTTATTTTCTTAAAATGTGGTAAAGAATCTGCTTCTCATGCTTTTCAACGAATATTTAATTTCTTTTGGTTTTTTTTTGCTTGAACCGTTATTAAAGCTACTTTAACATTTGTAAAATAGAAACATGGATAGTAATTTTAAACATAGAGGAGCGTTACTATGGGCTTGTATCCTATCCATGCATTAATAGGGGTCATTAATCAACGATTTGGAGTGCGTTAATGAATGTCTTTAACAAACGATTTGCGAAAATGTAATGTTTTTAGTATACGATGTACGAAAAAAGTTTATTTTTATATGGGTATAAATTATATAAAAAAAAAGTTCTGTTTCATCATTAAATAAATGCATTCCGTGGACAAATGTTTACGATCTATAGTACAGTCAATATGTCTTAAATAATGAGGGTACATCGACAAAATTCCTGGTAGGACCGCCTTTTTTATATGATGTAACTGGATGTCCAAAGAGTAAAACCTCAAATTGTCGTATATCTACCTATTGCAAAAACGGAGTTATGGCCCCCCAAAGGGCCCCCTTTAATTCATCACGGTGGAACTGCACCAAATTTTGGAAATAGATATCACATGAGGTTTTAAAAAGATTTTTATAAAATAAAAATCTATAAAAAAATTCCTTCACCCCTAAATAGCCCCCAAAGAGTAATAACCAATCATCTTGGATTTACACCAAATTTTGCAGATAGATGTAAAATGAGATGCTACAAAATATTTATTAATAACTTTTTTTGAAAAAAAAATTCTATGTCCCCCTGAAAAGCCCCCTTCGTTTATGGGGCGAAGGAATTACTTTTTGAAAAAAAGTTATAAATAAATATTTTGTAGCATCTCATTTTACATCTATTTGCAAAATTTGGTGTAGATTTAACATGAGCGGTTATTACTCTTTGGGGGCTATTTAGGGGGTGAAGGAATTTTTTTAGAGATTTTTTTTAATAAAAATGTTGTTAAAACCTTATTTGAGATCTATTTGCAAAATTTGGAAGAGTTCCACCGTGATGAACTAGAGGGGGCCCTTTGGGGGGCCATAACTCCGTTTCTGTAATAGGTAGATATACGACAATTTGGGGTTTTACTCTTCGGACATCCAGTTACATCATATAAGAAAGGCGGCCCTACCAGGAATTTTATCGATGTCCACATACGCGGATTGACTGTACTATATAGCTAGTTTAATGTCTTAATATCAGAATGCTCTTCAATCCACTCCAAATAAGCATCAATCCTGGTAAACACCGATGGAGAACAAGCCTCACATAATTCATCCCCGAAAGAAGTTAGTCCAATTTGTACTCCATCCTGAACAATAGGTCCACCAGAGTCGCCTTCGCAAGTACCGACGTTCTTATAACCACTGCTGCAAATGTGTTTGTCTACTGTTACGTACGTTTCATTATCGTCGTTATAAAACTCTTGGCAGTCTTCGGGTTTCATAACTTCAACAGTTACTACGCGAAGAACGTCGGAAATATCGTTGACGAGTGGGAACCTCTTATCGTAAGTCATTCCCCAACCAGTGGAGTTTACTACAAGTTGAAAATGAAACATTAGGTATTGTTTTGTCTATTAGAGAAAAATAAGGTTTAAAAATAAGGGTTTTCTGTAAAAATAAGAAACAGATGCATCTACAGAAGCAACAACTTAGGCAAATCTAGAACTCCATATTTGGGAAGAGTATACTCTATCAAGTGGGCAGTACTTTAGCTTTAAGGAGTAATAGCATCTGTTTCGGGATGCAGTACTTTTTATGTCTAAATAGAAACCTTGGTTCTTGCTGCTATCAATTTGGCAAGGAATATACAGGATGTCCCAGAATTGGCGCACCACCTGCATGGTACGTTGTTGGAGCATGCCCAGGGATCCCCAGAAAATTGACAAAAAAAATCCATCTCATACACCCTCGAAGATATAAGGCCCCAAAGTGCAAAACTTTAAACGCATATACCTTAAAAACAACAGCACGTATTAACGAAAAAAATAGGTTTAATACAAAGCTGCAGTCTATCTTAAACCACTTCACCAATTTTCCTTCTTTTAAATGGTCAAATAAATTTTTTATAATCAATTTAATTTTACAAAATTTTCTTGAAATAAGCTGACAACAATGTCAATAAAATTTTATGCAAAAGTGTATAATCAAGACTCATAGATGGGATTTTAGATTTATTTTCCTAGACTGTGTAGTATTTTCCTAGACTGTGTTGCCGAATTTAACCAACTTTGTTCGCGTTTTCTTCAATGAATATAACAGATGGATTTTTTTTAACAATTTTCCTGGAATCCCCAGGCATGCCCTAACAGCGTATCATACAGGTGGTGCGCCAATTCCGGGACACCCTGTATAATCATGATTAAACTAATTTTGAACATTAGTAGCATCTCTTAGAGTGCCTGGAAAAATTGACAGTTATTGTCTTATAGCGTGACGCCATGCATCATTCCTTCTCTGTCATACAGATTATGTCATCAGTTGTGATTGTACAGTTGAATTCACATAAAAGTGGTACAGTATCAAAGTTGTGTCAAATTGGTTTAATTAAATTTGGCCTTAATTTTGCCCTAATTTAATCACATTTGCGATGGTTGTTTCGTTGATTTGTCATATTTTACGAATACACTAAATAAAAAACCAAAAATTAGGAAATTAATGTTAAATTTAATTAAACTAATATGACACAACTTTGACACTGTACCACTTTTATGTGAATTCAACTGTAAGTTGTAATTGTTGTCACTTTGGCTATAACGTTGATGACATAATCTGTATGATAGAGAAGGAATGATGCATGTCGCCCCTCTATAAGGCGACAATAACTGTCAATTCTTCTAGGCACTCTAGCATCTCTCTTCCAAATCTTATGTGTTTTTGCAAGTCTTTTTGTAAATGGAAATAAACCAAAACAAAATCTCTTAAATAATCTTATTTTGGACTGAATAGGGGTATTTATTTTTATGACATTCCAATCAACAGGATGTGTTAAATAATGAACAACATATAAATGGAGCGCAGAGGGGCTCAGTCAAAAATTCTCTTATCGAGTAGATCGCAGGAGTATGTTCTTAAAAGCTCACATTCCAAATTATAAGGTTTAATTAAACCTGTTGCTTCTAGAAATACGCCTTAAAGAAAGTGTACTAGTGAACCCTAGGGGAACCCATGGCTACATTTGAAAATCGTGCGAACTCAACGTAGTTAATATAGACCTTCTTGGAAACCCAAATAAGAAGTTTCATAAAAATATGTTAAAATACAACGGTATAAAAAAATTAGGTAAAAGTGGAATAAAAATGGGACACAGCGGGGCTCCTACCAAAATCTCGAAAAGTCTCATCGAGCCAATTTTTTTAAATGTTCTAAAATGTATATGTTTTAAATTTCAGAGCGTGATCACATTTTGCAGGTGATTTCCCCCTAGATTTCCCCTTAACAATTTACCTAGCTATCAAAAAAATCAAAAAATAGGTACTTACCTTTTGTTAATGAGTAATCTTTTGTGACATCCGATCTTTTGGGAAGGGCAATAGTTTGAATAGCTGGGGTCAATTTAACAGGAGAAGGTAATTTAATAAGAGCTATGTCATGACTTATGTCTTCATAATTATACAATTCGTGAACTGTTACATCTTCTGGAAGACTCATTAATGACATTCTTGTAGGTTCTTCTTCGTTGGTTATGTTATGAGCGCCAAAAACTATTTCCACATTTCGGAAGATTCTAAAATCAAATCAGAATTCTTATTTTAATACGTAAGAGATGCCTTTTTTTGGCTGAAAGATTGTATAATTTACGTCTAAAACCTCAAAAACTTTTGCTGTGCAATGTAAAATTCACATTTATGATTTTATAAACGGAATCAAAAAAAATACATACGCCACTCCACAATGCCCTGCAGTCAAAACATAATTTTCAGAAATAAGTGATCCACCGCAAAAAGCGTTGCCATCGTTAATCCAAAGACCAACTTGGTATGGGAACTTATTGGGCACTGCTTCGTCTCCTCCAATTATGTTTATCCTAACTTTTTCAACATGGGGTTTTAGCCATTTTGCGTTTCTTATGTTATACTACAAAAACAATGAAAAAAAAATGTTTGATAAAGATTTCGTACAAGTACAAAATATTGGGATAAATGCTCGGATAAATGCAAATGTTTTTTTTTTAATATACTATTACGATTTTGACTTTTACTACAAAAAGTGCTTAAAAAAATATAGTCTTACCTTCTCAGAGTAAACTCCAATTATCACAAAAACGGTAAACAAAAAATGCTGCATTAACATTTTTAAATAAAAAAATTAAATAAAATGTTTGTTAACACCGCCGCGCCGTCGTTGTTTACACTAAACGGTGAAAAAACGGTGTTTAAAAAACATTAGATTTTATATTCTCTTTATATCTACTTGGAGGATACAAATTTGATTATCTTAAGAAAAAAGGTTTAAAGGCAGATTAATTATTCGGCATTTCCTTTAATCTATAAAGTAAATTAAAGATATAATTTAATCCTATTGGTAGATATTATTATACTTTTCGCAAAAACAAATACAGGAAGTTTATCATAGAAATAGAATGACTAGAAATGAATTGCTTATAATCATAACATTACCAGTGTGTGGGTAAAAGATCTAAACGGCTACCATAGGTCGGTTCCATCTAAAACGTTTGTTTATTTACGTCCACTTACTCATTAGTCCATAGAACTTAAATTGGGTAAACAAAAAGATCTTGGCCCCAAACAAAGAATTTTTATACCTTCTCTATTGTAAATATTTAATCTCTTTGAAGTTTAAATGCATTTAACAATATTTCATTTATATGGTTAATTGATTAAAAACCTTAATCCATATTAATCTCTACTTGTATAAGATAACTAGACCTTATTTTAAAATTCATTGACATCATAAAATTGGCCTCATTATAATGTAAAAAATTAAACTTGCTATTTTTAATAACGACATATAATTTCTTTTGTTAGTAGAGTCATATGTTATCCTTGTGATCTTTCTTTAAAAAAATCTTTAGTATTAAATTCCATATGAAAATAAAATCAAACGTAAATTAATTTTTTTATTTACAAATTACTTAAATCACATAAAACTATCGTAAAAAATAATTCATTTTTATGTCAATGTAAGTAGTAAATTGCAAGTAATTTAAAAATAACTTTAACAATACTTAAGTCTATTTCTATTAATGTTTTTAGACGAGTTTATACATAGAAAAGCTACCTTTACTTTACGTTTAAAAAATAACCATAAAATGTTACGTTTAATTTTTAAATTTTAGACCAAAAAAATTTAGGAAATTAAAGTTAAAATCGAGGTTAAAATTATATAATTGAAGAAATATTTCTAGAATCAGATCTACAGTTGATATAAATGCAGTAGAAAGTAAAAAACCTAACCTAATTTAATTTATCTGGCACTAATTGAGCAAATATTATTGTTTGAAACAAACTTTAGATATTTGTCTAAGTTCGGGTCTGAAAAGTGTTTATTTATTTATACTTGATCAATTTTCTACAAGGAACAAAATAATGTTTGCCATATTACTTTAAGAATACGCCATATTAGTGTGTCGTCACTGAAGCTAAAACAGCCAATCGGTTTCATGGCTTTGACGTTTTGAATTAATTAAGTACCTATTGACAATTACGACAATTACTTCTTGACTCGTAGTCATTAAAACCATGGAAACTAGCTAATATGGCGAATTTAAGGGTATGGTCCCAATCGCAACCAATGGTTTGGTTGCGGTAACGTCAGATTTTCTTTGGTTCATCTTTGGTGAAAAATTTGGTTTCAATCGGACCAGTTTGAGCGCCTAATATGTGACATTCAAACTTCACAGAAACAAACAAAAGATTTACAGTGGCATTACTCATTTTATAAATAAGAAATACCCTTACACTCAGCTTTTTTGCTGAATTCTTTGCTGCTATTGGTTAAATATGTACATTTTTAATCAACAGCAGCAATTCGGCAGAAAAATGTTGCTCGTAGGACTACCTTTAAAGGATACAAAAAATTCTAATATTATAAAATCTTTTATATAAAAGTTCTTCTTCCGAGACTCTACTACACATGGCCTAACCAAAAGTCACCAAGCTAACTGCGATCACTTTGGTTCGCTGAAACTTACCAGGTTTTTCAGGAGTGGTGTCCCGTAAATACACTTTGGTTAAAAACCAGTGTCATTCGGACCACAAAACCGAAACCTAGGTTAAAAACCAAGCCATTGGGACCATACCTTAAATATATGCAAATTTTTTTCTAGTGTTAGTGAATATAAAAGGGTTCAATCACTGTTTACAGAAAAAAATAGTAAATATTTCTATGGTCATAAATCTTTCAAACCAAGCCGTTTGGAATATAGCTCAGTGGTTAAGGGGTAAGAATCTGCAAATTGTGCTCACGGTCTGAAATTCACAACATATACTCTTCAAGACATTTAAAAAAAAATGGCTCGATGAGACATTTCGAAATTATGATAGGAGCCCCGCTGTGCCCCCTTCTTTTTTTACGGTTACTTTATTTTTTTATACCGTTGCTTTTTAACATTTTTTTATGAAACTTTATATTTGGGTCTCTAAGAAGATCCAGTAACCACTTTGGGTTCGCAATATTTTCAAATGTTTCCATGGGCCCCCCTACGGTAAATTAGTACACTTTCTTCATGGCGCATTTAAAGGGGTAACAGGTTGAATTAAACCTTATAACTTGGAACATAAGTTTTTAAGGACATACTCCTGCGATCTATTCGATGAGACATTGAGACGGTACAACACCCGGTCGACGATTCTATAAGAAAAAATCAATACTTTTATAAATAACATAGTCGGTTTGGGTCGATCGTCTTCGAGTGTAGTGATGGTGAACGGAGCTTTATGAATGATATCTGCAAGTTTGACCTACTTTTAGCAGTTGCCTGATCAGCATATAAATAAGACCGACCGACGAAAAAAGCGGTCAGTCAAAAACAAACTTCTCTCCTATAACCATTAACAAACCAATGTTTGATTCTGTATTTCTTAATATGGATAGTTGATATTTGTAAGCATTTGTGGTTTCTATTACGCCAAATATTAACTGTTCATGTTGAGAGGTATTAAACGATTGAGTCTAGTAGAAATATGAGTTCGCTTGGTGGATTCTTCACGCCTTATATTTCTCTAGCTTTAATTGCAAGAATGAACACTAGACATACTGAGTTCTGATTTGTTTATCCTGTATTTTTAAATATGGATAGTTGGTGTTTGTAAGCATTTGTGGTTTCTATCACGCCAAATATTAACTGTTCATATTGAGAGATATTTAACGATTGATTCTAGTAGAAATATGAGTTCGCACGGTGGATTCTTTTCCACGCCTTATGTTTCTCTAGATTTAGTTGTAAGGGTAAACATGGGAACAAGTAATTTGGTTTTATCCTATTCTGAAATTCCTAATGTAAATGTGTTTACCTAACCTCACTAATCTTAACTAACCATGCATGGTATTATTTGTAACATAAAGAAATATTAAACAAGTAAGTCTCGTTAAAGCGATTACAAATCTAATTATCCTTTGTCTCCAGATTTTAATAATAGATTGATCATTGATATCTTATAACCCAAGTTGTAATAATTGATGTATTCTTTTAAACAACATTCTATGAATAATATTAATTCTTATAATGATTTTAATGGCTGTACATTGAAAGAAGAAGAGTTACGACTCAAGTTTGACCTTGGATCCTACGGGACCATATTCTGCTTCCTGGAATTCATTGTACAATCCCAACTCATTTATGACTACGGTCATGAGTTTGACCTTGGATCCTACGGGACCATATCTGCTTCATGGAATTCATTGTACAATCCCAACTCATTTATGACTACGGTCATGAGTTATTGTATTCCTGCAGGAAGGATACGTCCTGTCAATACATAAAAAGAGACGACAGTCTCACTTCTTTCAGTCTACCATTACTATTATCAATAGATATTATTATATTATTCATGAATTATATTAATTAATCATGAAATAAATTAACTAATTGAGCATGAGGAGGAGGGTGGGATCATGCGATACTTCTTTAAGTATCATTTACAATTTGCAGTACTTGTAAAAAGAACTTGGGTTATAACATACAACTAGGGTAGTTTTTACTAACGATCATGACAATTCTCAGCATCTAGGTGACTGGGGGCCGTAAGGTTTCAACATGTCGAAATTTTTGTCAGAGCCCCCGTGCGCCCCATTTATTGTTATTCATTATTTAACATAACCTGTTGGTTTGATTGTCACAAAAATTAATACCTATAGGTTCTTTGGATCCCACTTTATGAGTTTAACTGATAAATTAGTTTAAAAAAATGACAGGGGCCCCATTCAGCCAAAAATAAGATTATTTAAGAGGGGATGTGTTTAATAATGAATAACAATAAATGGGGCGCAGAGGAGCTCTGACAAAAATTTCGACATGTCCCATCAAATAGATCGCAGGAGTATGTCTTTAAAAACTTATGTTCCAAGTTATAAGGTTTAATTCAACCTGTTACCCCTTTAAATGCGCCATGAAGAAAGTGTACTAATAGACCCTAGGGGGGGCCCATGGATACCTTTGAAAATATTACAAACCCAAAGTGGTTACTGGATCTTCTTAGAAACCCAAATATGAAGTTTTATGAAAAAATTTTAAAACGCAACGGTATAAAAAAATAAAGTAACCGTAAAAAAAGAAGGGGACACAACGGGGCTCCTATCAAAATTTCGAAATGTCTCATCGAGCCATTTTTTTTTAAATGTCTTGAAGAGTATATGTTGTAAATTTCAGACCGTGAGCACAATTTGCAGATAGAGGCCTTATTTTTCCCCTTAACCACTGAGCTAATATACCCTAAGTGGCTGAACCCTTTCATATTCATTGATGCAAGTTTTTTCTACATTTTTAAAGACTAATGTGGCATTTAGCTGTTTAATTACACCGTACGTTTAAGTTTTCCTGTTTAAACAATTGACTAAACATCAGTGACTCATTAAAAACTACAATCGATCTACAAGAAATATTTAAAATACCTAGATATCAAATTCAAAACCTATTGTTATAAAAAGTGCTTTGCAATAACAAACAACAAAAACACAAAACCTAAACTGTTGATTTTTAAAGAATTCCCACTATTTGGAGCACCAGATAAAAACTGTATCCGTCCTTCTAGTTCTGGATAAAGCGGACTTCGTAACCTAATATACCACTCTATAACCCCAGGAACTTTTTCATCCAACATCTTCTTGTTAAACGCCTTGGCTTTAAGAATACTGAACCCGTCACCACCATTTAACAAAAAGTCAGTAGTGATCATTCTGTAGACACTATTGGGCTTAAGGTCTTCATACTTCGGAACGATGCAGTCCTGACAACGAACCTTGACGGACACTACTCGCTGTCCACTGGGTTTGTGCGGGTCAAAGACCACGTGTAAGCCGGATACTTGTAGGAATTCTCCGGAAACCACTTTTCCAGCGTTGCGAATAGACGTTTCGAGCATTAGGATGACATCGCTGCCTTTCAAGGAGAAGGTATAGAGATCATTGAAGTATGGTAGGGCTCCTAAAAGTTCGGATTTCGTTACGTTTCCTCCAGTTTGTGTTATGTTTATGGAGTTTCTGAAGTTTCCTGTAATTAAAAGTGTGTTTGAGATAGGGTTTTCGAAGAAATAACAAATAAATTAAATAAAAAAAATTTAAATGCTCGAATTAATAGCTTTGTTCGCAGATGCCAGAATGCCGAATTCGGACTGTCCACAGTAAGGTTCTGTAACAACTACAGGTTGAGACAGCCCTATCCGCAAAAAACAATTGAATTTTAATGAAAATCCATCAAGTATGCCCTGAAATTTGGTGAAACTGTCAGATTTGATATTAAACATATTTTTAGGTTATGTGATAAAAACGACAAAATGTTACATTTATGTGTTAACAAGTTACATTTTGTTTTTTTTAACCAAAATCTGCTACAGAACTACAATTAAACTGTTGAATTATAAAATTTAACTATGTCAGAACCTTTTAATTGCAAAATCAAGAAGATGCCTAAGGTTCCTAATAAGCCGTTTGTTTTTTTATCAACTTTTTAGGTAGGTATTTACATATTTAACAAATTAACACTCATTTCAATCAAAAAAGGATATAAAACGTTTATTAATCTTATTGTACATCACATAAATCAAAAACTATGCACTTCGTAAACATATTTGGGAAACATTGTTTTAATGAGGAACCAACCATATTAAAGTCTTCCTTGGAAATTTGCAGATATGTAGTAATAAAAGTTTGTAATTAAACGGTTTTATATTATTTTTGTAATTATTTACGCTTTAAAAATCGAAAACTACATTTTTAATACACATAATTATTAATTTTGATTTAAGTTATTTGACATCTGTTCTCTCTGACAAGTGACAATTTCACCAAATTGCATAGCCACCTTGGACAAAAATTTAAGTTGTCTTCACGTTCTTTCCAGCGCGTTAGTCCGCAGGTGTGAAAATCATGCGCAGAACATCTTTTCTATGATATGCGCAATCTATTGACCTTTTGAGACCAGTCAAAATCTGGCGTTCTGTCAGTTTTGAAGTTTCTGGGTTTGTTTTATTTAAATATTTTGTAATGTAGACCGGTCGTTATACTTGAGAAACTGAATGACCACCAGCATTACAATTACTAGAGTCAATCTGACGCATATCTGACGTTTCTCAAGTATAACGAATGCGAAGGTGGTCAACGATGGGAAAGGTCTATATGAAATAGTACCTACAAAGTTTTTGCAGATTTTTAAAAGAAGTCATTAAATTTCGAAGTGGTAAAACGAAAATCAAATGTGTATAATTTTTGCGGTTTTAAAAGCAGTAATGTAGGTAAACAATCCAGAACTTTATAAAAAGACCGAAAAATATAACTTTAGAATAAAAAACTTATATTGCAGAAAAGTATGTCTATAAAAATAAAATTCAAACTTCAAAATAGAAAAAAATGGAAAAGGTAACTCCCTTTTTAAAACAATAGCTGCATTTACACGGACGGTTTTTCCCACACTTTTGCGCGCGCGCTTAGCGCGTCCGCTCCAAGCGTGCACGCAAAACTTTCATGTTTTTTTGGCATAAAGATATTTTCTTTACGATTAAAATTGTTCGCTAGGCTTACCCGCACAAGTTTTTTCTAATTTCGTTTACATGTATTGCCTATGCTTAAGCGCTCTGTGCCGGTTAATTAATAAAATTCTTATTGTAAATCAAATAAACGTAAATAAAAGAGTTACTCCTTCAATAGATAGTTTTAGGAATTCTCCAAAATACAATAGATGGATATAAAGATCGTTAGCAAATTCAATTAAAAATGAAAACCCACCTGCATTATAAAGTCCTATCGGCGCATCACTTGTCCAAACACTTCTATTCTCGTTATTCTTAGCGGCATAAATGACGAACGCGTCCGTCACCAAATTACCAAAATTACACTCCCGTTTTCTACAATGGTCGAAAAAACCATCAAGATAAACCCTGGACTGCCCTACTACTTGACGCGCCAGCTCATCGATCTTAGGCCGGTATTTTTCTAACAAATCCAACACGTCTTGATCCTGAGGTATTTCAGTTCCCATGTATTCCGGTTGTCCGGCGTAGGCCACAAGATCGCCAAGGTCGTTGAAGGTCACGTTAAGTACTCCAAGGTATTTAGTGTGCGCGTACGCCTGGACGATTGGAACCTTTTTGCCACTTGGTTGTGTTACCACGTATGGGTACGGCCCTTCGGGTTTCTCAGCGTACAACTGCGGTCCGTTCCAGAGGAAGGTATTCGAGTGACCACCAACTATTAAGTCTACCAATGGCGCCTTTGCTGCTATTTCCATGTCGACGTCATGTCCAGAGTGACCTAAAGCGATTATGATCTTGATTCCCATCTTGTCAAGACGTTCGCTTTCGGATATCACAGATTCAAGTTCTTCGGACACGGTTACGAAGTCTGCTTTGCTGTTGTAAGTTATATCGCTGATTGTGTAGCCTATGATTCCGACTTGGACGCCGTCGATGTTGAGAATGATTGATTTGTTGACTGGTTTCGTCATTGGAACTTGGGAGAAGTCGACGTTGCATGTTAGGATTGGGAATTGGGTGGCTTCGATGAATGGGACAAGGCCAGCCATGCCTTCGTCGAATTCGTGGTTGCCTAAGCACTGTAACAAAATAAAGTTTGGTTTAGAATGAATTGTGGCTTTTGTATAATTATTCAAGGAGACTTAAGTACTAAAATTTAATTATCATGCGTGATGGTTTTGTGACCTACAAGGAATTAATTGAAGATTCTACTTAAAAGGTTCCAGGTTTTAATCTGTACATGCTAATTGTCTTAGAGCGTTTCTCACTCGTTACAATGATATGGTATATAAGACAAGTGTGGCGCGTTACCTATTCCATTATGTAAATGTTTAAAAAAAATTAAGGAATACACAACCCCTATTCACTCCCACCGTCTGAAAACTAAATTGGCAAAATTTTGATGTGACCAATAAGGCATTAATTCGAAGATCCCACTCAAAAGGTTTTGATCTGCCGAAAAAAATTTGGAGTACTATACGTGTCATAGTACGCGTCACGGACGTTGCAATAACATGTTAAGCCGGATTTTCACCCAATCGCAAAAAAAAAACGATGATAATATTTAGGATTATTGGACAATGTACGACCAAATTTATAATAACTACTTTTTTTTTCAAACGACAATAAAGTAGTACATTTTTTGACAAATTTGCGTCATAAAAGTTGACGTTTTTTTTACAGGTAAAAAATGAGCCGGTTGCTAGGCAACACTTTTACTGCCTAAGCGTTAAAACTGCATTTTAACGCCTAGGCAATATTCATTTTTAAAAAATTACTGAGTTTAGTTAAGTTTAAGAACATTTTATTAATAACATTACATTTTTTGTTTACAAAAGCAAAAGCAATATTTAATTTTTTTATTTGTTAACGGTAATATTAAAAGTGCAATAATTACATGATTGATTAAAATTTATAGATCCACTTTTTTCGATTGTGTTAGTATTAGAGTTAACGAATTCAGTGTTTATTTCCATCGGACCGGAATTACAGCTACTGGTACTAGGACCGGCTTCAAAAACATCTATGGGGCTGATTGGAACAGAACTTGTTACCCCCAGTATTTTTTCGGCAATACTTTTTTTGTTTTCCAATGAATCTTCAATATATCCTTCTGCCACTGAGCTAGACCGCCATCCACCATGTCGTTTTAATGACATTAGATCGCCCCCCGAATCAACAAGTAAGGTAGCGGATGTGCGGCGTAAACTGTGCCCTGTATATTGATTGGCATTGGGTAAATTTAAATATTTTGCCACATCTTGGGCAACTTGACCTAATTTATGAATTCCCACAACCATTTTTGCGCATTTTCCTTTTTGATATTTTACAAACAATCTTGACTCTTTGAAATCTTTAGGGCGGAGGCTTACGTAGGTTCTGTATAGTTGTAAATATTTTTCTCCTAGAATCGTAAATGTTCTAGATATGTTTGTTTTAGTATTTGGTATTTTGACAATAAGAGCGGTTGTTAGGTCTTCAATATCTTCTCTTTTTAGTTTTACCAATTCATCGCAGCGCAAGGCTCCTGATATCCCAAATATTAAAGCAACCTAAAATGTCCTAGTTTGTAATGTGATGTATCATACAAAGTTATTTTAATAACATACTTTTGTTAATAAATAATCCACGTCTGGTGCTTCATCTAGAAACTTATCGACCTGTTCTTTTGTAAGAACTTTGGATTTTTTTGGTGTATATCCAGTGTTCTGCTTCTTTAAAAAAGCCCGCAATTTTGAATATTTTTCGATATCAATATTGTTCTTGATTTTAAGCATTGATTTGATCATGGAATAGTGACTCCATAGCGTAGAACACTTGCTTTTTTCAGAAAGAGTGGCAAAATATGCCAGCAGCACATCTTCAGTGTAGACGTGTACATTTTTTTCTGAACACCAATCAAAATATTTTGCATAGGCAATTTCATATACTTTCCGTGACTTGTCCGGTAACAAATTAAGAGTTGCTGCCTTTGAAATATCTAGAATTTCTTTCGGAATATCTTTCGGAATATCTTCTGACATTTTTTGCGACGATTAATCTGACATTCAAAGTAAACAAAAAAAAAAGATAGTAACTGGTAACCATGGAAATTTCTGAAATTAAGTTACCAGAAGCCTAGATCATTAAAAGTACAAAAATATTTAATTAATTTTATATCTTTAAAATTATTAAAATATGTCGTTTGAAAAAAAAATAGTATACAATATTCGGAGAAAAAGTAACTTTTTTCGCCTCGCAATTTGTATCCGCTCGGCTACGCTTCGCTCCGCCTCGCAGCTACATCTAATTGCTAGGCGAAAAAAGTATAACTTTTTCGCCTAATATAGTAATCTACTATTTATCTTCTAAGAAAAAGTATAACAAAGTGATTTTATAGTATTGAGCTAGGCGCCACTTTCAGACAATCTATATTTGTATTTTCCCCAACAGAAATTAAAATAAAATACTAAAGCTTTTTTTTAACAATGGTGCTACTGTTACTTGTCCTTATCAGGTTTAATGGTGAATAAGTACACATATAAATATTTCTGTACTTATCTTAACACCTAGGGATTACATTTCTTCATCATTAAAATATTATGCAATTGCATAATCACATTTTTAATTATTTAATTACCTTCATTTACTAATTGGGTTACAACTTACAGCCTACATGTTTTGCATTTTAGAGATTTTTGCGAATTGCTGATTTTCTGCTTTTTATATTTATAGTACAGTCAATCCGTATGTGGACATCGACAAAATTCCTGGTGGGGCCGCCTTTTTTATATGATGTAACTGGATGTCCAAAGAGTAAAACCCCAAATTGGCGTATATCTACCTATTACAGAAACGGAGTTATGGCCCCTAAAGGGCCCCCTTTAATTCATCACGGTGGAACTGCACCAAATTTTGGACATAGATGTCAAATGAGGTTTTAAAAAGATTTTTATAAATAAATAATCTCTAAAAAAATTCCTCCACCCCTAGATAGCCCCCAAAGAGTAATAACCAATCACGTTGGATTTACACCAAATTTTGCAGATAAATGTAAAATAAGATGCTAAAAAATATTTATTTATAATTTAAAAAAAAAATTGATGCTCCTCTTAAAGGCCCCCTTCGTTTATGGGGCGAAGAAATTATTTTTTAAAAAAAAGTTATAACGAAATATTTTTAAGCATCTTATTATGCATCTATCTGCAAAATTTGGTGTAAATCCAAGGTGATTGGTTATTACTCTTTGGGGGCTATTTAGGGGGTGAAGGAATTTTTTCAGAAATTTTTATTTTATAAAAATTTAAAAATTTGGTGCAGTTCCACCGTAATGAATTAAAGTGGGCCCTTTGGGGGGGCATAACTCCGTTTCGCAATAGATATACGCCAATTTGGAGTTTAACTCTTTGGACATCCAGTTACATCATATAAAAAAGGCGGCCCACCAGGAATTTTGTCATTATTTAGGACAGATTGACTGTACTATTATATTTTAAAGAAGTAGGTATCATGTGAATAAATTTTGCATAACGAGAAGAGAATTATTTGCAATTTGTTGCAATGCAATGTACTCATAAAGTATACACGAGGAAAGTTGCACTAGAATAAACAGTATATATACTGTATACCTACACTTTTACAATTGGGAAAGATAAATTTTGGAAGATGTTTAAAAATTGGTTCCTACAAAAAAAAGCATATCATCTTGTGTTACGATCATAAGCTATTTGTGTTATTAAATTACCCCTCGTTCATTTAAAGTTACGAGTTTAGTCTATCTGTTTCAAATCTCTGCTCTTGTTTTACCGTTTTTTACTAAATAACATTTTAATCTCTTAATGGAATTTTGTGAACTTGGTTTTTAAAATTTATTTTTGAATATTTGAAGTATTAGGTATCTGCCCTATGCATTACAAAATTAGTTTAATTTAAATGATTAAATGCACCAAATCTCTAATCAAACTTTGATATGCATGGCGAATAAACAAAATAAAGAAGTTTAGTATGTTTCCAAAATATTTCATTTGCAAAAACTTGATAAATTATCCATGGGTACTTCCCTTATCAGGAATATAATTTAACATTACTTGAATCAATGACCATATTTTTTTAAAATATTTATTTTTTGTTGCAAATTTGTTGGACCGTTTTTCATTCTTTTATTAATCTTTAAAAAGGACTTGGTATGAAACTTTCATTAGATTACTAGTAGGAGGTGCTAAGTTAATTTATTCTTTATATTGGATAAGCAAAATATATACGACGGCTAAGTCTAAATACTATCGTGGACATGAAATTTAAAACGATTTTTTATCAGCCACCTTTGATTTTTTGAATTTTACTCTATTGTGAATGGGGTTTTTTATGTCAGTTTTCGTATGTTATTTTGACAACAAATGCGTCAAATGTATTTTATTAAAATAAATTATGTAAAATGTGCTGCCGGCGAGAAAAATCTTAAGAAGATATTTCCTTTTTCGAATAATTTTGTTTTAAGTTAAAAATAAGGCTCGTAAAACATCAGAGAAATGTTTCTTGTTAATGTCCACTTCGCATAAAACTTGATATGTTTAAGCCACTATTTTGACCATATTTACAATGCAAAAATTGATCATTTTAAATTCCATGTCCACGATAGTATGTGCCTTGCAGAAAAAAAAGAGTGCCTATCAACAAAATTTTGACAATGACCATGACCTACACAGCTGCCCTTTTTTATTTGCTTACCCGATAAAATAAATATGCGTAAATTCAATCTGGCATTTTAAAAGATAACCCAAACCTTGGCTGCTTAACCTTTTACCTTCAACTATGTTATCTTTGCAACTATTTGCAAACTACGTACTTTTTTAAACTACTACGACTATTATACATAGATATTAAGTTGTATATATATTATCTTAACCTAACCTTAAAGGGTAAAAAATAAACTTAAATTGTTCATTAATAGGTCAGTTGTTTTGTTTTTAGTTTTCAAATGAAGGATATTAAAATAAATAAAGAAATATATTTGCTACTGCTTACCATTGCATCAGGTTTAATGATGTTCATAAAATCAGCACATATCTGGTCCCGGTATACGGTGTACCATGAGGTTCCAACGTAAGTATCTCCCGCGTTCAGGAAAAGGACTTTAGGACCCTTGCCTTCATCTGCTAGTTTTCGAAAACGTCGTACTTCATGTGCTGTTCTAGCGAAGCCTCCGATACAATGTTTTCCTATGTCTTGAGGTTGACAGGTTTCTGTTGAGGTAGATACTTCTTCAAATCTGCAATAAACATCGAAAATGTAAGGAAATTAATTTTTAAAATATTCTCAACGCATTTCATTTAAAGTCTTGTGATCTTCGAGCAAAAAAACATTGTACCTGGGTGTCCCAAAACTGGCGCACCCTTTGTATGGTACGTTGTTAAAGCCTGCTTCAAGATCCCCAAAAAATTGTTTCGAAAACATCTATCTCATATAGCCTCGGAGAAATAAGGCCCCAAAGTGCGAAACATTAAACGTTTGTACCTTGAAAACAACGGCACATATTAGCAAAAATATGTCTTATTACAAAAGCACCGTCCGTCCGTCAGGAGTGAAATAACATTTTTATTTAATTTCACAAAATTTTCATTAAATGAAGCTGACAACAACTTCAGTAAAATATCTGATGCAAAAAGGTATAATCAAGAATCATAGATGGGTTTTAATTTTTAAATGCACTTCCCATAATTGGCGTATTTTCCTCAGAGATGAAAAGAGATGAATTTTTTTTACAACTTTTCAAGGATCCCTAGGCATGCTCTAACAGCGTATACCATACAGATGGAACACCAATTTTGAGACATCTGTAGGTGTCCACTTCCATGACAAATTTTGGAATTTTGTTTTGTTTAATAACCTAGGTCTCACTTGTAGAAGTGACTTTTTCTAAGATTTAAATTATATGTTTTTTCATAAAACATACGTGTTTTATGCACTTTACGTGATCTACAGGGTGTCTGAAAAAAGGCGTATAAACGCGATGGTATGCATTTTGGGCATCCTCAGGGATCCCTAGAAAATTATCAATAAAAATCCATCTGTTATATTCATTGAGAAAAATGCGAACAAAGTTGCATAAGTTCGGCAACACAGTTTGTAAAATACATCTTAAAAGTGATCTAGATTCTTGAGCATAAATTTTTGCATTAGATCATATTGACATTGTTCTCAGCTTCATTTCATATCATTTTTATAAAATCAAATTGATTATAAAAATGTAATTTGACCATTTAAAAGGTAAACAAATGGTAAAATAATTTTAAATAGACTCTGTGCCTTTGTATATCATCTTTAAGATATAAGCGTTTAAAGTTTCGCACTTTGGGGCCTCATATCTTCTATTAAGGGTAATGAGATATATTTTTTTAACAATTTTCTTGGGGTCCCTAGACATGCCCCAACAAAGTCATCGCGTTTATGCGCCATTTTTTGGACACCCTGTATAATCGGACTTAAAAGCGAACCACCGATAAAAATAATTTCCTAAATTTTTATACTCCTCGCAGACAAAGTCGAAAACGAGGAGAATATTGTGATTGTTTTGAAAATTCTAAAATCGTCAAAAATCGTCGTAGAGCAAAAATTCTTGCAGATTCGTGCGTTTCATCGAATTTTGAACAACTTTCAAAAAATCCGTCCGTCCGTCCGTCCGTCCGTCCGTCCGTCCGTCCGTCCGTCCGTCCGTCCGTCCGTCTGTCACGTTTTTTGTAAACACGATAACTTAAGAACGAAAAGCCCAATCGTGTTCAAATTTGCAGGAAAAATTGTTCTCATTAAAATCTTGGTTGGGATTGTTATTGGGAAAAATCGGATAATAACAAGGGGGGTAGCGGGGCCCCCAAACTGGTAAAAAATTCATATTTCAGTTATTATAAATTTAAGAAAAAAAAACTTTCGTAATAATAAAGCCCTCTTAACTCTTTACAAAATTTATTTTAAACATTTTTTGATCCGACCCCCCATTAGCCCCCCAATAAAAAAAAACGCCGTATTTCCGTTATTATTTGATTTACTAAAAAAATTTCTGATAAAAAATTAAAGAAAATGTAATTCTGTATTAAAAATAATTTTTTATAATTTTTTTTGTTAAGTTATTAGGGCATAAAAGACTAAAAGAAAAATTTTTAGTAATAAAAAAGGTCCAAGTCCCATAAGTCTTGGCCTCGGTCTAGGAGGCTTTGCAAAAACATTCGAAACACAGCAGCATCTTTCTTAAGTCAAATTAAATCTCAAACGTCAGTGGCAGAATTCATATTTATGCTCTTCGCTAATAAATATTTTTTTTGCGAAAGAGAGTTAATAGTTGGACCTCTTCGCAGATTATTTTTAAATAAAAAAAATGTTTCTTTTATAAAATATTGTGATTGTTTAATTACTGCGAGGAGTATCCTATTAAATGTCGGCATTTTATAATAAAATCTAACCCACTCAATGATCTAACCTGTTCACTGATCTAACCCATTTCTAGTTTTATTTTTATACTCCTCGAAGACAAAGTCAACAATAAGGAGTATATTGCGAATTGCGATTGTTTTAAAATCGTTTTAGACCAAAAATTCTTGCAAATTCTCGCGGTTTGTAAAATTTGAACAACATTCAAAAGAATAATTGTTCTTTTATGTCAAGTATTATGTCGTCTTATTACTGCAAAGAGTATCATATTTAATTATAATTGTTGGCATTAAAAAAAAACCAACCGAGACTTAATTTTACTAATGAACTTACCTGGAATGCATATCATTATTATGCAATATAACGAGGTTAAGTTCTTTGGCGATAACATCACAGAAAAACACAACCAACAAAATCACAAACACGCATTCTAACCTTAAGTTAAGTAACATGGTTAAGAACAGTCGACACACACCGCGATCTAAAACTAATTCTACACTACTTTAGGTTGCAAAATAATAATTCTAACAACGAACCCAACGCAGGTCGCTGGTGCTTGCCCGCCGCCGTTTAGTTGTTACTAATTTATAACACCATCACAAAGCGATATTTAGAAAGAATACCGCGCGACAGAGATGATTGATGCTGCCACTAATTATATAATTATAGGACAGACAGACGATTTTAAATTATTTGTCTGCTGATAGAACTGCTGCTCCAATTCGATTGAATTGAGTTAACATAACTTGTTTCCAAACGAAGACCAAAATTGGAACCATTAAGCGTATTGGGTTATTACTTAGAAATAAAATGACTAAAAATGAGTTGCTTATAATCATAACATTACCAGTTTGTGGTTCCAAGATCTAAAAGGCTAGCATAGGGAAGTTCCATTAAAAACGTTTGTTTGTTTACGTCCACTGACTCATTAGTCCATATAACTTACATTGGGAAACAAAAAGATCTTGACCCCAAACAATGAATTTTTATACCTTCTCTATTGTAAATATATAATCTCTTTGGGTTATTAGGACAGCTCTACTAAGAATAAGAAACTTACAATTCGCGCCAAAAACAGTGGCGTATAAAAGGATGTAGGAAATTTAAAAAAATTAGCTTTTTGCGTTATCAACAAATGGCTAAAATGGATAATTTTCAATCTTGAACAAAAAATTTAACAGCTAGTATTTGTATACAGGGTTTCCAAAAAATGGTGCATAAATGCGTTTACGGTACGTTGTTGGGACATGTCTAAAAAATCCCACAAAATTGTTAAAATTAATCAATCTCATATACCCTCGAAGATATGGGGCTCCAAAGTGCACTTATATCTTGAAGATAGCCGCTCACAATATTAAAGAAAGAAATGGCTAAATACAAAGGCACAATCTATTTAAAATTATTTTACCATTTGTTTACCTTTTAAATGGTCAAATTACATTTTTATAATCAATTTAATTGTACAAAAATTTTATAAAATGAAGCTGACAACAATGTCATTATGATCGAATGCCAAAATTGTATGCTCAAGAATCAAGATGAGTTTCTAAGATGTATTTTACAAACTGTGTTGCCGAACTTGCAACTTTGTTCGCATTTTTCACAATGAGTATAACAGACGGATTTTTTTTAATAATTTTTTAGGGATCCCTGAGATTGCCCCAAGAGCGAACCAACGCGTTTATGCGTCATTTTTTAGACACCCTGTACTTAATATTTTTCTAAAAAAAAATAATTCATCCCATTTAAAAATAATTTTACAGGGACAATTTAAAAAAAAAAAATTATTAAGTATAAGTTTTTAAAACGAGTGAAGACATTTTGTCAAAGAAATAATTTTTCCAAATTTTTTTTTAAATTATATTTAACACTCATTTGGACAAAAAAAAATTAAAAATATAACATATTCGCAAAATAAACGTTGAAGCAAATATTTTAAATTCTTAAAAAGTACCCCCAGGAAACTTGACAAAAACTGTTACGCCACTGACAAAATTAGTATTTCCTCTAACTTTTACCTGGTTTTTAATTGATTTTGATTTATAATGCTTATTATGCCTTGTAGAGCAATGTAAAGTTATATAATTTCATAAGTAAAATATTAGAGTGTCCAAAAATTGGCTTATAAACGTGATGGTACGTTATTGGGGCATGTTAAGACTTCCAGCTAAAACTTAAAAAATTATCTTTTCTAATTTTTGAGGCAAATACTGTTAACTTCAGGTTTACGCGTCAATTTTTGGAAACCCCGTATTGTTTTCTGCTTTATTTCCCAAAAATTTATTAAAAATAAATTCTTAAAAGGTAATTTGACCATTTAATGGGTAAACCCTCGAGTAAAAAAATGACAATATGAAGCAGTTATGTCTTTAAGAACTCATAAGAGTTTTTCCAGGAAGAAGTTTTTTCGAAGGGGCACTACCTAAATATTTTAAAATTTAATTCTTAACAGTACGCGACCTCTACACAATTTGTTGTATTTTTTTATAATAGGTTTTATCTTTCTTATTGCAAAAAAAATTCCATTGAAAGTTTTAGGTTTTAGTGCACCTTTACATATGAGATAAAAAGCATTGTTTTATTGTTCTGAAAAAATCCCCAGTAAGCAAAATGCAAACAAAATACTGTTTACGTTTGTTATTTTAGATATTATATAATTGTGTGCAGTAAATAATAAAATATTAAAAGTTGACAAATAAATTCTTTATTAAAGTAGAATCGGAGCATCTAGATTTTTAATTTATATAATTAAAGGGCATTCCGTCAAGGTTATTTGGTGAGAAGTTATAAAATAAATGAATACTTAAAATAGTAAAATTTATAAAGATTTATTATGCTGCTCGATTGAACGAACTCACTTTGTAAAAACAATTTTTTTATTGAAATAAAAAAAAAGTCGAATAAAAAGTGATTAATTGTTTCATTACCTTGCTTTGTGTTTGTTTAACAAGTATCTATTAACCTAAAAAATTGTGGATATCTACCAATTTTTTCTATTACTTGTACAGGGATCCTCAGAAAATCGTTAAAAGAAATCCATGTTGATTGATCATTTTATAGATAAACAAATAGTAAGATTGTTTAAGATAAACTGTGCCTTTGTATTAAGCCATATTTTTCGTCAATATGTGCCGTTGTTTTCAAGGTACAAGCGTTTAAAGTTTCGCACTTTAAGATTTTTTTACAATTCTCTGAGGATGCCCCAACAACGTACTCTACTCCTACAGTTAGTGCTCCAATTCTGGGACACCATGTATTAAAAAAATAAAAACAAAATGTATTTTCTGCTTTCATTTTCTTCTTTACACTGAAGTAAGTAGGTACCATAGAAATAGAATCACTAGAAATCAGTTGCTTATAATCATAACATTACCAGTGTGTGGGTCCAAGATCTAAAAGGCTAGCATAGGTCGCGGTCGGTTCCATTGAAAACGTTTGTTTATTTACGTTCACTGACTCATTAGTCCATATAACTTACATTGGGTAAACAAAAAGATCTTGGCCCCAAACAATGAATTTTTATACCTTCTCTATTGTAAATATATAATCTCTTTGGTACGTACCAAAAACTTTTTTTAGTGTAGTTTTATTTAATTTCTTATTAATTACCTACCTACCAAACATTAAACCACATTGGCAAGGTTAATGTTCGGTTTATTGCTATAATAAATAAATTATAGACCTTTAAAATTTTTATTTGTTTCGGAAATCTCAAACTTGTTTAACACTATTATTCTATTCATAATAAATACAGTTGAATTCACATAAAAGTGGTACACAGTCAAAGTTGTGTCAAATTTGTTTAATTAAATTTGGCCTTAAGTTTGCCATAATTTAATAATATTTTCGATGGTTGTTTCGTTGATTTGCCATTTTTTATGAAAACTGTAAATAAATAACCAGAAATTAAGAAATGAATGCTTAATTTAATAAAACAAATTTGACACTTTTTGACAGTGTACCACTTTTATGTGAATTTAACTGTACATTCAAAGCACGTTAATAAAAATCTTCTTCTCTTTGCTTAGGAAACTCTTCTCCCGCTGGATTAACAAACACTTCGGTTATGCGAAATATAATGTACTATTTCCAATTTTTTTTTTTTAATATGTGTCGTCAAAATGTTACGATACCAACAGCAGCAGACATGTCAAAATAAAGGATTCAATTTTAAATGACTTAGTTATTTGTCTGCCACGAAAACCTATAGGTATTGGAATTGTCTTAAAACCTACCTCAATAAAACCAATTTCATTCGACAATACAAAAATGTTCCACTTTGAAATAATAGAAACCGTTTATGTGAGTTTATAAACATTTATCTAAGTATGAATTCTATAAAGTTGGAATAATTTAAGTAAGAAATTTAAGAATGGGGTTCCTTAAAGTGGGATTCACAATGAAAATTAGCTTGCATGCGGTAAGAATTAAGGTAGCTTGCAAGAGCTTGAAATATGTATTTTGGATATACCATTCACAATGAATTAGCTTGTACGAGCTCTAACACGCTAATTCGTTGTGAATGGTATATCCCAAATACATATTTCAAGCTCTAACAAGCTACCTTAATTCTTACCGCATGCAAGCTAATTTTCATTGTGAATGAAGCTTGTGGTTTTATGTAATATGAAAATTAGAAAAAAAAATACTCTCTTAAAACTGGACGGACAATAGTCCAGTTTTACTTTTTAGAAAATCTCTTATCGAACATAATGTAATTATTGTTAAGGTATTTCTATCAAGTAAACACTTTTTGATAGATTTTATTTAATTTGCGCTATAGTTTTATAATAATTGTGTGCAACTTTTGTGAAAATTTTAGCAACTTCATGCATCTCGTTTTCTTTTTAACGCATTTTAAAATTTGCAAATTTAATGCAGGCAACAACGTAGATGCATTCGATCCATATTGTAGCCTGTTTCTTCTCTTCTCTATTTTATATCAGAACTCAGGCCTCTTTCTGATAATAAAGATAAAAAAAGTGCTCAAAATATTCTTTGAAAAGTCAATTCATTATCACCAAAAAGAATTAAATGATTCTGATGAAACCAACCCCCGTTTGTGGCATTATTATTGTTTTCAAAACTGTATTAACTTTTGGCAAAATAAAATTAACAATGACAGTTATGTACACAACGTCATGCGCTGTTGCCAAGATCAAATTATCCATCTTCTCTCATTGACGCACAATGATCGCTTTTTGTTTCTGGTTGATAAAAAGGTATTAAATTGTCGGCAAGGGGTTTAAAAATTAAAACACAAACATATGAAAAATACAAATATATTTAAGCTTATAAAACACATCATTCTAACCAAGCGTCCTTCTTTTATTCCCATATATAGCAAAGCACTGCTTCATGATCTCCTGCATCTGACCATAAACTTCCAAATGGGGCTGAACGCGTTTAATTTGCGTCAAAACTGTAATTGCTCCACCCTCAGTTTGTCTCGCTGTCTCAACACACGCCTTAGAAAGTTTGGGAATCGTGTTCATTAGCTCTGTTATTAATTGAGCGCAGTCTAATTCCTGTAAACTACTCTGCGGAAGTTCCAAGAACGTCGGCCAGTTCTCTTTACAAGGCTGGCAATTGCAATCAAAGAAATATTGTTTCTTAAGCTTCTCGCGACGTTTAGTTCTAGAAGTTAAGGCGTAGTGTTGACTGAAAAGTTAATAAATGGAATTAGATTTGTCAGGATTTAGCTAGGACTTATTTAATTTGTGATCCAACCAGTGAAAATTGAAGTCTATGCCATGGAAAATAAGGCGGCGACCTAGCGACAAAATTGAGTGTAATCTAATTTTCAGATTACAAGCCTTGAATAGATGGAAGCGCTTATAATTCTGCAGAATTATTATATTTTCAACGTAATTATTATGTAAGGCATGTAAGTAAAATAGGTTATTTTCCCTTTCTTGGTGATGCTTCGTGTAGAATATTAATATTTTACTAAAATACAGACATAGCCTAACTTTTTACAATATAACCTATGTGAATGGCAGAATTTTAATGTTTAACCATATGCTATTAGTACCTAGTATATTCCCTTTTAAATTATAGGATAGGATTCATTCCAATATTGGCATAACGGAATGTGCACCGTATCGCAGATAAAACCTTTTAAAGAGAGCAGAACAATAAGAAATTTGAATTGTTAATTTGGAATTATTTAAAAAATTATTTGTGTCTAATTACAAACGACAATAAACAATGACATTGGTTAGCCATTAGAATAATGGAAAATACCCTTAATTCGAGTCGAAAAATTTCCTATAAACCCAGATTTGCAGAGGTTGCCCCCCAATCGGATAAAATTAATAAAGCTCTTATGGCAAAAATAACTTGTACATGACCCCATTTCACCCATGACCCCGATGAGATAAAACTTAATTGGCAAAATGTTAATGTTCAATTTTAAGGACGATTTTTATGAAATACCAACATAATTTTGTTAAAAAAAATCACCCTTCCCAGATAGACGATTTTTTAGGGTGGCCATTTACTACAGCTCAGTCATCAGATTTAAATCCCAAAGAAAGGCTTACTAAACAAATTAAACCATTTGGGGTAAGAGAGCAGCTTTCTTAGCGCGTTTTAGAGCAGTGGAGCAAATTGGACCAAGAAATGATTGACAACCGTATTCTAAGCATGCGAAGAAGATGTTAAGCCGTTATTACCAGCAGAAGGGGGCATACTAACTACAAAAAGATCGCATTACTTTTTTGCATGTTCACAACTGTTGTTTAATTTTTTTTTAAATTAGCTAACTTTTAAGGAGAGAATACCAACTGGCCGCATCTACCTGAAAAGACTACTAGCTGGCCGCGTCTTATTGCAGGGTGCATGGTCGAAGTGGCCGCGCGATATTTCTGGTTTGGTCGTACTGGCCGCGACAAATTAACTTCCTTTTACCTAGATTTATTTTTCTGTATCCGATGTTTTATTGAGTTATGATATTAGAAAATTATAAAAAAGGGAATCATTCGGATAATATACAGACTTTTATTATCATTAAAACAAGCCAGCAACGTTGAAAGTACTCAATGCATGTGTTTTTAAGTTTTATTGTTACCGACAGACTTTTTGAAAAGCACTGGAGGACACATCCACTGGGGGACACTAGGTTAGGTAGGTTAGGGTAAGTTTTGCTGCTAAAAAGAATATTTAAACAAATGTGCTTATGTCACAAAACTGCAATGTAAATCATTTTTTCAATAAAATATTGATAGTTATCGTCGTTATTTTATAAAAATAAAATTCGTTTGGTGTTTATACTCATCCTTCCACAAAACTTCTGAGACAGCTCCTTTTCTACCTGCTAAACATGGAAGCAGGTAGAAAAAGTACTGCGGCCAGCTCCACCATGACCCATGCAGTAAAATGCGGCCAGCTCCACCTAATCACCCCTCATTAAATTTTATGACGCGGCCAGCTCGTATATGCCCCTTTTAAGCGATGTTCTCCCTGTTTATTTTTTCTCTATTAATTTAGGTAATTAGGCATTGCAAGAACATACTGCAATGGTAAAAACAACTAAACTTCAAATCATATTCCAAAAATTTAAGAAAAAGTACTTAGAATGGTATTTAAATTGGATTTGATGTAGTAATGTAATTTTAAAACAAATACCTACTCAGTACTTACCCATAATTATCACAAATCTGCTCCCCTTTAGAAATCGTCTCAATGGCTCTTACAACAACCGTCGTGCCATAACAATATCTGCTCACATTCGGATTACAAGAATGATTAAACAGACTAAGAAACGCAAATGCACCTCCACCAATTTGATCGGCCTCATAAATACCCTCAGATGTTTCCCCCAACTCTGAAAGTTCATGAAAATTACACGCGGAAGTTTGCAAGTGTAACAAAACTAATTCCTTGAATATGTTATCGGTGAAGTTGTTGTCTGGTTTGGGGAAGAAGGTGCTGTAATTCCTGATTAGATAGTAGATTACCGCGGCTGTTACACTTCTTGTGAATAAATCATTGGTGCTTCGTTGTTCTGTGTGCGCGCATAAGTTGTGGAGTTCTTTGTAACGGCCGGACTGGTAGATGTCTTTCGTTGATGTTATTTTGTAGGATTCTGAAACAAAGATAATAAGATCTAATTTGTGCGACAAGAAAAGTAAAAGCTAATTGTGTGATACAAAAACTTGGCAACAACACAAAGTAGCGTTTACATTCCGTCAAAAAGAATGTCTATATATAGACATTTTTTTTAAGAAGTATATATACTTCTTATTTAGACTACAATGTAGGTATAACTTATGCTATTGTTTGGCAAGACTAACCACTGACTGAAAATAATAAACAAAGCATCTCATTCATTACAAAAATAGTAATTAAATTGGCACAACAAGCAAGTTGATCCACTGATCATGTCTTTAAAAATGACTAATGGAGAGTTTATACAGCTTCTTTAGTCCAACATCTTTCCCCTTTACCTCATAGTCTTTACCTCCGAGTTCACCTAATTGAAAATTATGGTTTATACAACTCTAGCTCTTACCTCTAATTTGGAACAAGATACATAACCTTTCTAGTAATATGTTTTTACTCCTCACCTAATTTGTTGATTACAATTGACCTATAATCACTATTTCACCCATTTTTATTTTAAAAACTTATAACAGAATTAAGCAGTTTGTTTATTTTGACATTTTTAAGGTTAGAATACATGGCCAACTTTATGCAGGCCCACGCATTTTACACCTGCATCTACCTCGCGGTTCTTTTTAGATTGTTTGCATATTGTTTAGTATCCGTCAGACGTCAGAAAACTATTGTCTAAAACGTTAAAAAATACTGCGAGGTAAATGGAGGTCAAGGTGTAAGGTGCGTCGACCTGTAATAACGTTGGTCCCGTTAGAATAACATATTTTATTAGCCCAGGCACTTCAAATGTTAAATACGTAGTTTAAATGTTGATTGCGTAGTTCAAATGTTACTGCAAAGAAATCTTACCTTTTAGTCTGTAACCTAACCATAAAAGATAAATTAGTTGAGGTAAAGACTATGAGAGACGGAGGTAAAGATTTTCTGTTTGAACGCTAATGCACGGTTTACACAACTTCTTTACCCCAACTTCTTTCCCCTTTACCTCATAGTCTTCAAAGATAAATATGTGCAAATATTATTTGGCGTTCAAACAGAAAATCTTTACCTCCGTCTCTCATAGTCTTTACCTCAACTATTTTATCTTTTATGGTTAGATTACAGACTAAAAGGTAAGTTTTTTTTGCAGTAACATTTGAACTACTTAATCAACATTTAAACTACGTATTTAACATTTGAACTACCTGGGCTAATAAATTATGTCATTCTAACGGGATCAACGTTATTACAAGTCGACGCACTCTACACCTTGACCTCCATTTACCTCGCAGTATATTTTTGACGTTTTAGACAATAGTTTTCTGACGTCTGACGGATACCAAACAATCCAAAAAGAATCGCGAGGTTGATGCAGGTGTAAAATGCGCGTGCCTAAATAAAGTTGGTCATGTATCCTAACCTTAAAAATGTCAAAATAAGCAAACTGCTTAATTCCGTTATCAGTTTTTGAAATAAAAATGGGTGAAATAGTGATTATAGGTCAATTTTAAACAACAAATTATGCGAGGGGTAAAAACATATTACTAGAAAGGTTATGTATCTTGTTCCAAATTAGAGGTAAGAGCTAGAGTTGTATAAACCATAAATTTCAATTAGTTGAACTCAGAGGTAAAGACTATAAGGTAAAGGGGAAAGAAGTTGGACTAAAGACGCTGTATAAACTCTCCATAAATGATATTTACACATATTTATCTTAGAAGACTATGAGGTAAAGGGGAAAAAAGTTGGGGTAAAGAAGTTGTGTAAACCGTGCATAAGAGTTATGTTTTTGCGAAAGAAAATATTTAGAAAAAAAGTACGAAAATCGCAAAAACCTGTTTCATAAAGTGCATAATTTCCCATCTTTGTGGCAAATTGTAAACTAGAACAAAAAGCAAAAAAAGAATTGCGATACCAACCGGAAAGAAAAGACTGATGATACACTTTTAAGGAGTAATACACTTAGGTAACTAATTTTCATTGTTTCCCTTGGGTATTGGAAAATGGGATAAATTGAATTTAACCGTAAAATGTGGGTTCTAATGTGTTTCCACTAGTTTAATTAATAGAAACGTTCGACTTCGTGAGTCGTGAACAACTACCATGAATCGATAGTAATTAATTCGTTATCCTATATCTATTAGAGGGAAAGACGTACCAAGTTAATTTCATTTTGCATATGGTTTGTAGGTATTTGTAAACTTTGATATGGCAGGTTTGCATAGTTTTTTAAATGTCCACTTTAAACTTACAATATGTGTTTAACCATAGTTCCATATTATTATACTCTTCGCAGACAAAGTCGAAAAGTATATTGCGATTGGTCGGACCTTCTCTAAAATAGTTAATATTCATCCTAGAGCAAAATTTTCCAGATTCGTTCGTTTCATCACTTTTTAAGACTTTTATTTTTTGTCCGTCTGTCTGTCTGTAACGAAACTTGTGACCACGATAACTGAAGAACTGTTTATTCAATTGACTTGAGATTTGGTGCAAAAATTATCTCGTTTGGGGGAAGAGCCCTATTGTTTTTGAAAGAAATCAAATAATAAATAGAGGGTTGAAATCACTCCCAAAGTTGAAAAAAATTCATATTTCGGTTAATATCAATTTTACGAAAAAAAATATTCTTTACTAAATTAAAGATTGTATTTTTCCCTATAAAATTTCAGTAATTTTTTTGTATCCCCACCCGTTTATAAAAAGAATATGTTTTACGTTTTTTTTAATGAAATTAAAAATGCTCCTTTTTAATTAACTACTGCGAAGAGTATTATACAGTGAGAGGCAAAAGTCCCCCCCCCTGGCCTTAACTTTTGAACGGTTCGAGATATTGATTTCCAAAAAATTTTAGGTTAATTTACACAAAAAAAACTACCTTTTGACGAAATTGGTTTTTCAAAAAATAATAACCCCCACATAGGGGGACTATCTACTTAATTTTTTTAAATGTAAAGGGGGGTCAAGTGACCCCTCATTTGAAAGCTATTTTTATTTCTAACACAATGGTGTTTACCAATTTAAGATATATTTATTATTTTTTTGGCTAGGAGCTTCTCAATAAAAAGAACGATTTCCTTAATAAATGCAACAGTGAAAAAACTAGTGATGGGTTAGGTCAGTGAATAGGTTAGATTAGTGAGCCTGTTAGAGTTTTTTTATAAAATGCCGACATTTAATAGGATACTCCTCGCAGTAATCAGAAAACAATAAAGTTAAAATGAACAATAATTTTTTAAAATTACAAAAAAAAATCTGCGAAGAGGTTATACTATTAACTTTTCTATAAAAAAAAAGATTTATTAGCGAAAAGCATAAATGCGTATTAATTCTGACACTGACGTTTAGGATTTAATTTGGCTTAAGAAAGATGCACTTGTTTTATTTTTTTTTTTGCAAAGCCACCTTGACCGAACCTAGACTTACGTGACTTAGCTTTTTTATCACTAAAAACCTATTTTTTTGACCTTTTTTGTCTTAAAAACTTCACAAAAAAAAAACAAAAAATATATTTTAATACAGAATTTAATTTTCTTTGATTTTTATGACTTAAGTTTTTTTTGTAAATTAAAAAATAACGAAGATACGGCTTTTTTTTAAATTGGGGGGCTTAAGTGGGGTCGGAGAAAAAAAACTTAAATATACTTTTAGTAGAGAATTAAAAGGGCTTTAAAGTTACAAGAAAAAAAATTCTGTAATTTTTATGATAACTGAAATATGAATTTTTTCTCACTTGGGGGGTGCGGCAGCCCCCCTTATTATTTTCCGATTTCTTTCAAAAACAATAGGGATCTAGATTTTAATGAGAACGATTTTTCCTGAAAATTTGAACTTGATGGGAACTTTGGTTCTCAAGTTAGAGTGTCTACAAAAAACGTGACAGACGGACGGACGGACGGACGGACAGACGGACGGACGGACGGATTTTTTGAAAGTTGTTCAAAATTCGATGAAACGCACGAATCTGCAAGAATTTTTGCTCTACGACGATTTTTGACGATTTTAGAATTTTCAAAACAATCACAATATACTCCTCGTTTTTGACTTTGTCTGCGAGGAGTATAATAAAACTATTTGAAATTAGGTAAGGGTGCATGTTTTTCTTTAATTAAAAAAAATATGTAATATTTTTTTGTTAAAATGTGTTATACCCTGTGTCCCAACATAAAATACAGAAAAACAAAACCTTATGCTTCTTAATAATTTTTTTTTTATTAATTTTATTTTTTTTAACCCTATTTTACTTCGTTTTTTTGAAAAAAAAATAATTTTGGTAGGTTATTTTAAAAAATTTGTTATAAAACATACTAACAAAAAAAAAATTATTAATATTTTTAAATAAAAAGAAAACATACACCCCTACTTAGTTTGGATTCACTTAAGTCTTTTATTGTTGCATTTATTACGTAAAACAGGATTTTTGTGCTTTATTTTAAAACACACAGTACAATAGAACTACTGAATCAATCTAAAATTCGTAAACGTCATTGTCTTGGAAATAAAAATAGCTTTCAAATGAGGGGTCACTTGACCCCCCTTTACATTTAAAAAAATTAAGTAGATAGTCCCCCTATGTGGGGGTTATTATTTTTTGAAAAACAAATTTCGTTAAAAGGTAGTTTTTTTAGTGCTAATTTGCCAAGAATTTTTTTTAAATCAATATCTTAAACCGTTCAAAAGTTAAGATGGGGGGGGGAGACTTTTGCCTCGCACTGTATAGAATGTGTAACAATTATGTAACAATAAAAAAATAATCATAAAAAAAGACCTATCTGATCTGGACAGTGTAACTATTTAAATGATCTAAACAATACAAAGCTAAATACCCATCGCGTATAAAGAAGCTTCTATCGCATAGTCTCAGTGGCTCAGTTGGATAGGGGCCTGACTCGGGCTAAAACCACTAGAATAACTCAGGCCGGACCGCCTGGGTTCGATTTTCAACTAACTTTTTTTATTTATTTTTAACTGTTCTTTTTGAAATTATTACTACGGAGAGTAACTTCAAACCCGTTCTTGTTTTGATTCCAGGATAGTTCTTCGGAAGCAATTCGCCGACCGGATAGTTTACCGACCGGATGATTTACTGATTGGATAGTTCACCGGCCGGATGATTCACCGACTGGATAGTTCACCGTTAAGATGATTCGTCGAATGAATGATTGACCGATTTCCATAGATTTAATTTAAAAGGAACGAATCCAATATATTTGTATTGGTGTAAGTAGCAAATAAGAACGCACTGCTAGGCACCGATATTGCCAGAAAGCGTAAATAGCTACGGTCCGAAAAAAGTAGAAAGTCCACATTCGTTCAAACCGACTTGGCAACGTCGCTCGAATCTTTACTACAGAAGAAGTAACCCATTTGTTTATATTTTCATTTTAGCAGCAAAACTTAACCTAACCTAGTGTCCCCCAGTGGAAAAATGTCCCCCAGTGCTTTCATGAAAGTCTGTTTAAAACCCTGAAATTCAAAAAAACATGTGTTGAGTATCTGCAATTACTTCTAGGAACGGTCGAATAATCTGTTTTTCCACAAATTTAAAGTAATTTTATTTTGACAGAATTACCCTATATACAGGGTGTCCGCGGTCAATGTGCTTTTTTTTTAATGGGAGATAGCTGGAAAAAATCCAAGACATTTGGTAAAAAAGTTTTGTGAAAAAGTGCCCCCCTTCGGGAATAACGGCCTTCAAACATGTAGACTAAAAACCCTTAATCGTAAATATTTAAACACTAGTAGTGTTGATAAAAACTGAATGTAATTTCTTTACTTTTGAGAATTTTGTAATTTTATGTATTTTTTTAAATACCCCAATTCAAGTAACAACTTTTTTACCAGTTGAAATTTCTGAGAAAGTGTACCTTTTACGAATAAACTACCAAAAACACCTTTGATGTACCCCATATTTTTGCATAAGACTAGACTTTCTTTTGAAATTTGTATGTCACTTACCACTGTCACTACATTGAAGTAAGTTTTTTGTCAAATCAACGCAAAAGTGTTTTTGGTAGTTTATTCATAAACGGTACAGTTTCTCAGTAATTTCAAGTGGAAAAAAAGTTTTCAATTGAATTGGGGTATTTAAAAAAGTACATAAAATTACAAAATTCTCAAAGGTAAAGAAATTACATGCAGTTTTTATCAACACTACTAGTGTTTAACCCATTTTAAAGAGGGCCCCAAATTTCCAAATGGGTTTAAAATGACCCTTATGACCTTTATTGATAGTACAAGTTTCATGATGGTTGGTGGAATCGTTTGGTAAATATTTACGATTAAGGGTTTTTAGTCTACATGTTTGAAGGCCGTTATTTCCGAAGGGGGGCACTTTTTCAAAAAACTGTTTTTACCAAATGTCTTGGATTTTTCCCAGCTATCTCCCATTAAAAAAAAGCACATTGATCGCGGACACCCTGTACTATTTAATTTTTTTTAAAAACAATCTCTCATTTTAAACTTACACCAATACACAAACGCATATTTGTAAATCTATAAATTTAGCATCCATTTAGTGCATGGACATGATTGTGTTAAAACTCCTTTTCAGAAAGCTTAATCCACAAAATGCACATAATTTAAGAGTTTAGGATTGGCGTCGTAGCCGTAGATTACGAAGGATCCACATCAAATTTTACAAATAGGTTTCTTCTTGAAAAAATTATTTCTTTAACAAAATATTGTGATATGCCAAAATAGGCAACTTCATAGGCATTGCCTACACAGTAAAGAAGTCTGATATAAAATGGTTTATTTTACTCACCAAGTTGTGTATACTGATCCCGCACTCTCAAAGCAATCTTCATCGGCAGCAACTTTAAATCATCAAAACACATCTGGTTGACCGTCAATAATAAAGCACACTCGAACTTATGGTACTCCACAAATGCTTTTACTCTACACTCAACACTACAATAGAGAGCCTGAGTGCAATGCTCACATGGAATCAAGTTATAACACAGAACCAAACAGTCATGACAATGACTTAGCTTGTGTTCAAGTAAAACGGAAAACGCCGACTGTTCGACTGCTAGTACTTCCCCTATGGTAATGTCACGTGTTGCTACAACATGGCGGCCTAGTTCCGGGGTTTCCCTTATGTCTAATGCTTTAGATGCGCACGGGATAAGCGGATTTCTGTCGTTGTTTGGGATAACTGGAAGAGGTTCGTGGTAGCGGTCCTTGTTTTGGGAGGAGAGGGATTTTATCGCTTTTTCTCGTCGGGTTTGTAGTTTGCTGTGTAGTTTTTCAGGGTAGTTGTTTTCGTATGCAAGCTCGATATCCTGAAACATTTATTTTATTAATCGAAACTCGAGATATTGATGTACGATGTACGAAGAATTGTGTGAGCTGTTTTCCTATTTCTTATTACCGTCTTTTTTGTGGCGTGTGATAAAATTGTCTATAATTGGCCAAGTGCAGTGTTTACCAATCGAGAGTAGTTGAGGTGTGATTTAATGTGTGAATTTATGCATAGCGTTTTTTTGCACTTAGAAACGAAATCAAATGAGATTTTTTTTATTATTATTTAGAACAGTTAAAAGCAAATTTTTTTACAAAAACCTTTTACAAATCTTAACAATTTTTACAAAATCAATTTTATTCTTATCATAAATCTCAAAAATATACAAAAACAGTAAATGAATGAATAAAAAATTAAAATATATTTGGTCGGATTGGAATTCTGACACGTCGGTATTTCTCTTCGATGGACTGATACGACCACAATTTACAGCGATCTTCTCTCTACACGTTCAGATGATCGTTACAGACCAACTGTGCAGTGCAAAACACATACTTTCATCGCATGGTCTGGAGCGGGCTTACGACCAACGACGTACTGTTCAGTTCAACTTTTACAACGATTTCTGCCCCTGACGCTAAGATCGGTCCGAACAGTACGTCGTTTCAGACGGTCGTATCAGATTTCTCGCATGGTCTAGGGCAGGCATAAGATCGGTCTGAACAGTACGTCGTTTCAGACGGTCGTTTCAGTTTTATCGCATGGTCTAGGGCAGGCATGAAGAAGGTATTTATTTCTAGAAGAGGACTTTGATGGGAAATAAAAGTAAATTTGGCCAAAACAATAGTCGCTTTTATGTAAGGCTTTCACAACACTTTCGTAGGACTAGTCAGACTAGAATTAGCCTATTTAATATCCCAAACAAACAAAAAAATTACCTTATTAACTGAAACGTGCCTGCCTAAATTCAAATGCAATTATTTTTTAATTCAAGCAAACTTTGTCCGAAAATTAGTATCCGCGGATTAGTCGCTGGTTGAGTTAGGTCGTATGACAAGTTAGATTTAATTCACCATTTATATACTAACTTTTAGACATTGCTGATAAAATTTCAACTCAAACAAAACCGCAGCTCTGTTAGCATAAGCCAGTCCCAGGGTTTCACTTCCGTTTTCCGCAAATGCAATGCTTTTTGTGTAGAGTTTTAAAGCTTCAGCGTCGTTTTTCATTCGGAAGAATTGATTGCCTTGGTCTCGGTACATAGAGGCCTCTTCATTGTTCTTTACATCTTGCACAAAGCGAGGCAATAGCTGGAATCTTTCTAGAAGTGCATGAACGAAATCGACTCTTGATGAGTTGCTTATGAGGTTACGGAATTGATGCGATATCTGGAAAAAGGAAAGAAAGGAAAAGTTGCAAATTAGTACAGTCAATCCGCATTTGGACATCGACAAAATTCCGGATAGGACCGCCTTTTTTATATGATGTAACTGGATGTCCAAAGACTAAAGAGTAAAACCCCAAATTGGCGTATATCAATCTATTGCAAAAACGGAGTTATGGCCCCCCAAAGGGTCCCCTTTAATTCACGGTGAAACTGCACCAAATTTTGCAAATAGATATCAAATAAGGTTTTAAAAAGATTTTTATAAAAAAAAATCTCTAGAAAAATTCTTTCACCCCCTAAATAGCCCCCAAAGAGTTATAACCAATCACGTTGGATTTACACCAAATTTTGCAGATAGATGCAAAATAAGATGCTTAAAAATATTTCCTTAAAACTTTTTTTAAAAAATAATTCCTTCGCCCCATAAACGAAGGGGGTTTTTAAGGGGGGCATAAAACTTTTTTTTTTTAAGAGTTATTGATAAATATTTTTTAGCATTTCATTTTACATCTATCTGCAAATTTTGGTGTAAATCTAACGTGATTGGTTATTCCTCTTTGGGGGCTATTTAGGGGGTGAAGGAATTATTTTAGAGATTTTTTTTTAAATCTTTTTAAAACCTCATTTGACATCTATTTGCAAAATTTGGTGCAGTTCCACCGTGATGAATAAAAGGGGGCCCTTTAGGGAGCCATAACTCCGTTTCTGCAATAGGTAGATATACGCCAATTTGGAGTTTAACTCTATGGACATCCAGTTACATCATATAAAAAAGGCGGCCCTACCAGGAATGTTGTCGATGTCCACATACGAATTGACTGTACTAAAAGTAACATTTGCAAATTGTCTGTAATGGGTTAGAGTTGCGAATTTTTATTACATTCTTTGCTGAGTAAGTGAAAAACCTTGCGGAAAGTGATCCTTTTATAAATGGTATGGCAGTAGGCAAGTAATTCTTGAACTTATGTACTTATTGGATTACATAACAACTTTAAAAGAATTCCATCTTCTGTCTGCAAACACTTTAACTTAAGAACAGGGTATCAAGTTCTTTTTAATATTAATGTTTACTTCAACGTAAGCTTTTCAATTGTATAAAATGATCATTTCTAAGAAATCTGTTTTGGTTAATATCTAGCTCTTGTCCCGGAATAGTTTGCAATTATTTTAGTAGCAGATAAATGACCTCAAAATAAAACTGAGCCTCCTGCCCCTAAACAATCAGTAGCCTTCATTAAAAACAAATAATAATTAACTTCAAATAGGCCAAGATAGTTTGTAAAAACATTAATTCAGGAAGTTTAATCCACAGAATGCACTATAGAAAGAGTTTAGGGTCCCCCAAAAGCCCCCTTTAATTTGCAAAATTAGATCACGGATCTGGACCCAATTTTACAAATAAGTTCTGAATAAGATTTTAAAATTATTTCGGATAAATGTTTCCTCTAAAACAATTCATTTGCCCCCTAAATGGCTCCCGAAGAGTAAACTTTAATCATGTTGGGTTTACACCAAACTTTACAAACAAAAGTATGTATATATATAAGTATTAGTTCTTTAGCACCTTATTTTGAATCTGTTTATCAAGTTTGGTGTAAATCCAACATGATTGAATAATGCTCTTCAGGGGCCATTTAGAGAGCGATAGAATTTTTTTAGGGAAAGAACTTTTGCAGAAACCTTTTTAAAATCTTATTTAGCACCTATTTGTAAAATTTGGTGCAGATCCATCGTAATCTAGGCTGCGTATTTTCGCTATCTTCCTAAAAAAAAAGAGAGATTCTGCCGGAAGGGATTAAAAATACAACATCCTAAAAGTAGAGAAAAGAAAAAGAAGAATTATAAACATAACCTATCTTTTGTTACACATTTCTGTGTTAGGGAGGCAGAACGGGATAAGTATATTTGACATTTAAAAAAATGTGTTTTTCGGACACCGAATTTTAATAGAAACATTTAGATATTTACAAATTGGATCAGCCATATACGTACTGTGGAATCTATTTTTTTATGTAGCTTCTCATTACTGTATTAATATTGTTTAATATTTGTGAGAAAACCATTTTTAGAGTGACATGCACAAATGACATTTCTATACTTATCCCCTTTTGCCTCCCTACCACAGATTTGTACTTGCACTTCATTAAATTTACTATTTATAGGTTAAATTACTTCGTAATTAATTATATTTCTATATAATTAATTAAATTACAGTGCGTATAGGTTAGGTTAGAATTTAAGCCGTTACGGTTAAGTTTTAAAAAATTCGCGCGCAAATAGCGTCTCCCGCATTCTCTGCCATCTTTTTTGGCCGCAGAACAAATGACTCTCGGCAGGGTCTGCTGCAACCGATAAAACGACATGGCAGACTCTCTAATCTTCAGGCAGAGTCCCGCATTGATCGAAAATACGTACCCTAAAATTTCATTTTTTTATGTTTTTCCCCCAAAATTACACAATGGTGTAAAACCGATAAAAAAGCGAACTGTAACTTACCTCAGCATCTTTCCCTTTATCCGCTAGAGCGCGCACTAGTCTTTTGTGTGTATCGTCCACCGTGATATTTTTTAATAAACAATCCGAAGTTCCTGGCGCACCCGCGGAAGTTACAGAACTTGCCATGTTATGAATGACGGAATGACCACCACTTATTATTTATTGATTACTTGATTGTTGGTCAGTTTCTTAGTTAGTTACAGCCCCGACAATGTCCCGATACGTCACCCCGTTTTTAGTGCTTAATATTGGCTCAGAGATGGTATTTGTGATATCACAGCGATTAGCGGCTCAAAATGTAGCCCACGAACGTTCGATTCTAGGTGTCTGGTGTATTTTTAACTTTTAATTCACATGCTAAGTTAGCCGGTTCACGAATCATTGCTGTTTAGCGAGCACGTTGCTGCAAAGGAATGAGTAATGTAGTTCAATGCACGCTTGCTAGGAAGCGGCAATTTGTACAAATATTATTTGTTTATTTTTATAAGTAGGTATTTTTGCTATTTCTTCTTTATTTTTATTTACTGTTTATATTTTTAAACTACATTGACACTGAATCACCAGCGTGCGTGTTTCCTAGAAAAAGAAACAAAAAGTAATCGACACGGTCAAGTCCTACGTCACAGTTCACAGATCCACATTAAAATACTATCTTTGAAATTTTTTTAGGCAACCAACATTACGGACCACAGAAAATGGTCATTTTTTTTTTATTCTGTGTTTTCAACACTGGTCTTTTTAAAACATTATTTAAAGAAAAATAAGAGTTTTTTAGGTCTTATTGGTGTAAAAATGTTCCTTAATATGTTATTTCGATTTTCGGGTAATTTTAATTTAAAATTACCCGAAAATCTATCGCAAGAATTAAAAAATTCCTTATGAATCTGATGATGATGATCACCCACCAAGATGTCAGCTTTAAACGCGGATTGCTTGAGAAAGCAACCATATCAAGGGGTATGGTTTGTTCTAGGCGAGGGGCGTTTCACTAGGGGAATTGGTGTACACAATTGGGGGAATTTTTTAGGAATTGGAGGAATTTTTGGGGAATTGGGGAAATTTTTTGGGAATTGGAGGAATTTTTTGGGAATTGGGGGAATTTTTTGGGAATTGGGGGAATTTTTTAGGAATTGGAGGAATTTTTTGGGAAATTAGAAGTATTTTTTGGAAAATAAAAGCTATTTTTTTAAGAAATTCCTAGGCAATATACAAAGCTTACGGTCTAATTAAATTTATTGTGGTAGCACCAGTTAAGCTTCATTCACAATAAAAATTAGCTTGCATGCGGTAAGAATTAAGGTAGCTTGTAAGAGCTTAAAATATGTATTTTGGATATACCATTCACAATGAATTAGCTTGCATGAGCTCTTACACGCTAATTCATTGTGAATGGTATATCCCAAATACATATTTCAAGCTAATACAAGCTACCTTAATTCTTACCGCATGCAAGCTAATTTTCATTGTGAATCCCACTTTAGGCAATAAACGAGTTCATTAAACTTTTAAAAATTGGTAGCAAAGGTATTTTGAAAAATACAATTTTTACAAGATTTTTTTTTTACCCGGGCACTACTCGAATAACTTTTATTCCTCTTGGAAATAAAATCCATTTGTTTTTGTCTTTTATATCCTAGTAGTGATCGGTTAGTAATTCAGAACAAAGCCCATCGCTTCCGACTCTTCCACAGGTAGAATGTGACAATATTCTTATTCTTTAAATGAGCATCACCACATTCTAACAGTAAGAGAGTGCTATGTAAAGTACGTTTATGCGGCTCCAGATGGTCACCCTATTCCCAAGTAAACCGACCGTGAAGATGTACCTCAACGGGAAGGGTCAATATTCAAGATTGGAAATAATTACTTCCAAAAGTAATCGATTGCATTTTTTTAAATATTTAATCTAATTGTGATCATTGTTTCCAATAATCGATTATTCTTTATTTAAACATTTAAAATTTTCCGCCAAAACTTTTCAACATTTTTAAATTTCGCGCCAAAATTAACAGTCAATTTAAATTTGGCGCCAAAAATTTGAAATTTCTCGCCAAAACCTATTAATGTTTTTTAATTTCTTGCCAAAAATAACCATAAGTTTAAATTTTGCGTCAATAATTCTGAAAATTTAAAATGTAATGCATTTTTAAAGGTTTTTTTAAGAGAAATTCTGGGGAATTTTTTCGGGAAATTGGAGGAATTTTTTGGGAATTGGAGGAATTTTTTGGGAATTGGGGGAATTTTTTGGGAATTGGTGGAATTTTTTAGGAATTGGGGGAATTTTTTAGGAATTGGGGGAATTTTTTGGAAATTGGGGGAATTTGTGGAATTTTTTGGGAATTTTTTACAAAGAATTCCTCTTGGGGGAAGTGGTGTACACTATTTGGGTATGTGAATTCCCCCTCGGTTCTAGGTAATAGAAGAAAAAAAAGGTTAATTTTACAATGAAACTTACCAAACCTCTTGATATGGTGCTTTATCAAGCAATTTGCGTTTAAAATTCACATCTTGTAGGGTGCACAACATTAACGCATAAACTGTAGGTATATTATAGAGTTTTACAATGAACTAAACTTGAAATATCGAATTTAATTTAAGACATTATAGCACATTTTTATACCAAGGGTTCCCTAAGAAATCCTTTTATTTTCAGAAAATATTGTTCTAAAAAAGTGGCTAAATCTGACAAAATCAAAATTCTACTTAACAGACAGATTTTTAATGTGGATCTACGATCTGTAACGTAGGAGTTGACCGTGTGTATTTATCCGTAAATCATCAATCTTTGTTTTTATCACGCACTTTGCACTAAAATTGGCAATTTTAGTTGTTTTTGGGTGTGCTGTTATAAAATATGGACATAATTTTTGCATCTTCAAAAGCTTGTTTTCTAGTTAAATTACCTTAACTTAACTCCACTAAAATTAATGAGAACAAATTAATGCATTTATAAATTCTTAAATTTCACTAATTCAAAGCAGTAAACGCCATCTATCAGTAAATCTTAAAATCTCATTATTTTACTGGTTTTAAATCCATTTTACAATTTTTTTTCTAATTTTAGAAATTTGGTCTAATAGCCACTAGATGGCTCTAGTGAAACACGGTTACAGTTACAGATGCCTAGCCGAAATTAATTAAAATAACAAATATAATTGTGACATTAATTTGATCATAATAAAAGAGATTTTAAGTTTCGTATAATTCATTTAATTTTGTGTTAGGTAATTCGCGATAAGTTAATTTAACTATAAATCAACCTTTAAAGCCGTAAGTCATTTTGGTAAACCAAAGTGACAGAATAAGACTTGTTACACAATTCGTTGTCATAGAAAATGATTGTTACAACTGTCACTTTGGTTTACCAAAATGACTTTCGGACTATATCCTTAAATGGACCAATTATAGCGTCTCTTTTTTTTTATTAATAGGAATTTGTAAATTCACCATTATTATACTTCTCGCAGACAAAGTTAAAAACGAGCAATATATTTGGAGGTATTCACGATCTGCATCAGTATCATTATAGGATACTGATTATCATTATTTTGACAAATTATATAATTATATTATATTGTATAATTTGTCAAAATAATGATAATCAGTATTTTAATGATACTGATGAGGATCGTAAATACCTCCAATTGTGATTGTTTTAAAAATTCTAAAATTGTCAAAAATCGTCGTAAAGCAAAACTTGCATCTCTTGCAGCTTCGTGCGTTTTATCGAATTTTAAACAACTTTCAAAAAATGCGTCCGTCCGTCTGTCACGTTTTTTGTAACCACGGTAACACGAAACACATGCCAAGGAATGGAATTTTAAAGACCAAAATGTATTTTAAAATTTTGTTGTCCGACCTTACATAAGCCTATCTAACCCTTCTGGAATTAATAACAAAAAGAGTTACAAAAATAAAGTCGAAACGCAATTTGAGAGAGAGAAGTTATTAATCACCATTTGTCAGATATACCCAGTTAGAATCAGTTGATTGATAGTTTTGGTGAATTTCGCTAGATGGATTAAAAAACCCGTCTTAAACCAAAATTTATTTATTTTTTATGAAAATAAGTTTTTTTTTTACTAGGTAGGTATGAGTAGGTTCACGTATTATGAATCGATAAATTTAATTCAACCATTTATAAAATCTCATCCCACACGCTACTAATAATAAGTAATTGTCTTGTCAAAACTCTTTCAAATGAAGAAAGGAAAATGAAAATGATAGGAATTATTAAATTACTTTCGACCGCCCCTTTTCAATTCCTCCGTCACAGTTTATTTTTATGTGAATTGTTTTTCTAACTATTTTTTTTTTTTTTCGCCAATTAACTTTTTAACATACACAGTACATATTTTATAATTAATTTTCGTAAAACTGTTGTCTCTTTAAGCAAAATAATATTATATTTCCTGGAATTTTTAAAAATAGAATTCTATAAATGGTTTTATAAATAATGCAGGATATTAAACCGAATTAACTTGGGTATTGATTATTAAATTGAAAGGTAGATATTTTTATTGTTATAAAACCATAAAGAAGGGGATGATGTTACACATTAGAAAGGTACGCATTATATTAAGTAGAGGGTTGAATTACAAAACGATAAAAATAGAATTTGATAACAAAAAAAGAAACCTACACGAGGTAAAACATAATACCATTTTGTAATAATTAAAGCTTATTTTTTAAAAAAATATGTCAGGGTTTACCCCTTTTAAAAAAAGAACACAAAAACACACTAAAAAAAGACAAAAATAGTTTTAAAAATTTGTAAAAATATTTTTACAAAAGTTATTAAGGCTTGGATTTCAATTTTACAGATCTTCGAATTTGTGCTCCTAGAAACTCAAAGTCATCTCCGTTGAGCTCCCGCAAATTCTACTAAGTAGCACATCTGCATGAGGGCCCCATCGTATATTAAAACTAAATGTTGTTTTAAAACCTACAAAATAGGGCTACAAACGTATTATGGTTTCATTTAAATCGGTTATTTCGATGTGTCAAAAATCTGACTTCAATAATCATTATACTATTTTTTTTTTTTAGACTACGGATACATTTTTTGGTTTATTAACATTACGAAGTCTATGCCAAACCATAATACGTTAATTTGCCATGGTTTTTTTAAACTTGTAAATGATTAAAATTGCAACTTACGTTTTTTCCTAATAGTACTATTTTACTATTTTACCATTTTTTTATTATTTCTTGCACTCAGTACCACTTCTATGTATCACAAACATTACCCTAAGAATTTTTAATCATAGTTAATGATGTATTAGTCCGTATTTTTACAAATTTTTTTGAACTTTTGAAAATAACTGACATTCAAGAAGATGACTTTTACGAACTTTTGAGTGCACAAAACATGAATTTGAAACCCAAGTCTTAAATAAAAATTACGTAAATTTCTCACCGTTTTTGGCTTCCTTAGGTAACTGCTAATAATTGCTTATGGAAAAAATCAAATTTCACTCGATTAAAGTTTTTGTTATTATACTCTTCGCAGACAAAGTCGAAGAGTATATTGCGATTGGTCGGACCTTCTCTAAAATCGTTAATATTCGTCCTAGAGTAAAAATTTTTACATATTCGTTCGTTTATGACTTTTTAAGACTTTTATTTTTTGTCCGTCTGTCTGTAACAAAATTTGTGGCCACCATAACTCAAGAGCGGTTTATCGGATCGACTTGAGATTTAACACAAAAATCAATCCCATTTAGAGGAAGAGCCCTATTGTTTTTGTAAAAAATCAAGTAATAAATAGAGGGTTAAAAACACCCCCAAAGTAGAAAAAAAATCATATTTTCGTTAATATCAACTTAACGAATAAAAATATTCCTAATAAAATTAAAGATTGTATTTTTTCCTATAAAAAAGCATCTGCTAATTTTTTTGTATCACCACCCGTTTAAAAAAAAATAAGTTTTACGTTTCTTTCAATAAAATAAAAAATGCACCCTTTTATTCATTTACTGCGAAGAGTATCATATAGAATGTGTAACAATTATATAAAAATGAGAAAATAGTCATAAAAAATGAGCTATCTGCGAAGTTTAACTTTTTAAATGATCTATTCCTCTCACTGATCTAACCCGCTCTTGTTGCAGTTTTAGACAAGATAGTCTCCGTTCTAATTTCCAAAGAACTAATGCACGACATAATGAAACCGCAAGCAGCATATTCGCATGACGCAGTAAAGGAAATATTGGTAGACGTAACCCAATCTTCAGTTATGAGATTAGATAGTTTAAGTATGGGAAAACTTTGGGACCTCATCACCATGGTGTTTAAATGGCAACTTACCATGACCCATGATATTGTTAAACTTACGCTTAGACATCTTTATGAAATCGGTAAGATTGTACATCAAAATATTGACAGGACGCTGTAATGATTAAGAGCCTCATATCTCCTCCGACTACCATATTGAGAGGCGAATCGGTGCGAGGAACGCTAACATGAGAGGCTACCGTGCAATGGAAAAAGAGTGTATGTGCAAAAATCGGATTTTGAAATAATAAGGTTTTACTCAATTTGCTTAACATTGAACTGTGGGTACACCTTCAGACGTATTAATATCTAAATATTTATCAATAAAGTAAACATGTCAAAATTAGATACATTATTTTTCCATTGCTCGGTAGAGGCTGGCATGTGAATGACGAAATGTAGTGGAGGGGAGCACTTTCCTATGTAAATATTCACGTAATTTAGACTTCAAATACCTTTGCTAATTCTTATCGGATTTTTAAAAACTTGGTGTCATTGGAAAGCTATTTAAATTTGTAATACTTAGTGTTTTTTAAAATTTGACTTTAAGCGCTCAATTTCTTAAAAAAATAGTTGTTTTTGGCATGGTATACCCACCTTTAAACTGTTATTTTTGCTAAACTAGGGAGCCAAATCAAAATGTGCCAAACAATAAGTATTTTAAAAGCAAAATTTTAAAGCCATTGCGTTAATAATAACTATAAAAACTGCGGTCTAAGTTGTACACAAATTTGCATAAGAGAAGGTGGAATATCGGGCTCTTAAGTATTAAAGTTCGTTTTTCATATATGTTAGAATGTTATTTTTAATCATTAAGTGAGTTTTGGTAATACCTACTGTTAGTTGGTCTTAAATTTACTTATGTTATTCCCCATCGGACTCTAGATGGTTTATGTTGTTAAAACGCGATCACTCTGCACTATCCTGTGCGTGAGGTGAGATTTTATGATCGAATTAATTTATAAGAAAGAATAAGCACATTCGAAGAGGGAGCACTTTTCAACACTTTATATTTGATCATTGATGCCTTATAAATTTAGGGAACGTGACATACATTTATAAATTTCTACCGCCCTGCGTAGATATGAAATGGTCCTTTAGCAGCACAATTCTCATAGGGATGGAAAATTGCAATTTACCATTTTAAAATCAATAAATTTTTCACTTGACGGTATACATTAATACATTTATTAGATATGGATTTTAAGAGAATGAAAATATTTTTAATTAGAATTTATTGGGTAGTACTGTAGCAGCGAAAAAGATTAGTGAATTAAAGTGCCGTTTCGAAGTATATTTTAATTCTTTTTCGGACTTAAATTCAGTTAGTTAGATGTGCATACAATAAAGCAGGCTTTCCACTGTACTATTCTCATAAATGTCACCTAAATTAATAAAATGCGGTGCCCAATAAAAAGCACTGGCATGGGTAATTCCTTAAATACAAGAAATAGATCTCTAAGATAAAAATACACATAATTTAAATGGTATCCGGAGAATTCACCACCCACAATTCATCGCCGACAATTCATCACCCACAATTCACCGATCCACAGTTCATTGATAAGACAATTCATCGACAAGTCAATTCATCGCCACACAATTGTTCGATGGGAGAATTCACCGCCTAGTATGAATATTAGTTTATTTAATGAACAAAATAAATAACAGAAATTTATTTACCTAGAATATTGCCTGCCACCAAAATAATTATAGATAATAATTACCTAATGATTTTATTGAAATTTCTTGAAAATTTATTTACCTAGAATATTGCCCGTGTCCTCTTATTTGCAGACACCCAATTTGCAGACTTAAATGGTCAAAAACGAAAAGGATAGAGGTGATGGAATTTTTTTACCTGGGTAAAATCCAATATGCATACTTTTTTTTTTTAATTTCAGGATTTTAGACTGACTTATATGAAAGCCCCGGGGGACACGTTTCACTGGGGGACATTAGGTTAGGTAGGTTAGGTTAAGTTTTGCTGCTAAAACGAAAATATAAACTCTAGCTATGTCGGTGCCTAGCAGTGCGTCCAAAATTGTGTGCATTACACTGAGGGACATATTACTAGGTGTTGTTCTCGGTGTTGTTATGCTAAAAATGTATCAACACATTATCAGAAAGCATTGTAGTTTAAAATCATTTCATTTAATATTCATACTAGGCGATGAATTCTCCCATCGAACAATTGTGTGGCGATGAATTGACTTGTCGATGAATTGTCTTATCGATGAACTGTGGATCGGTGAATTGTGGGCGATGAATTGTCGGCGGTGAATTGTGGGCGGTGAATTCTCCTAGACCCAATTTAAATACCCGTGGTCCTTCTTGGGTCCCCTCTAAATTAAAGTATTTTTACAAAATAGGTGATAGCTGACAACAAACAAAATATAGCCCAAATACATATACAAAATATAGCTCAATCATTCTAATAATGCCCCCAGAAAAAAATCCCAACCGAGATCTGCTTATGCAGGTTTGTAGCCACTACCCCAGGAACATAAAAGTGAAATTCCCACAAAATTTCCGTGACGTTTACCCCCCATCGTGCATAGAAGTGAGGAGTTAGTTTTTTGTTCATACCTAAACTATTCGGCACTTTTGAAAAAAGTTTAAAAAATTTTTAGGAACATTATTTTAATAAGAATACAATCATTTAAAAAAAAAATCACCAATGTGAACGATTTTATAGCACTTTGAAAATGTGCTAATTTGGTCCTACAGAGAACGCTGCAATCTATGCTTCAGGACTCCATGACTAAGATATACGATTATGATGAAATAAGGTGATTTTCAAAGAGCTATAGAATCGTTAATATTAGCGATACATTATTTTTTTAAGAATGATTGTATTCTTATTAAAATAATGTTGCTAAAAATTCTTAAAACTTTTTTTAAAAGTGCCGAATAGTTTAGGTATTAACAAAAAACTAACTCCTCACTTCTATGCAAGATGGGGGCTAAACGTCACGAAAATTTTGTGGGAATTTTTCACTTTTATATTCCTGGGTGTAGTGCCTACAATGCTGCATAAGCAGATCTTGGTTGGGATTTTTTTCTAAGGAACCTACAAATTTTAAATAGAATGATTGGGCTAATAACACCAAATTTGTTTTCTTGTGATTATCTACTTCATAGCTAATTTCTTCTTACGAAAAAAGGTCCTTAACAATTTATTATAACAAGCAACAAACATTATACGATAAAAAAAAACCAAAACTACTTAAATTTCCCTTCGGAGTTACCTCCGCAACTAATACTTTTCACGGACTTTCCAATACCCCAAAATACACCAACAATTACATTTCTTCTCTTTCTAGAAACATATGTAACTGGTCACCACACCACGGAGCAACTACACAAAGTCCAAGATCACATCGACAGTTTCAACAAATTACTAACCAGCGAAGAAAAAATCACACTAAGAGAAGATCTACTCTACTGGCTCAAACCATACAACATCAGAGTATCCCTTTTACTCCGAATGGGGCTCCAGAACTTGAGCGGTAACTTCATATCCAACAATCTGGACCCATTAGCACAGGAAATGTTGAAAAACCTAGGCGAAAACATCTTCGCTGTGACCAAGAACGGAACAGTCATGGACCGTGAACAAACTCCAGATGGGAAGCGAAGACATTCTTCACGAGAACAACCAGTTGTTAACGAACTGCAGGTTTTCGTCGATGAAATAGGTGCGAAGAAGAGGTCTAGTTCTATGGAGTGTACGCAAGCCGCTTTTAAATTAGCTATCGATGAAAACTCTGGGGGATCTAGTGATAAAAAACATAAGTTGAGTAGTTTTAACAGTATAGAAGTTGAAGTTGATAGCGGGAGATTATCAGGTTTGATGAACGAAATGAACCTGAGGGATGAAGATCAAGATTTAAAGGACCAGTTGTTAGATATGATTGGTGGCAAGTCATAAATGATTTAAATGTGTTTAAATTTAAGAAAATTTGTTAAAAAACTGACTCTAGCTAAGTCCATGCGTCACTAAGATGGGCTGTAATTTAAAAAGGCAAAATAATGTACGACTTCTACTGGTAATTATGGATTATTATACTCTTCGCAAGACTAGGTCCGAAGAGTACATTGCAATCGATCGCAGAGTAAAAATTCTTGCAAATTCGTGTTTTTCATCGAATTTTGAACTTTCCGTCCGTCGGTCGATCGCACAGTGTAGTATTATATGTTTCTAGCGGTATTTAATTTCTTATGTTGCTAAACCAATTTAAATAATAGCTAATGTATTCTTAAGATAAAAATACTTAAAAATTTATCAAAATATATAGGGTGTTCGATTTAAAAATACATAACTAATGTCATTTTCACCTAAACGGGAGGTTTTAAATTTTTATTAAGGTCTGTAAAGGATAGCAAAAAATCATTCTAATCAACTCCTAAAATTTCAATTGTGTACAAAATATACCTAAAAAGTTATTGGCTCGTAAGCTTTATGCGGGACAAAAAGTGGATTAACTGAAGTTGATTCACTGAAGTTGCTCCCTCTGAACGTGGCTTTAGTGGATCAACTGTAGTTGGGGTCCACTAAAGTTGCCTCTTCTGAACGCGACTTTAGAAACCCAAATATCAAAGATTTGATTCCTTGTTACTGCGACCACCATTCTATAAACATAAAATAAAATACGGTCGGTGGTGGAGGTGGCGCAAAAATGCGCAGGAAATTTTAACTGTATATTAAAGACTAAATCCCAAACTATACCAGGTTGTAAGTTTTGTCGTGGAATAATGCGGATAACCTAATTTTTTTACAATCATAGAAATTACATCTTTTCAAAAGCAACGTTTATCGCATTTCTTCCATTAAATAAACCAACCATCAAGTAAAACATTATTGTACTTACGCTAAAGACACTGTAAAGCCATTATAGAAAACAAAAATCAGTCTTGTGTCTATAACTTACTGGGTTGTGGTATTAACAAATTAGGGGTTAATAAATTTACTCGCCTACCAATATCAACATTTTTTATACTAATCTTAAGATACTTACAAAAAAAAATATTTCATAATTATAGAAACTCTCTAAGCTACCAACATTCAGTTTATGGATTGATTAAAGCAAAGCATTAGGATATAATTAAGTTCCGCTAGATTGCGATATTCCTACTCTGTGGATCGGTGTGAATGTATGTCACGTCTCTTGTAAACACGCTATCTTAAGAAACAAAGTTTCCATCCAATTCAAATTTTAAGGAAAAATCAACCCCTATAAGAGGAAGAACCCTATTGTTTTTGACAAGAATTCAATTACTACAAAGCCCCTTTTGAAGCCCCCCAAATGAAAAAAAAAGTCGTAGTTTACCTATTATTAATATCCAAAAAAAAACTATTCGATACAAAACATAGGAAATTTATTTCTCCACAAAAAAGTTTTCGTTATTTTTTTTGTTAAGTTCGCCAGAACGGTTAATAAGACAAAAAATAGACGATTCCGGTAGCCAAAAACTTCGTAAAAAAGTCCGAATCGCGTCACGTGTCGGTCAAGAAGGCCAAACAAAAAAAAAGCTATCAGAGTGTCAGAAAAATAACCTCAAATATGTTAAACGTCAGAACTGGCGTTTATCCTCCTCATTAACGAAATTCTTCGTGTTTTCTGTTTATAGTTTGCACTCTTCGCAGATTTCTTAAAAAAACTATTATCCTACTAGTTTTCTAGCGAAGAGTATGTTATAGAATGTGTAGCAATAATAAAATATCGATTTAGTTTTGATTTAAACAAACAACCTTATGATGGGCCAATCGTATTTAAAATGTGCTTTTTAAGGACAGAGAACCCTGTAACCAGAATCGCTTATATTACGCAGAAAAATCTATAGATTACACTGGATTCAAATTAGTTACTTTGTAAAGTTCTGGCAGTCTTATGGATTATTTGTAGACCTATCAAATTACTTGCACGAAAAAAACGTTCCCACTTTTGATGTTTTAAAAAAAACGGTACCTGTTAACAATGACAGTTTATTGGAAGTAAAGAAATATTAAATTCTTGACTTACTTCTATTGGTTGCTTGTCAATTCGTTTTTCGGGTGCGTTTGGTATCCATTTCGCAATAATCTATAATGTCGGTAATTTTGGAGCCTTCATCTGACACAAGGTAATCGAAGTCATCTGCAAAACAACAAAAATTATTGTATTAAGTATCATTAATGTAAAAAAAAAAGTAAAGCTAGCAGAACATGGATCCTTGTGGAACTCCTGCAATAATTAAGGCAACGAAACTTTGTAAAAAAAAAGGAATACTTACATAAGCTCCCAAATGTTTTCTTGGTCCTTTAAATTATACAAACATTTTCAGTAGCACATGGACCGTTTCTATACTGTTTAAAATTTCTAGGTAGTCCCTTTTTTGTTACAATTACCAAATAAAGTGCTTTTTTAAATAAATAGTTTTTTCTTAATTATCACAATATATGGAAGTTTAAGAAATAGCTTATCGCTGCAATTAAGTTTTTCAGGATAATTAAAACTAAAATACTCAAAGTTAAAGTAGATATATTTTTTTCTCAAATATTATGTACAAAAATACACCACAAATTCAATTATTTCTGTAATTAAAACTTGGTAGCAACAATAACATTATCTTTCTAATAAATTACAATATTTTGATCATCTCATTATATACAAATTATATTTATAATAATTAACTATACCTGTTTTATCTAAACCTTAAAAATCTCATTTGTAATCACGAAAGCGTCATAACCATTTTAGATTAGACGCTAGCAAAATTATAAATGAGCCTTTTAAAATGTTTAGTAAAAATGGTCTTTTAACAATAACTAGGAATATCATCATGCATTTTTGTGTAACAAAGTAAAAAAATTACAAAAAGTGTAGCCTACATTGTGATATGTCTTTAAAACCTTATTTTTTTTTATCGTAATACTAAACATTTAAACACGCGACTTTTCTAATTATTCTAAACTTGAAAAAAGTTAATTTTTTTGTGCCAAATTAATAATAATCATTATTATAACAATCACAACAATGCTCTTACAAATTTCTCGCCCATAACAATTAAAACATTTCTAATTATTTTTAATTACAATTTCCTATAAATAAAATGTACAAAATCACATACTTTTAATAATAAATCTGCTTAATCGAACCAAATTTAATATCCAATATTTACAGTTAAATCTAAACACAAAAAAATTTAAAATTTAAACTTTAACCATTTTGTTTTTGATAGTCAGTTGCACATTTTTAAACAATCACCAGAAAAAAGGGTTGGTACTTTTTTGTACTTAGTAGTCAATAGAACAGAAACACAAAAATTCATTCAATTCAATTTCATTGATACAATTGCAGAGAAAAAATACATTTAATACAAAAAGTTGAAGTTTAATATTTACTCAATTACAAAAACATACAAAAAAAATTAAATCTTACTTACATAATATTGCAAGTTTTAAAGTTAAGTATTAGGTGAAGTAGGTACTAAGATCTAATTTATTATTTTTCTGACAAAATTTTTCATAAATAGGGCTCGTCAAGTGCTACGTGACAGATAATTCATTAAAAAACTGTCTGTGAAGTAGAATTTTGATTCTATCGGATTTAACCACTTTTTTAAAACAATATTTCATAAAAATAAAAGGCTTTTTTAGGAAACCCTTGGTTTAAAAATGTGCTATAATGTCTTAAATTCGATATTTCAAGCTTAGTTAATTGAAAAACTCCAAAAATTACATTTTATTTGATAATGTTGCCGACCCTCCAAGATGTAAATTTTAAACGCGAATTGCTCGAAAAAGCACCATATCAAGAGGTCTAGTAAGTACCATGTAAAGTTAACATTTTTTTCTATTAACTAGAACAAACCATACCCCTTGATATGGTTGCTTTCTCAAGCAATTCGCGTTTAAAGCTGTCATCTTGGTAGGTCATCATTATTCTAGAGATGTGCCAGTGGTATTTGACCAAGATTTTGACCAGGTATTAATACGGTATTTTGATCCCCCCATTTTAAAGGTGGTCATTTTCTCAATTAAAAAAAGAGCTTTTTCGATTTTTTTTTTAAAATTTTAAAATTTAAAATCGCATATTTAGTATAAATTAATAAAAAAAAAACCTATTCAAAATGATGTTTACCAAAATTTCGTTTTTGAGATATTGTGTCCATAAAAGAAGTATAACATACAGACGAACGGACGGACGGATTTTTTAAAAGTTGTTTAAAATGCGATGAAACGCACGAATCTGCAAAATTTGTGCTCTACGACTAAAAATAACAATTTTAGGATTGAGCTAATCAAATTTATAATGCTCTTCGACTTTGTCTGCGAAGAGTATATTAACAGGTGACTTGTTGTTTTTTTCGGAATTGTACAAGTTACAATTAAAAATACTAAAATAGTAAAATAAAAAATAACATAAAAAATAGTAATATTAAGTATTTCTTTTATTTTTTTCCCTAAAATTTTTGATTTTTCATTGAATAAGTTTTTAGGAATAATACCTCATTTGACCTTATTTGACCGTATTAATACCAAAAATTTTGACCCGTCAAAAACTTTTTGGTCAAAAGCACAACTCTATTATTAACAGATTATTAAATGATTTTTTAATTGTTACGGTATTTTAACTTGAAATGTCATAAATAATATATTAAGGAACATTTTTACATCAATGGTACCTTAAAAAGTCTCTTATTTTTATGTAAATAATGTTTTAAAAAGACCAATGTTGGAAACATAGAATCAGAAAAAAATTACCATTTTCTTTGGTTGCCAAAAAAAAATTTCACAGATAGTATTTTAATGCACTTCTGTAAACTGATGACGTAGGACTTGACCGGGTTAAAAAGATGAATTAAAATTAGAAAACTTATTTTTTACATTGTGCTTTTGGAACAAAAATTTTTTTAGTCTTATTTATTTTTTAACAATTTTCTTATAGTTATAGTTATTATAACATAAATTCCTTGAGTGCATTAGTGCATTGCAATTCCACACCAAATATTAAACTGGGTGCAATTTTTAATAATTAACAATTATTTTTTGTAGTTCAAAAACATTTTTAATTTTTTTTTGTACTCCAATTTCAGATCTTTATTATTAGACCAAAAAAATAGTAGTGTATTTGACTAGCTTAGGCACTTTTAACTATAATTAGTATAGGAGCTATCAACATGAAAATCCACATCATTAACGGTGTCATGATTTTTTGATATTACATAATATTTAATATTACTATTCTTAATCCAACAAACAGGGAGCGTTTTTTTTTTAAAGGTAAAAAACATCATAAGTGGGATCGTTTTCTTTGTAAAACAAAATTGATTTTTGCACCTTCGAGCTATAACCCTGCCAACCCTCTATAATGGGTTTATCGCTTTCAAATGTGCTTTCCAAGGGCAGAAAACCCTATAATAAAAATTTCTTATTTTACGCATAAAAGCCTACAGATTACACAAAATAAAACATTTTCACTGCATAAATGGTTGGCAGTGTTAAGGCTCATATTTGCACATATTATTTTATTTCTTAAAAAAAAATATCCCACTTATGATGTTCAAAAAAAACGCTCCCTGTTAGCGCTGAAAGTGTATTGAACAAAAGTTAAGAAATATTAAATATAATGTAATGCACAAAAAATCATGACGCCGTTCGATGATGTTTGTTTTTGGTTGCCAGCTCTCGTACTAAATAACTTGAATATCAAACATTCAAACATAATATCAAAATTAAAGCACGATCAGAATAAAGTAAGATTTAAAACAAAAGGGCAGACAACAGACAAACGTTTTGTGGTAAATATGGTGAAGAATAAATGAAATAAAGTTAGCTAGCAAAGGCACAGTTCAGTCTTTAAAGCATTCTCAAAGTAGTGCTGCTATTCTAATATATGCAACATTTTTAGATATTGCATTTTTGTGCGCAATTTGAGTTTTGTTTTCTAGTGGTCGAATAATGTCTTATTTATTGATGGGCAATTAAAATCTGCAACAAAAATAATTATTATCTAATAAATAGGTAGATGGCAGGAGTTATAAATCTAATATGATTTTTCTACTTCTGCCTTTTAATTGACACCGACCAACCAAGCTCTGAGAGTGGTCGTGGTGGTTGATTGGGTTGTCATTGTTGCAATATATTGTCATTTTTATTTATTTACCTAAAAAACCAACTAGTCACTAAAAGCCGCTAAATTAATATAGGAAAGTAAGTACATTTTAATTATTTTCTTTTTAATATGTTTTTAAACATATTACTTTGAGAATATAATTTCAGTATCACGTGATGCCCTATTTTCCAATCAAATTGCTTAATTTCCTTAGATACATCGTGTATTACAGCGGTAATAGCTCTGTTCGTAGAGACCAAAAACCCGGTTTCAAACTAGTTTTAAACTGTTTTCAAACTGTCAATGTCTGCGCACATCAAAAAAATGAAGTTATGCACAAGATTTTTACACGTTTTTCATACCTGTAGACTAGTTTGGTTTGGGATTTTGGTTACTACGAACAAAGCTATTATAAAACAAAAGACGCTCACCGCTTGTTGTCAAAAAAATGAGTTTTGTAAAATTTTACAGTGAAGCTACATAATTAATTTTGAAATTTACAAAATGACTCACTTTCGTTGGGGTACTGTCGAGGAAGATGAAATGAATGAAAACATTAAAAATGCGTCTCAACCTAAATGTCTCATGTTTTTTCCATCATTTTTAACTCGTCTAAAGAAAATTTTATTTTTTTTTATGTCATTATATTCTCGTAGATAATATCATTAGAGGAAAGGAGATTGCCGACAATCATAAATTTTTGACGAAAACTTGCATAGCAATTCTATAAGTCACATTTTTTTCTATCAATGTTACGAATAAAATTGCTTTGTGCCAACGAAGTTTGAGTAAATTAAAATTTAAGATTGTCGTGCAAAATTCTTTCCTCGTATGATATTCGGAAGGTTATTTCGTTACTGAAAAACTCATGTTTTTTTCAAAATTTATTGCACTTTAAATAAATTTGAATTTACTTTAAATTCAAACTTCAAATTGACATGATGAAAAATCACACGTAGTCCTTGGTAACGTGTGATTTTCAGTGTAATCAGAAGAAATTGAGCTTAGGACGCGCGAGAAGACAGGAACGGAATAATCGTACTAAATATAACTCGTGCCATGAATATTGGTCGATGACTACTCGTGAAATCGAAGCAGCACATTTGACTCGTGCTTCGCACTCGTAGCTCCGTCTCACTTGTAGTATTATCGACAATATTCACACCACTAGTTATATTACTGCTGATAAGCTGTCAACCGTATATATTTCAGCGTTCCATTAATATGACATAACTGAGCAACCAGCTGTCAACCGTATAAACCTGGTTAACCAACATTTTGGTTAGCCAGTCGATTAATGGAACATACCCTTGTTCCGTCAAAAAAAAAGTGACGTTTGTACAAATGGAGAAGTCAATAGGCTATTGAATTTTACTAAATGAAACATTAGTTTTATGTCAGTTTACTAAGTCTGGTATCCGGAGAATTCACCACCCACAATTCACCGCCGACAATTCACCGATCCACAGTTCATCGATAAGACAGTTCATCGACAAGTCAATTCATCGCCACACAATTGTTCGATGGGAGAATTCATTGTCTAGTATGAATATTAGTTTATTTAATGAACAAAATAAATAACAGAAATTTATTTACCTAGAATATTGCCTGCCACCAAAATAATTATAGATAATAATTACCTAATGATTTTATTGAAATTTCTTGGATAATTTATTTACCTAGATATTGCCCGTGTCCTCTTATTTGCAGAAACCCAATTTGCAGACATGCCCAATTTGCAGACTTAAATGGTAAGGGAATTTTTTACCTGGGTAATGTCCAATAGGCATACCTTTTTTTGAATTTCAGGATTTTACACTGACTTATATGAAAGCACTGGGGGACATTAGGTTAGGTAGGCTGCTAAAACGAAAATATAAACTCTAGCTATGTCGGTGCCTAACAGTGCGTCCAAAACTGTGTGCACCACACTGCGGGACATATTACTAGGTGTTGTTCTCGGTGTTGTTATGCTAAAAATGTATCAACACATTATCAGAAAGCATTGTAGTTTAAACTCATTTCATTTAATATTTATACTAGGCAATAAATTCTCCCATCGAACAATTGTGTGGCGATGAATTGACTTGTCGATGAATTGTCTTATCGATGAACTGTGGATCAGTGAATTGTGGGCGATGAATTGTCGGCGGTGAATTCTCCTAGACCCACTAAGTCTGTACCAGAAAATTCCTTTTACTTACCTAATATCAATAGCAAATTCACTAATAAATTCCATAAATCACAATATCTCTATTCCACCGCAAAGCCGCAGGTTTCCTCAACAGCTTGCGTCAGCTTATCCAGCAGTACTTGGTACGAATCATAAGGAGGGATGTCTATTCGGTTAAAGCACGTGTGCGCTTTTGGTAAGTTCTGAGGAGGTACTTCTATGCAATGTATGGTGAATAGACGCGGCCCTGCTGCTCCTGTGCTTCCTTGCAAGGCTTTAAAGCCTTGAAGAGGGACTCTTGATGAGCCTGTTACAAATTGGAGTAACCTGAAAGGAAATACAAGTGTTTTAAATGAGCTTTTCTAACAAAGAACATTTTAAATTAATAATAAACTTTGTCTTGGTATGGATGATTCATTCTCAAAATTCTGTTTTCAAAAATTGGACGATTTATTTCTCAAATCTTACAGAATAGCTTAAGTTACTGGAATTAAATACGTAAAGCTTTTCGGTCGATGACCATTTTCAAACGTTAAAAATTATTGCACCATATATTAGAACATTGTGTGTATTAAAATATGTCCATTACGGCGTTAAAACAGCAAAAATTAAATTAGAAAATTTGTTAAGGCTTTACATCTTTTTTTCAATCAGCTGTTTCAAAGATGTAAAGCCTTAACAAATTTTCTAATTTAATTTTTGCTGTTTTAACGCCGTAATGGACATATTTTAATACACACAATGTTCTAATATATGGTGTAATAATTTTTAACGTTTGAAAATGGTCATCGACCAAAAAGCTTTACGTATTTAATTCCAGTAACTTAAGCTATTCTGTAAGATTTGAGAAATAAATCGTCCAATAAACTTTGTGTTTTAACAAAATATGTGTGCGGTTTGTGGAACAGGTCATATTAATACAAAACTTGGCTGGGAAAACTAGTAACGAGCGAGCATTTAAATTCTACCTCGACTCTTGCCATGGAATTTTTTTTTTTAAAAACGTAGGTCCTTGATAATTTTGTTGATGTTTTATTTAAGTCATTTGTTGTCAACTTTTAAATCATTTCATTTTTTGCTCATTTTGAAACGCCTAATAAACCAAGTCTTTTGCAAAGAAATTGATAATGGTATTCTTACAAGAACACAAAACATAAGATTAAATTAGATTGTGTCCACCATTCTTTTAATAAACAATTAAACGTTTTCATTAATTTGTTTTATTTTTTTAAACGTCTATAAAAATTGACAACATTTTAAAATGACATTAGTAGAAACTATCAAAGACCTACGGAAAAGCAACTTTTGTTTTCCATGGCAAGAGTCGAGGTAGAATTTAAATGCTCGCTCGTTATTAGTGAATTTACAATTCCAACAAGAGAAATGTCACATTTTTTGGCTGACAAAAAGTGATTCGTAGCAAGGCATACTTCATTTTAGTGTTGTGAGAAGGTTTTTTTACCGGATTTTTTACCGGATTTTTAACCGGTTTTTTTACCGGTCAAAAATGATTTTGACCGGTCAATTTGGCTAAAAATGATTCTAAAGCTAAAACAATTGTAAGAAGAAGAAGAAATGGCTGTCAAATGTCAATTTTTGATTTTTTTAAGGGGGGTTCTGTGAGTTATACTTTTATTTGTTTAAAAACCTAAAATAAAAATAATAAAAAAATCGACGAATGAGAAATTAAGTTATTGAAATTAGTTTGCGAAGGTTATCTTAGTTTTATATGTAATTACCAATGCAGACAAATGTATAGCAACATTTTGATTTTTTAAGGTTTTTTACAAATTTTGGTAAATGTGGGCAAAAAAATTACAAGTATTTGGTCATTTTAGAATCCCCTAGGCAAAATACATCCATTTTTGAAATAAAAAAATAAATCATTTTTGACCGGATTTTTTACCGGTAAAAAAACCGGTCAATTTGGCTAACTACGTTTTTGACCGGTAAATTAACATCACTAATCAGACCGGCGCACTCTCATGTATATTTTATTTTTTTGAATACTGGAGGCCTTATTTTCTAGAAGATCCAGTTTTGTTACGTCACAAAAATTAGTTTGGCTACTCGCTAACGGTATCGCTTTAGTTAGCAATAAAAATGAATAGGAAACAGTTCAGTCACTTTTCAGTTTCCACAGATATAAAATGAAAAAATTTAATAGATAATTTTTGAAATATGTCAACGTCCAATAAAATTTGCGAATTTTTTATCACGTGTACAAAACAAACCAATCACAGCAAACTTAGACTGATAACTATTCTAGGAACATTTTTAAATCCAAGACTAGCTATATTATACGTCAAAATTGTGCAAAAAAAGTCAGATTGACAAAATATAATCATGAAAATGTGTAAAAAATTATCTGACCGAATGTCCCTTAAAAGCATTGATAAAATTCATATAATTTTGTCACTTTCTCAAGTGTATTATTTAATGCACGCTTTCGAAAATCTATGACAAAATTATTGCGACTTAGGTATCAATGCTTTTCGGACATTACAGCTGAAACTCTTTTATAAACGTAACAAATTTACTAATGAAAAATCTGAATTATTTTAATCCCAAAGAAAAGTTGTTGTTCAAAGAAACATTACACAAAAATAAACCAATAAATCAGGTCCGATATTAGAAAATAAAAATTAATTATCGTGTCAAAACAAAGCGAATATTCTTAACAAGATCCCTAAAACAAAATTATCGTTTACATCGGGATTTACATACAAGAAAAAAAAATCATCTAAATCCAAGTAAAACGGAAAACGCAAATTTAACTCATTTCAGATTTGCATCAGGGTTTTTTCTGAAAAAAAGATAGTGTAAATTAAGAGCCCCATACTCAGTCCTTATACCATGTAGAGGGGCTACGGGCTGCGGTGGCGAGAATAGACTAAATACTAGTTGAACAGATATATTTTTATCATGAATATGCGTCTAGACCAGCCACCTAGCAGCCGTTCAACTGCAGAGACGCTTGACCTTGGTCGTATTTGAGATGCTACACTCCTTTTTTGTGCAAATATTCACAAAACTTAGACCACAAATATCTTAGTTAATTCTTATCCGATTTTGAAAAACTTGGTGTCATTAGAAAGATAATTAATTTTGTAATACTTATTGTTTTTTAAAAATCGTTTTTGGGCCTTTATTTAAGAAAGAAAAGCAGTTGTTGTTTTTAGTACAGTTACCCCTTCTTTAAACTTTTATTTTTGCTAAACAAGGGCTACAAAACAAAATGTGCCAAACAATAAGTATTTTAAAAAGGCCTAACATTATATTGTCAAAATTTTAAAAAAATTGCTCTAATAATAACGCTAAAAACTGCGGTCTAAGTTGTACACAAGTTTGCATAAGAGAAAATGGGTATCGGGCTCTTAAACTTCATATGTCTCGTTTGTTGATTTGAATACACGATTTTGCCTAAATAATTTAATTCTTTTTTTATACCGATTTTTACTTTGGTTTAGTTTTACTTGACAAAAAAGGTGTTCCTTAAAGTTAATAGAGTGCCTTGATGATTTTGACAATTATTGTCGCCTTATAGAGTGACGACATGCATCATTCTTTCTCTGTCATACAGATAACGTCATCAACGTTATAGCCAAAGTGACAACAATTACAACTTACAATCACAATTAATGACGTTATCTGTATGACAGAGAAAGAATGATGCATGTCGTCACTCTATAAGGCGACAATAATTGTCAAAATCATGAAGGCACTCTAAAAGTTAAGTGGCTGTTTACCATAAATAGAGTTTGACAACTGTAGCATTGACATGTTTAAAATGCTGCTTTCTATGAAAAACAGTCACTTAGATTTTAAGGAACAGTTAAAAATTGTGATGCAACCGGCCCTAAATAAAACGTAGGCCAAGTAACACTTACCTCGCCCTCATTTCTTCAGAATAACTCTCAACAGCCTGCCAAAACCACCCAACAACCGGCGTCTCAGACGTACAATGCTTTAACCTCGTATGCGCTCTCCAATCCGCTATATCTATACTCCCAATACCACTGATAACCAACTCTAGCTCCCGCTCATCAAAGGGCCGCAACAGTGTCCCGGGTATGAGCTCGGAGAAGCCCTTCTGCAGGGCTAGGAACTGCTGCTCTATGCCCCGCATGAAGCGGTAGTTTACGTACAGCTTGACGTACTCGCGTTTGTTCTCTTCCGTGACTGGGATGCCCGCGCCGCTGGTCTTGAGCTCGTGCACTTTGACCACGCCGAAACTGTTGTTTTCTACTGAGAAGGTTGTGTCGAGCACGTTGTCGATGTTGTTTTCTCTAAAAGTATTGCAATAGGTGGTTAGTTAGTTGGAAAAATTAATATGGCTTATGTTTCTTTATAACCGCAGGATTCATCTTTTTTTTTATGTATAGTTTACTAGAAACGGTGTTTATTACAGAATTATAATGCTTAAAAACAACATTTTGGTGTTTGCCACTCTACTCGGTTTGTTCGAAGGAAAGTACATTTTAAGTCCATCAGACACAGGATAAGGTTTTTCCAGTTTTTCCTTAAAAATGACACTACAATATTCGAACCTGAGGCTGGAATTGTCTCTATTCTCGTTGGAGGCATGTACAATGGGCCCAATTAAGGGGCCTAAGTGCAGCAACCTTGAGTTGACCTCTACTTAAATCCAGACACTGCAATATTTACTTTAGCTCGATAATCGCGAACCGGCTTGGTTAGATTGAAACGTGCTAGAGTGCCTAGATGTCATATTGACAGATATTGTCTGTCAATATGACATCTAGGCACTCTGTAGTGTGTTCGGAAATACTACCCGAGCACTACCTAGGTAGAAAAGACAAAGACAAATAGATACGTTTCTTTAATATCCGAGAGAGATAAAAGTTACCCGGATAATCATAAATCATCTCCAATATTGCGATTATCAAGCTAGGGAATTGCAGTTATGAATTGGCCAGTTCAGTCACAAGATTTAAATACGATAAAGCATGTTCAAAGAATGGTTTATTTAACAAATTAAGCCGTTTGAGGAAAGATAGCAGCTTTCTTAGTCCGTTTTAGAGCAGTGAAGCAAATTGGACTAAGAAATGATTGGCAACCGTATTCTAAGCATGCGAAGAAGATATAAACCCATTATTAACAGGAGGGAGGGGGGGGGCATACTAACCAACTAAAGCTTACTTGTTCATAAATGTTGCCTAAATTTTTTTTTTTTGATTAGCTACATTTTATGCAATGTTATTCCTGTTTATTTTATCTTTATTAATTTAATTTTTTCGCAGAAAATGGTTGGTAATTATTTAGAAGCATTGCAAGAAAATACTGCAATGGTAAAAACAACTTAAGGCCGATTTAAAGAACGTTACTTTCACTTAACTTCTGCTTTACTTCGGCGTAACTTTACAGAAAATTAAATAAAATACATGGGAATGTATTCGCAAATTTATACTTCACTTTAGCGCTACTTTGCTGATTCATTTAGCTGTAAAGGCCAATTTATAGAACGTTACTTTCACTTTACTTCCGCTTTGCTTCGGCGTAACTTTACAGAAAATTAAATAAAATACATGGGAATGTATTAGCAAATTTATACTCCACTTTAGCGCTATTTTGCTGATTCATTTAGCTGTAAGTAGTACTGTCAAAAGCCGAGCTTGGCCGATCATGCGCAAAATTTGCAAAAATGGGATATTCACCCTTATTGTCAAGGTTGGTGATTACGGAATATCGCTTAGTACAAAACCTGCTGGTCTTCTTATGTAGGTTTCGTACGAAGCGATATTCCGTAATTACGGCCCAGGTATAAATAATCAGAAGTCGCGAGTTTAGACACATGCGCATACCTGTTTCCAATTTTACGTAACTTTACAATCTATAAATTAAGCAAATTTGTTAAGTTACGCGGAAGTGAAGTTACGCCGAAGTAAAGTGAAAGTAACGTTCTATAAATCGCCCTTTAACTTTAAATCACCAACCTAAAATTTGGGAAAAGTTGTTGTCCCCAAGATTGTTTTGATGTGTGTATTTTTGCATTAAAATCATTCAAAAAATTTTAGTCGACGTTAAAATATTACATTTTTATACAGAATGAAGTTTTTTCCGTGTAATGCCATTTTAATTATTTTTTTATTGGTTGGTAGCGGTGTTATTTTGGCTAATTTGTTCCAATAAGGTCGAATTCTCCTATGCTTCAAAAACTCATTACTTTGATCGACTCCACGTTCCACTGTTTTTTTCAAGTTTTAAAGTTATACAAAAAGTAATTTTTTTTAACAAAAATAAAGAGAACCAATAAATAGTAGTCTAATTTTCACATCCAAATTCTTGTAAGACAACCATTAACAAAGTCAAAATGTTTTAAATAAATTTGAGAGCAGTATGCACAAAAAACCTTTAATAAAAAAATACTTACAGCATCCACGTCAAACTGCGATGCAAATCCGGATCCACCCCCTCAATATCCTGCAGCGTGATCGGTTTATTCAACAGCTGCTTATAAAACGGCAACGTAAACCCCCCTTCCAGCTGATGATTATGAAACACCGCAATGCCTAGTATCCTGCCCACGAAGTGGAAGTAACTCAGATGCTCAGGGTTGACCGAGGAGTCTGGATTGATCTGCAGGGTGTAGTGGTCGTCCCTGCTGTACTGGAACAAGCCGTAGTGGGGGTTTAGCATCTCGCGGGAAAGGAGGTGGAGCCATTCACGGGCCACGCCCCCGTAGTCGAGGCCTTCTTCGCCTCGGAACTTGACCATGAGGCGTTTGCGCATGTCTTTTGGTCGCATTTTCATTACTAGCCTGGAATTTTGGGAAAAATTATAAATAATATTATGTTAAAGCACAGACCAGATATAAGATGGTCTGTTGGTTAAAGTAAAATCGAATTAGACATACTTTTTTGTTTTAAACAATTCTGTAATTATTAATTTAAAATTCTATTTATTTTTGATGTTAGATGGAGTCAATAAGAAACTTCTTATTAGTTGAAGCAAATTTAAAATAGGGTAAGTTTCAGTAAGTAAAACTTCAATTTTAAAATACAGTACTTTAATTGATGTTTTCTCGTTCATTTTTTGTTTTGTTAAGATTAATTTGGGCTTGTATTAATATAAGTATGGGCTGTTTTCATTTGCCCCAACGGTGTTTTGATTTGTTTTATAAATATTTGGAAACAAGGCAAGAACTATAGCAACTTTTTTGCTATTTTTGAAATGTAAATTTAAGTGCAGTAAAAACAACATTGCACGTTCATTTTATTAATTATGATGTTATTGGTATCTCACCAAATGTAGTGTTTAAATAAATCTTTTATTCATTTTATTGCTGGATTGTACCCAAATAAATTAAGAAACAACAAAAATTAGATTTTTTTATTTTTGGAGATACGACGTTTTAGCGTGTAGTCGAAATGCAAAATATTTATAATGTACTTTCGTCCTAAATACTAAAAAATAAATAAGTAAATAAATATTTAACATTTTTTTACTTAGTCCAATAAACTGGCAGGGCTAACTAGTAGAGTTTTTTTAAAACATCATAAGTGGGATATTTTTTTTTTTTCAAAGAAAAAAAAAATATATGCCCATGAGCCATTGCACTACAACAACTCTATGAAGTGAACATTTTTAATTTTGTGTAATCTGTAGACTTTTATGCGTAAAATAAGAGATTTTTATTACAGGGGTTTCTGTCCTTGGAAAGCACATATAAAAAGCAATTAACCCATCATAAAGTGTTGGCAGGGTTATGGCTCGAATGTGCAAATATCAATTTTTTTGTACGAAGAAAACGATCCCACTTTGATGTTTTTAACATTTGAAATAAACGCTACTTCTGTAGCCTGCCATTTTGTTGGATTGAGAAAAGTAATATTAAATATTATGTAATATCAAAAATTCGTGACACCGTTAATGATGTGGATTTACACGTTGCTAGCTCCTATAATATATTTAATAGTAATCTTCTAATAGATTCAATTTTTTCATAAATTCGAATATTTCAATAGCAAACTTTTACCATATTTAGCAACTTGGTAAGATAAGAACACTTCGAGGGTTCCAACGATTACTATTGTAACTCGAGTTACACTACTTTACGTCTTATAGTACAAAAGATTCCCCTTGCTTCCCTGCATCACCTCTCCTAATATGAAATCATTCTGACCAATAATAAACACGTAGGAACTAAACATTTTTTAAAATAACTTGGTAAGAATTCACAAAAAAACAATGCTATGTTAAGTTAGGAGCATACTTTTAGGCGTTATTAATTATAACTTAAGATAATTGATAAACTTGGGTGGTAAACTATTTTAAATAGCTAATATATATATTCTATATTATATTGTATCTCAAGTTATAATATTTTACGACTCAAATAAAATATATAACTAAAGTTACAATAAGGTTGCTGCCTCCTAAAAAGAAAATTAATTTAGCCCTATAGTATTGTAAGTTTAGTTAGAATACTTTACGTCTGGATATGTATTGTTCTAGTTCGTTAGTTATACTACTTTACGACAGTAATATACAAAACAATTCTATTGATATACTATTTTACATCTTAAATATATCATTTATGTTGAGTTACTATATTTTACGACAGTAATATACAGAACAATTTTTGATATACTAGTTTACGTGGATATTTGATGATTTCTGTGGCGAATGTTTAATATAAGTTTACGTCTAAATCATATAAATTTATGTTGAGTTATAATATTTTGCATGGGACTTATAACATTCCAACTTATGTTACAATAAAAAAACTTGCCCGTTAAGTAACATAAGTTAATTATTTAAACAATTAAGGGTTATTAATAACTTCTTTCTTAAAAAACAATTTGTGGTAGTCCTAAGATACTTTATTTAAATAATTTCGCTACAAAATGTAATAGTTTTTATATAATTTACAAAAAACTCTCATTAAATTTGTTTTTTCGCTCTCCTGAAAAGTGGTCATTTTGAGTTACAAGAGTAATCGTTGAAGCCCTCGACTTGAAATTATGGGCATTCCCTCACCTAGTATTAAAACTTACCTATAACTCTCCTCAAACACTTCCTTCCTTGACACCTCCAACCTGCAATGTCCACTTTGAGGCTGCATCGCCGTCAACTCCGCCCTTAACGCCTTCAACTTCGCTACCAAATCCCTTTTATACTTAGGCAAATGCTCAGCATCACTCATTAACAGCCCATGCGGCAACTCCTCAACATTATTCACGTTATTATTAACATTACTCGTCCTAGGCGGTCTGACTGGAGGTGTACTCGGCACTGAAGGACCATTAGGCACATGGGGCGTGGCTACAGGCGTGCTAGAGGTAACTATGGGCGTGGTCGATGACGCGGTAGTGAGTACAGGATCGCTGAGTGGAGGGGAGGTAGTGGTGAGAGTTGTGGTAGTGGTGGGGATGGCGGAAGTGGTGACGCGACGTAGAATGTTGGTTAGGATTTGTGAACTGAGTCGTGGGTCTGTGAATTGGGTGGTACGGTTGTTGTGGTCGACGAAATATGTCTGGAAAAAAGAGTGTTACATAGAATTTTGCTTTTGCATTAATAACTTTAATCGCAGTGCACATACGGGAGAATACCAACTGGCCGCATCTACCTGAAAAGACTACTAGCTGGCCGCGCCTAATTGCAGGGTGCAAGGCCGCGCGATATTTCTGGTTTGGTCGTACTGGCCGCGACTAATTAACTTTCTTTTACCTAGATTTATATTTCTGTGTCCGATGTTTTCCTGGGTTATGATATTAGAAAATTATAAAAAAAAGAATCCTTTGGATAATATAAGGACTTTTATTAGCATTAAAACAAGCCAGCAACGTTAAAAGTATTCAATGCATGTGTTTTTAAGTTTTATTGTTACCGACAGACTTTTTTAAAAGCACTGGAGGACACATCCACTGGGGGACACTAGGTTAGGGTAAGTTTTGCTGCTAAAAAGAATATTTAAACAAATGTGCTTATGTCACCAAACTGCAATGTAAATCATTTTTTCAGTAAAATATTGATAGTTATCGTTGTTATTTTATAAAAATAAAATCCGTTTGGTGTTTATACTCATCCTTCTACAAAACTTCTGAGACAGCTCCTTTTCTACCTGCTAAACATGGAAGCAGGTAGAAAAAGTACCGCGGCCAGCTCCACCATGACCCATGTAGTAAAATGCGGCCAGCTCCACCTAATCACCCCTCATTAAATTTTATGACGCGGCCACCTCGTATATGCCCGCACAGACTCTCAGTTCCAAACTTGTCCAAAGATGCAAAAATCCTGCGCAGAACTTGTTTTTGTGGATCTGCGCAGACACTGACAGTTTAAAAACTGTCATGGACTAGTTTGAAATTAATAATTTTGTCTCTACGAACAAATCTTATGTATCAAAGAAAATTAATAGTTATTAAACCAGTGAGTGTGTTAATAAAGATGATTAATAAACCAGCGGTTTTAACAAGCCAGCTTTAAGCAAGTTTGCAAATAAGGGAGTTTTTATTATTCGCCATTTAACATACGAACTGATCATAATATTATTTCGTACAACGTACTTACATCATTATTTAATAAATTATAAAAAAAATTAAAAACTGGCAGAATTTAACTTTATTAAAGTTGAAAAACAAGAACGTGTTTATTGTAAAAATAAAATGAATGTTATTTTGCTAAAGGTAGTAAAAAGGTCTGTTTCTTATTTTATGCAACAGTAAATATTTAATTTCTTTTAGTTTCTATTGTTTAAACCGTTATTAAAGCTAGTTCAACATTTGTAATGTACGAACACAGATAGTAAACTTTGAGTATAGCAGGGGGTTGCTATACTCGTTGGAGTCATTAATCAACGATTTATTGTACGTTAATGTCTTTAAAATAAACGGTGTTCAAAAAAATGTTATTTCGCACACACAGTTTATTAATGATACTGTTTAATGCACTTAAAATCGTCTGTTAATGACTCCTATGATTGCATTAGCAACGAGCATAACAACCCACTTATATATGCTATGCTCAATGTTACTATCTGTATTCTAACTACTAACTTTAATTGCGGTTCAAGCAAAAAAAAAGAAATTGAATATTTACGTTGTATAGAATAAGAAACAGAACCATTTACAACCTTTAAGAAAATTTATTTTTACAATTAACAAAAGTTCGGTGTCAGTTCTTCTTCAACTCTAATAAAGTTGAAAGGCCGACGCATTGTTTCTGCTAGTTTGTAATATTTAACTGTTTTTTTTTTATAATTTATTGAATAATAATGTACGATGTGCGAAAAATCATTCTAACCAGTTCGTATGTTAGATGGCGATTAATAAACTCACTTACTAACAAGCTCGCTAATCGCTCGCTTGTTAAAACTGCTCGTTTATTTATCGCCTTTATTAAACCACTTCCTGGTTTGGTTAAATGATTATTTAAAGATTATTCAAATTCTCTCATTACTGCAATCTGAGGTGTCATTTTCTACATTTTATAATGATAAGACTTTTCCTTTCTTGATAAAACCTACAGTAGTATTTTTGGGATTAAGTAGCCTTTGGTTTATTTATACCAACAGCAACCAAATTTCTTTTTTACTCTGGGATTAAATAAACCTGTTTAATGTAGCTAACTCGTGAAATAATTTTACCAAATATCATTCATGCTTTAAATTTTCTTCGATAAACTTCTTCAAACTTCCTGCTTCGTAATCAAATCGTAAAAAATTGACAAAAAAAACATTTGTCAAATTTTACACTCCTTGATTATCAATCAACAAGTTATTCAAAAATTTATCGGATAAATTCAAAGCATTCATGATATTACTTTTGAATATTCTCATTACTTACTCTTCCTGAAGTAGTTTGCCTCATTTCCCAACCTGGAGGTAAAGGTCCCAAATGATCTAGTGCTAAACTTAACGGCGCTAAATCTTTGGGTATTCTAGGATCGTGCCACGTGGAGACCCCTGTCGGTATGTGGAAAAAGTACACTTGCCCTTGGGGTGTCGTCCTTAGCTCTAAAATAAAAAAGTGTTTTTTTTTTATCATACTTGCGCCCTATAATACGCTTCACATTAAGCTTTTTTTACAAAACCCAAAATTTTGTTTTAATAGATTAATATCTAAGATGCAAAAATGATGAATTCCCCTCTTGTAAGGTACTTTTTATTTACAAATAATGTTACTAGAAAAAAACTATAGAGGGACATATATTTCGTTTGTAGACGTAGTAACTAGATTGTATCGAAAATCCGACTTTAAAAATCATTACAATATTTTTGTTTTTTGAAGTCAGATTTTAGACACAAAGAAATAACCGATTAATACGATGGGGCCCTCATGTAGATGTGCTATTTAGTAGAATTGACGGGAACTCAACGGAGATGACTTGTACGAGCATCTAGGAGCACAGATTATAAGATTTGTGAATTTAAATCTCTAGCCTTAAGCAAATACAGGATGTCCAAAAAATGGCGCATAAACGCGATGGTACGTTGTTGGGACATGTTTAGGGAACTCCAGAAAATTGTTAAAAAAAATCTATCTTATACAGGGTGTTACCAAATAACTAGGAAAAAATTCAGGGGGTAATTTCTGAACCCATTTTAAGAAAAAAATTCATTTAAGCATGTGTCCGAAAATCCTTCGTTTCTGAGATACAGGGTGTCAAAGTTTCTCAAAAAAATTGTTAATCTTAAGATTACTAAAAAGCTAAACCAGATATTTATTTAAAATAATAATAAAAAAAAGAAATTAATTAACCCTTCATTGTTAACTATGTTTTATTTTCATTAACATAAAAAAGCCAAACTTAAAAAAGAAATTTTGTTGCCTTTGGGCAATGAATTTTTTTCTCGAAAACGGTTAGTTTTATGAAAAAAGAACCGGGCATTAATTTTAAAAATCATATTCCAGAGCTTTTAATTATTTTATGAAAATACCAAAAAAGTAACACAAAAAAGTTGGTGGTGAATAACCCCCATGGTACCCCCAAATGTACCCCTTCCAATTATAATTTTTATTTTTTTTCTGCCGCACTTTATGCCTAAAGGCAAGAAAATTACCCGTGCTAATTTTCAAATAAATATCTGGTTTAGTTTCTTGGTAATCTTAAAAAAAAAGTTTTTTTTAGAAACCCTGTATCTCAGAAAAGAAGGATTTTCGGACACATGTTTATATATGAACTTTTTTACTTAAAATGTGTCCAGGAATTACCCCCTGAATTTTTTCCTAGTTATTTGGAAACACCCTGTATATCATTATTATCGGATTACAAAGAATGTTAAACAATTAACTCACCATAACCAGGCGGCAAATCCAATTTGCTAGTCCCCGCACTCAACGGCGGCAAAACCACGCCCCCATTCACTGAATTCCTATTCCGCCCACTTCTCCTTCTACCACTACCCACCTCCCCACTCCGCGGCCTGCGCTCCCTCACCACAGGCCGCTGCGGACTACCCCCACTCCCATTACCCCCACTACCACTATTCACACTAACAGGCGCGTTACAACTGATGTTATTCGGCGCTGCTATCACTGCACTCGTGTTCGTATTGGTCACGTTGAAGTTTGTAGGCGGAGTCAGGAGCTTCTGAGGGGAGGAGCTTGACCCTGACGGGCTTAAGGATGGACTAAGCATTGCTGGACTCATTGGCGACATCGGGGAGGTTATAGGGGACACGGACGGACTTAATGGTGATATGGACGGGCTGTGAGTCGATCCCGGGGATTGGATTTGGTTTGAGTTGGTTTCTGTGTTGTTGTTTGTGTTGTCCAATTCGTTGGGTGTGTTAGGAGAGGAGGGGAGGTTGTTGTTGGTTAGGCGCAAGCGCGTTGGGGTGCGCTGGCGCTTTGTTTGGACTGGTTTTACCCATTGGGTGGATCTGTGGGCAAAAATATGTGTTTACTTATGTATGTGGTGGTTTGGTGTTTATTGAATTAAATATATCAACCTTTTTAAGTAAAATATATTTCCTTTAAGATCTATCTATCGAGTAGAAAGCGTTATAGCATAGGCGCTAATAAACCACTAATTAATCCAAGTTAAAGTAGAAATGGGTAAAAGTTACTCCTCTAATAAAAATTGGAAATCGGGTGATGTTTAATTTCAATGATGAGAAAATTACATAAATGTAATATACACCAAAATTATTTGGTAAACTGATAAACAAACCTTTTGGGAGGTTAAGAAAAGTGCGGAGAAGTGTTTATATTTACCCCATCTCTGATAGGCTGACAAGAAACCTAAGAGCAGCTGGTAAATTTATTTAATTCTGTCTTTTCTTATGATATTGCATTGTAAAACATTGATATTTACTTATTTGTTGTGTGTTTATGAGGTGCCCACTATTTAAATGATGCTGCATCTATTTAATTCTCTCATCATTGATTAATTTTATATTTCATTTTCAGTTCGAAGCCTAATCGACTTGAATTGAATGAATTGAATTGCTCTTACTACCCATTCACAATTAAAAAGAAACAGACATATCGGGTGAGCAAATAAAAACGGCCCATAAGTAGGGCGTGGGCATTGTCAAAATATTGTTGATTGGCAGATTTTACATTGTTCACAGCCTACTTATGGGCCGTTTTTATTTGCTCACCCGATATATGAAAACTAGAATCTTTTTCTTTGAAAAGTTGAATTTTCCTCAAAGTTGGCATTACATTCCAAATTTACTGTCATTAAAAATTGATAAATACCAAAAATAATATGACAGTTAGATAAAACAGGCGAAAAAAAAAATAATTTTTGCTTGAGATGTGAGAATTTATAAAGATTGTTGAAATTTTTGTAAAAGTGCTAAGTTATCTAATTATACCTAAAAGGACTTCTTAACTGTGAGTACTTACATAAATAATTCTTATTTTGTGTAAACTTTTGAATGGTTTAATGATTAGTGCATTAAGTAATTAATAAAAAAATAATTTAATAAAAAAAATAAATACTTCTGTATATGTTGAGACCATTGTTATTGATACAAATGCCCCGAAAATGTTTTTAAATGAATTTTTTAATTTTTCTTACATAACCAGCAAATACAAGTGAAGCCTCGCCTGCTCTGTATTTTTTTAATTGTGAATGGATAGTAGATACTCTTCGCAAATGTTTTATGAATAGGTTTCATATTGTCAGCGGAGAGTATTTGAGGAAAATTTAATTTTTTTTTTAACATTAAATATTAAAAAAATCAAGGAATATGATTTTTACCTCTCGGGGGCCTTTTGAGTTTAACTCAATAAATATGTTTTTTATTTTATTTATTGATTCTTACCTTGTAATATGATTTACATAATACAATCTTCCACTAGAAGTTCTTCTTTCCTCCCAACCAGGAGGTAAACTATCATTACCAGTAGAAGTGTTTTCTCCAATATCAGAGGGCCCCCTTAGGTCCCCCAAAGCCACAGCGAGCGGTGTCCCCCCACATGGTCCATCACGTGATAACAAAGATATGATAATCTGTCCTTTAACCGGTTCAGTGTCATCTTGGGAGGCCTTGCCTAGGTCCAAACATTGGTCTATAAAAAAAAATTGTTAAAATAAAAAAATGTCAAAAACATGCGTTTACTTTTTTTTTTAAATAAATAATCTTGATGCATAATAGTAGATTTTAGTACTAAGATTTAAAGTGATGCTTTGTGTGACGAGGCAGAAAGATTGTCGCGAGCGAAGCGGACAATTCTTCCGATGCACACAAAGCCACTTTAACTCTGTGTAGTAAACGATATTTATTCTTAAAACTTTTAAATACAATAGTTTTATAACAAATTTAATTTACTTATTTTAGTTGACATTTATTTATTTTAAAATAAATGTTCATTTGACGTTTTAAAAAAAAATTGATAGCGTCAGTAAAAGTTACAGCATTTACGGATTGGTTTACATCTTCAATTCTTCATAATTAGGTAAAAAAGGACATAATAACTCATCTACAAAGAAACTTTTAATGCAAAGTCCGTGCATCAAAAAAAATGCGAATTATTTTACACATTCACTGAAGTTTTTTTGTAAATGATTAATTATTTCCTTTTTTACCTAATTTTAAAGAATTAAAGATGTAAAGCACTCCGTAAATGTTGTACAAACCTTTTAGCTGGTACATAGAATGTTTTAAACCGGCAGTTTGTTGTTTTTTGGTATATTAGCGTTATATTTGATAAAAGTATAAAAAAGAGAAGTAATGTCAGTTAGCATCTTGGAACGACGGGTGGTATGACATATATCCTAGGTAACCCCAGCCAATTTTTGTACGAATACGTTAAAATAAGAAACAAAATTTCCATGAACATATGTCCATTTTACAGAAGCTATCAGAAAGACACTTAAAAAGCTTATTTGGGTCTGGTCCAATTAGTAATAAATAATTTTTATATGCCTTTGTCTTTTTTGTGATAAGAAGATAAGAAATGCAATAAAAAATAAAATAAAAACAAGAGCGGGTTAGATCAATCAATGGGTTAGATCATTTATAAAGTTATACTTCGCAGATAGGTCTTTCTTTTAGGACTATTTCTTTATTGTTATACATTCTATATGATACGTAGATAATTAAAAAGGTGCAAAAAAACCCGTAAAACTCATTTTTTTTATAAACGGCTGGGGACACAAAAAAATTATTTCATGCCTATTTATAGGGAAAAATATAATCTTTAATTTTATTAACAATATTTTTTTTTGTAAAATTGATATTAACCGAAATATGAATTTTTTAAACTTTGGGGGTGGTTTCTACCCTCTTATTATTATTTGATTTTTTTTTAAATCATGGGATTCTTTTCCTAAATGAGATTGATTTTTGCCAAATCTCAATTCAATTAACCGTTCTTCAGTTGACGTAATAACAAGTTTCGTTACGGAGACGGACAAAAAATAAAAGTCTTAAAAAGTCATGAAACGAACGAATCTGCAAAAATGTTTGCTTTAGGATGAATATTAACGATTTTAGAGAAGGTCCTACCAAATTCAATATACCCTTCGACTTTGTCTTCGAAGAGTATGATAATAACATAAATAGTAAACACTATTTATGACACGAAGATAAAGCTTTAAAATTAAAAAAAACGGGACAAACATTGTTAAGTTTATAACGAGGTTTATTACTTTTTGTAACAATGTTTTATCTAAAAAAGAGAAAATAGATCCTAAAAATAAACCAAATAAAAATTATTAAAAATTTACTTTAATTATGGGAAAACAGCAAGGTAACATTTGTTATTTTTTATGGGCGGCCAGATGGATTTTTAGGTCAATGGAATGTTAAAAATAAAACGTCTTATACAATTTTTTTGCTAGAGCCTGGCTTTTTTAACATAGTCTACCATAATTTTTTTTTTTTTTGCAACTGAAGTAGAACTCTACATACATATTGTCCCAGAATTGGCGCATCATTTGTATGGTACATTGTTGGGACATGCATAAAGATCCCCAGAAAATTGTTAAAAAAAATCTATAATATACCTTTGGAGATATGAGGCTCCAAATTGCAAAACTTTAAACGCATATACCTTGAAAACAACGGCACATAGATATTAACCAAAAATAAAGCTTAATACAAAGTCACAGTCTATTTTAAACCATCCTACTATTTGTTTATCTTTAAAATGGTCAAATAACATTTTTATAATCAATTTAATTTCACAAAATTTTTATGAAATTAAGGTGACAACAATGTTAATAAAATCTGATGCAAAAAGGTATGATCAAGAATCATAGATTTTCAACTGCACTCTTTCCTTAAATGACTTGCCAAATTTAACAAACTTTAAAGTATTTTTTAAAGAATTAAGAAAAAGTGGATTTGTTTAACAATTTTTTTAGAATCCCTAGGCATGCCCCAACAATGTACCAAATAGGTGATGCGTTAATTTTGGGAAATCCTGTATGCAGAGTGTCCAAAAATCGGCGCCATAACGCGATGGAACGTTGTTTGTTTTTTTTATATTAGCGTTATACAGGGTGTCCCAGAATTGGCGCACCACCTGTATGGTACCGGGTACGCTGTTAGGGCATGCCTGGGGATTCCAGGAAAATTGTTAAAAAAAATCCATCTGTTATATTCATTGAGGAAAATGCGAACATAGTTGCATAAATTTGGCAACACAGTCTAGGAAAATACTACACAGTCTAGGTAAATAAATCTAAAAATCCCATCTGTGAGTCTTAATTATACACTTTTGCCTAAAATTTTATTGACATTGTTGTCAGCTTATTTCAAAAAAATTTACTAAAATTAAATTGATTATAAAAATGTTATTTGACCATTTAAAAAAAGAAAAATTGGTGAAATGGTTTAAGATAGACTGCAGCTTTGTATTAAACCATATTTTTCGTTAATACGTGCTGTTGTTTTTAAGGTATATGCGTTTAAAGTTTTGCACTTTGGGGCCTCATATCTTCGAGGGTGTATGAGATGGATTTTTTTTGACAATTTTCTGGGGATCCCTGGGCATGCCCCAACAACGTACCATACAGGTGGTGCGCCAATTCTGAGACACCCTGTATTTGATAAAAATATAAAATTTATACGTAATGTCAGTTAGCATCTGGAACGAATGTAATTCGACCATTTAAAAGAAAAGCAAATTAATACAAGTAAATAGTGAAATGGTTTAAGATATACTGTAGCTTTTTATTTAACCACTTTTTTCAAAAATATATGCTGTTATCTTCAAGGTATGAGCCTTCGAAGTTTTGCACTTTGGGACTTCATATCTCCAACACATAAGAGATGGATTTTTTCCAACATTTTTTTAGGAATCCCTTGACATGGCTCAATAACGTACCGTCGCATTTATGCAACAATTTTTGGACAACCTGTATTTATAATGTTTATACTTACACCCAGTATCCTTTAATCGCTGTATAACAGAATTGGAAATCTTGACACACCCCAAAAATCCTCCATTTTGCTTTTTAAGAACTTTGCGATGATTCCATATAGTGATAGTGATGGTATCAGTTTTTCCTATGTACAAGTCATAGTGAGAGTTCCATTTGGGTTCCAATGTATTCTTTATAGCTTCTGTAGAGTGGCATTGTCCACTCCCGTCAACTGATATCTTTGCAAATGGGTCCGGATATCCTTGAGGAAAAATACAACAATAAATATAAATTTGGTTTTATTTCCCTTAAATGTGAATGATACATTTATGTTTGAAAAGGAATTAGCTTGGATTCCTAATGAACTGGTAAAATCGTGCTCGAATCGTGGTTAAAGCAGTTTCTTAACTATAAGGTTATAATTTTAAGTGTCAAAATTGTCCACAAGATACTATTTAGAATGACTTATTAATTTATAAGAATTTATAAAAGAATATGGGTTTTTGGGCGTCAATAACCATAAAACCATAGTTATTTGCTGTCTCTCTCTGTTGTAAGAAAAACTTATTTATCTATCTTTGTCTGATATTAACTGTGGTTATAGAACGCAAAAATTAGTCTAATATTTCTTGAAAACCAAATTTTTAAGTGCATATTTAAAATGCTTTAGAAGGTAACTTTTAAATGTCATGAAGGGGGATTCATGGTAAAGCTTTATTTTAAATATTGTGCCCTCCCCTCCTTGGTTAAGTTATCTATGGCCCTCCCTTTGCACAAGTAATAAAGGTATTTACAACGCTAAAATTTGGGGTCACTAACAAACTACAATTTTTTAGAATACATTACTTTAAGGGGATGTTTATCTAAAATTATAAGCCCTTTTTAAATAATTTTTCCTCAAAATGTCTTATTTTTTTACCTCAGAATATTTTGGGACACCCTGTATAAAAAACTAAATGGAGCGTATTCGTACAAAAATTGGTTGGGGTATCCTAGGAGATCTGTCATACAACCCGTCGTTTGAGATGCTAACTGACATTACTTTTTTTTTATATTTTTATCAAATATGACGCTAATATACCAAAAAACAACAAACTGCCGGTTTAAAACATTCAATGTACCATCTAAAAGGTTTGTATAACATTTAAAGAGGGTTTTACATCAATAATTCTTTATAATTAGGTAAAAAAGGAAATTATGACTCATTTATTTACAAGAGGATTTCCGTAAATGTTTAAATAAATTCGCATACATCAACAGTACCTTTGTAAATGCGTCATTATGCCCTTTTTTACATATTTATGAAGAATTTAAGTTGTAAAACACTCTGTAAATGTTACACAAACCTTTAAGCTGATATGTAGAATGGTTTAAACCGGCAGTTTGTTGTTTTTTGGTATAATAATGTTATAATTAATAAAATTATAAAATTTAGAAGTAATGTCAATTAGCATCTCAAACGACGGGTGGTTTGGCATATCTCCTAGGTTACCCCAACTAATTTTGGTACGAATACGCTCCATTTACCGACCGAACCTTTCTTGAAAAAAAAAAAAGGCTGCATAGTCAGACGTCAGACAAATGCATTTTTGTTAACAGCTCTCATTTGAAAAAAAATGGCCTTTTAATTAAAATACAAACGCAAGATTTAATCAACATTACCGAGAAAATTACGCTGAAAAATCTAAAATTATTTAATTACTTAGAATGTTTAACTTTCCCAAGACTTTCATTGTTAATTATGACTCACAATTAGTAAATAATGAATGAATGCAAATGTATTAATTAATTATTAAAAAAATATATTCATTGAAATATATCAAACAATAAAATGTACCCTTTTACTTGCATCCGGTGAAAATTTGCATAAAAATTTAAATAATCCGGTAGACACCTACTAAAAAAAGTATCTATTTAGCCACCTACTGATGTTTGCACTCGTGTTTGTATCTTGATTTGTATAGAATTTACCTCCCACATTTTTTTACGTTTAAAAATATCTAACCTAGATATCCAAATACAATACAAACAACTATTTTAAAATATTAATATACCCAATTAGCACGAATTAAGTTCAAATAACTGATAAACATGCACTTAAAAGTTAATGCAAAATTCCTAAACTAAACTGTACAGTATTTCCTGTCGAAGCAATCTAGATCGCTAAAGTTTATTTTCTTATTTCCTGCCTAAAATAATAAATTATAAAAAAAATATACTTACGAAATAAATCCTTCCGTACTAGACTGCGGGCACAAAGAACTAAAAACAAGAAATATTAATTAGTTAATTATTATTAATTAACTTGGGAGGTCTCCTCCATGAGGCCATATTGCCTTGCATTCTTAAACAATGCATTTTGTTTATTGTTAAAATATGACAAATTTATTTCTTGTAGTAATTATTTATTGACCTACTTGTTAAACGAATTTTTTGAGCCCCATTTCTTCGATTTGATGGTGCACTAGACATTTTTGTAGTGTATATTTTCGTCAACACATCACTGCACATTAGTTATTCGACGCCATTTTCGAATAATTTCGTAATCATAACATGTCTTGCACGATGTTGCCGCACCTACCACACATTCCTTGTAATATCCGATTTTTTTATTTTTTCTGGTAAACAAACAGTTACGAAATGCTAACAATAAATGAAACGTAGCTGGTAAAAGCTTAAACTTTTGTTTATGTCGATTTTTTACACTAGGATAACATGATTATAATTTTAAATAAATAAGTTATAAAAAAGCAAAGAAATAAAAGTGCACTTGGCAATACGGCATTTATAAAAAATCATAAAAATCTGTATAGAATGGTATTTTCTTTATAGAGTAGGAATTTTTCAGTACAATTTAAATATATTTGTCTTCAAAAAGCATAAAAAAGTACAAAAAAATGCAATTTGTTGCTATTTTTTGGACTTTTCAACGTAGTAGTTCAAAAGTAATCTAATTCCATAGCTAAAGAAATGTCAAGATGACGTTTAAACTACTGCGTTTTCATCTATAGTTAACCCAAATATTTACAAAAAATGTTAAATAACTAAGAAAAAGCATAAATTTTAAAGGTTTTAAAGTGCAATACATAAAAAAAACAATAGAAAAAATAGTTTGGCATGTTTTTATTATAAAATACTTGCTCTTAAGTGGCGAATCAGTAGAATGACGCAATAAGCATGACTTGCAAAAATTTAAGCTTCTATCGAAGGTTAAACGCTTTGTTCCCTAAAATTGTGCGTTGTTAATCGATACTACAACACTAAAAATGCCTCAAGAACGTAAAATTGACCGAAAACCACTGGTAAGTTTGTGTAAAACGCTTTAATAAGTGCACATAACCTCATAATCACGTTTTGTAGCCCCCTTTGTCGCCAAGCCCCATTCTGGACATTTCTGACGATGAATTGGTCACAATATCGGTCCGGGACCTCAACAGACAACTCAAGCTGCGAGGTTTGTCGCGAGACGACATAATGCGAATGAAACAGAGACGAAGAACTTTGAAAAACAGAGGATATGCAGCTTCGTGTAGAATCAAAAGGATAGAACAGAAAGACGAGCTGGAAACTGAGAAAACGCAAGAGTGGAGAGACTTGGAAACGATGCAGGAAGAGACAGTACACATGAAAGAGGAAATCGTGGGTATAAGTGCAAGATTTGAAGCCCTTAAAAAGTTTGCTATGGAAAGAAAGATTGCGTTGCCCCCCGAGTTTGAAACTTTGTGAATGGAACAAAGATAAAGTGTACCGTGAAATGGTGCAATGGACTGATTTTTTAGTGCTTAAGTGAACGTTTGCATTAAGTGTACCTCTTAAGTTTTGTCACTAAAACATTGAATTATTTTTCAAACAAATCTATTTTTAGTGGCGTCAAAGTAGCATGAAAAACCTTAAAATCTCTAACTTTCATTTTTTTTGTAAAACGTTTAGAATTAAATTTAAATCACTAATAAAAACTAAAATGGTGCCGCTAGTCCTTCCTGAATTTTTTATACTCTTCGCAAACTATATCTCGCTTATTATTAAATCTACAGAAAAAATCATTCTTATAAAAATTAAAGAGAATAAAATTTTGTAACAAAAAAAAGTAGTGCCCCCCTCCCCGAGCTCTGCCCCCTTAACGCCCCCCAAATTTTTTTCTATGCTTATTTCCAATTTTTAAATTCAAAATTTTATTCCCTTTAATTTTCATAGGAATGATTTTTTCTGTAAATTTAATAATAAGCAAGATACTAATTTTTTTAAGTTGGGGGGGCGTAGTGGGGGAGCATTTTTTTTTTAATTTGGTAAATAATGAAAGGTTGTTTTGTTCCTTTAAAAATAAGCATGAAAAAAAAATATTTAAAGTTTGGGGGGCTATAAGGGGGTAGAGCTCGGGGGGAGGAGGTAATATTTTTTTTTATTACAAAATTTTATTCTCTTTAATTTTCATAAGAATGATTTTTTCTGGAGATCTAATAATAAGCGAGATACAGTTTGCGGAGAGTATAAAAAATTCAGGAAGGACTAGCGGCGCAGTTTTAGTTTGAATTTATTTTTGAACGCTTTACAAAAAAAATGAAGTCAATCGATTGAGTTTCCCCAAAGTTAGAAGTGAAATGCTACTTTAACGCGACTATTTTATTATTTTTTTATTTTAACTTTGGGTAAACTTCTTTAATTTACTGTAGGTATTACATATTAAAAATAAAAAAATATTAACAAAAACTATTCCCACCAAATTATTCATAAATAGTGTAGCAATATTACAGAAGCAATATGCATAAAAAATTATGAACTTTAAATTTTTTTTTGACAACGCACCACTCTTTTATAAAATATAATTACATTAAGCTCTTATTTTGGGACTTCGCCCCCTAAATGGCTCCCGAAGGGTGATATTCAATCACCTTGAATTCACATCAAACTTAATAAACAGGCTCTCTTAAAGCCCCTTCTCTAATGGAATAAAATATTTTTTTTAGAAAAAAAATTGTGAAGTAAGTTCTTTAGAACTTTATGTAGCATCTGTTTACCAAGTTTGGTGTGAATCCAGCATTTAGGGGGCAAGGGCATTTTTTAAAAAAAAGTTATTTAAGCAGAAATTTTTTTAAAATTTTATTTAGCACCTATTTGTAAAATTTGGTGCAGATTCATCGTAATGTAGTTGTTGCAAATTAAAGGGGCTTTTTGGGGGTATTTCACTCCAACCCTTAACTCTTATTAGTACGCATTTTGTGGATTTAGCTTCTTAAAGATATGTTCTAACACACAAAAATCTGGGTGTTGTGTATTTTTTGTAAGATTTGCCATGTTTTTTTACTAATTATCTTGACCTATTTATAAAATTTGGACAACACACAAAGTCAATAAGACAAGAAGTAGAAAAAAGCTCCACAAAAAAAAGAAATATTTCAAAATTTTCTGAAAACAACCCCCCAAGTTGAGTGAGTAAATAAGTAGCGTCCAAAAATCAAGTGCAGTAGTTTAAATGTTTCAGAATGTTGATTAAATTTAAAAACCAAAATGGAAACGTGGCCAAGATTATGCCTAAAAGATATAGGCCGTTAAATCCAATAATAGAATAGAAGAACATCCAAATACGTAAGAAAAAACGATAAAAAAATAAAGTTTCTTACATAATTTTAAAAACGTATTTTATTTTCAAATAAAATAGTTTTATTCTTATACAAAAGTCCTAGAATAAGAACCGATTATATATCTACTTGTAAAGTAAAATTACAAAAACAATACCTATCTAATTACACTTTTAATTAAAATTTAGATAGAATAAATCTGAATTTTGGAAACCTTAAGAATCGTTAACCAAACAAAAATATAGAAATTTGTTTCATTTAGTTAAATAAACTAAGTCTAAATTCTATTTTTTGCCCTTCTTTTTATCTGTTTTCACTTTTTGTTTGGAAGATGCACCAAAACCATTTTGTTGTTTTGCATCTTTGCCCTTTTTGGTTTTTGGGCTTTTTATTTTAAAAGCCACGTCAGTTTTAGCTTCCGCTTTTTTGTTCTTTTTACCTGGTTGATCAATTTTGACTTTCTTTTCTGGAGTTGTTACTCCACTTTCTGATTGTTTCCTTTTTTTGTTTTTGGGTTCTTTCTTTGCTATTGGTTCAACCAGTTCAAGGATAGGTGTTTCAATGTCGATGTCCTTTTTCTGTTTTTGATGTTTCTTAGGTCCAGTTCTAGCTTCTTGCTTACGTAATTCGGCGCTTTTAACTTCGTTCTTTTTGTTTTTAGCTTGAGGTAAATTTCCATTTACTTGTTTTTTGATTTTGGGGTTTGGTGAAGCTTTTTGCTGTTGTGCTGCAGGAGATTTTTTGTTGCCCTTGTTTTTTTGCTTTTTGCCTAAAAACAAATATTATTTTTATTATTATTAGGAGGGGTTAATTACCCAGTGGGTTAAAACATATTGTTTTTCAGGAAGAGTGACATTTTATTGTTTTTTTTTTTCAACATAATGGCATACTTTTTTTAAGTTTAAACTAAAGTAACTAGTTAGAAAATAATATAAAGTTTTTTTCCTGGCTGAAGGACTTCAGTTGATGGGCCTATTGTAAATAATTTATTATTTCAATAAAATAAAATTAATTATTTTAATAAAATAAAATTTATTATTTTTTTAAAAAGTTTCTTGAAAATAATAACAAGGGTGGGTTAGATCAGTAAATGGGTTAGAAGATCCCCTTTGCAAAGATTGGTTTTTTTAAGTGTTTTTTTTATAAAAGTAAACATTTCATAAGATACTTTTTGCAGAAATAATTCAATGGAGCGTATTCGTGCAAAAATTAGTTGGGGTAACCTAGAAGATCTGTCATACCACCCGTCGTTCCAGATGCTGACATTACTTCTGAATTTTCTATTTTTATCAAATATAAAGCTAATATACCAAGAAACAACAAACTGCAGGTTTAAAACATTTTATGTACCATCTAAAAGATTTGTATAACATTTAAAAAGTGCTTTACATCTTTAATTCTTTATAATTAGGTAAAAAAAGGAAATTATGAGTCATTTACAAAAGGGTTTCCGTGAATGTTTAAAATAAAAAACGTACTTTGCATTAAAAGTACATTTGTAAATAAGTCATTAAGCCCTTTTTACCTAATTATGAAGAATTGAAGTTGTAAAACACTCCGTAAATGTTAAACAAACCTTTTAGGTGGTACGTAGAATGTTTCAAATATGCATTCATTACGATTTGGAATAAATGCACATTTTATATTTCACTAAAAAAGTTGTTAAAATTAGATTTTTTAGTTTTAAAAAGTTATAAAAAGAACAAATTCGCAAAAAAAATTACTCTAGGATCAACGATAAAATAAACATTTGAGAAGGTAACCGAATTTCTTATATTATTGTTTAAAAATAATGAAAAAATTCTCTTGTAAAATTAATATTAACAGAAATAACTATGGGTGAGTTTTTTTTAATTAAAACCAAGATTACCATTAAGACGATTTTTTGAAGGTGTCCCAGAATTGACCCACCACCTTTATAGTACGTTGTTAGGGCATGCCTAGGGAGCCCCAGAAAATTTAAAAAAAAATCTTATATACCCTCGGAGATATAAGACCCCAATGTGCGAAATTTTAAATGCATGTACATACCTTGAAAACGACAGCACATATTAACGTAAAATATGGCTTAATTTAAAGGGACAGCCTCAGTATCTTAAACTATTTTACTATTTGTTTATCTTAAAAATGGTCAAATAACATTTTTTTTATAATCAAATTAAATTTACAAAATTTTTAGGAAATGACAATTCAAGAAGATAAACAACAATGTCAAAAATCTAATTCAAAAAAGTATGATTATGGGTTTTAAAATGCCCTCTCCTTAACAGTGTTGCCAAATTTATTGAACTTTAACCTATTTTCCTCAGAGATAAGACAGATGGTGCGCCAATAGACACGGTCAAGCCCTACGTCACAGTTCACAGAAGTGCATTAAAATTCTATCTGTGAATTTTTTTTAGACAACCAACATTACGGACCAAAGAAAATGTTCATTTTTTTCCTATTCAGTGTTTCCAACATTGGTCTCGTTCAAACATTATTTAAACAAAAATAAGAGAGTTTTTTAGGTCCCATTGGTTTAAAAATGTTCCCTTATATCTTATTTACGATATTTTAATTTAAAATTACCCGAGAATCTACCGCAAGAATAAAAAATCCCTTATTAATCTGATGATGATAATCACCCACCAAGATGTCAGCTTTAAACGCGAATTGCTTGAGAAGGCAACCATATCAAGGGGTATGGTTTAGTCTAGGTAATAGAAAAAAATGTTTAATAGTTTAATAGTTTAATAGTTTAATAGTTTAATAGTTTATTAATAAACGGGATACCCCTTTTTATAACAAAATATAACAAAATAAATCAATATTAATTAATAACAAAAATAAAATATAATGCTTAACAGTAACTTAGAATTTTACAATGGTACTTACCAGACCTCTTGATAGGTTGCTTTCTCAAGCAATTTGCGTTTAAAATTCTCATCTTGGAGGGTGCACAACATTAACACATAAACTGTATATTATAGAGTTTTACAATGAACTAAACTTGAAATATTGAATTTAAGACATTATAGCACATTTTTATACCAAGGGTTCCCTAAGAAAGCCTTTTATTTTCACAAAATATTGTTCTAAAAAAGTGGCTAAATCTGAATTAAAATTCCACTTCACAGACAGTTTTTTAATGTGGATCTGTGACGTAGGAGTTGATCGTCTCTATTCTGGGACAACCTGTATAAAGACTTACCTTTTTTCTGAACAGGGGAGTCCTCAATTTCATTTGGAATATCATCCTCTTCTTCTTCTTCTTCAGGACCTTCTGAAACAATTTCTGCTGCCATTGTTTTTTTTCCTTTTTTGGGATTTCCAATAGCCGATAATTTAACTTCCCCACTAGGTTTTACTGTCACTTTTTGATTGATAAATGTTGAAAGCTCATCAGTAACAGTTTCGTATCCCTTGGGTCGTTTTTGTTGTACTATTGGTACTGACACTTCATTAGGATTTTCTAAAAAATATCATACTATTACACAAGTTCTTTATTTTTAGGTCTATTTAAAAATTAGCTTATAAAAAAGTGTAAAACAAAAAAATCACTTATATTAATTAAATGTCCAAAAACCGGTTAAATAATGGAGTAACTAATAATTTACTTGTTATTGTTACATAACAACGCAGTTAGTAACTTTAACGAAATAAATTAAATTGAATGTAAGCAGTGAATACAGACTCCTAAAAAAAGGCCCTTTTAATTTGCAACGTTAGATTACGATGGATCTGCACCAAATTTTACGAATAAAAAAGTTTCTGCAAAATAAGTTGCTTATTTAGTTATTTTACACGGAACACTCTATTTTTTATTACTGGTTTGGATTCTTCCTTAAATTAGGGAAAGTATACCGTTAAAACCACATCTCAAATGTTAACCGTTATTTTACAAAATATTATTTAGAATTTGTTTTTTCATTTGGAATCATTTTGAAAAAAAATTATTTCTAGAAAACGAAAAATAATTTTGAAATACAATTTTTACCACTTCTTAACGAAACAAGGCTTAGTCTTTTTCAAAAGAAAATAACCCAAAAATTTCAAACCGGAAGTGAAACATTTAAGATTCAATTTGATGAAATTTAAACAGATTTTTCTTGAAAAAATTAAATGTAACCCAGAATTGTTTCTTAAGCTTAATTAATGTAATTTTTTAACCCCTTTCGATTGGTATTTGGGTTCCATATACCTTTTTTCAACCGTTTTCGAAATATTAAATAATTTTTTTATTTTAATGTTTTATTATCCAGCACAGTTGATTATTTCTATGTCCCTATTTTGACATTTTAACAATACTTAAACCGTTTTAAACAAAAACTAAGCGGTTTGTGCTGAACCATAGAACATAAGAAAATTATAGTGTTTTTAAGGAAATTATTTAATATTTCGAAAACGGTTGAAAATAGGTATAGGGAACCCTAATACCAATCGAAAGGGGTTATAAAATTACATTAATTAAGCTTAAAAAACAACACTGGTTACATTTAATTTTTTCAAGAAAAATCACTTTGAATTTCATCAAATTAAATCTTAAGTGTGTCACTTCCGGTTTGAAATTTTTGGGTTATTCTCTTTAGAAATACACTGAGCCTTGTATCGTTAAGAAGCGGTAAAAATTATATTCCAAAATCTTTTTTCGTTTTCTAGAAATAATTTTTTTTCAAAATGATTGCAGGGAAAAACCAAATTTTAAATAATTTTTTGTAAAAAAGCAGTTATAGCCCAATTATTCTAATTAAAATTTGTTGGTTTCTTAGAAAAAAATCCCAACCAAGATCTGCTTATGCAGGTTTGTAGCAACTACCCCCAGGAACATAAAAGTGAAAAATCCCCACAAAATTTCCGTGAAGTGCTATAAAATCGTTCATATTGGTGATTTATTATTTTTTCAAAAGTGCCAAATAGTTTAGGTATTAACGAAAAACTAACTCCTCATTTCTATGCAAGATGGGGGCTAAACGTCACAGAAATTTTGTGGGAATTTTTCACTTTTATGTTCCTGGGGGTAGTGCCTACAAACCTGCATAAGCAGATCTTGGTTGGGATTTTTTTCTGGGGGCATTATTAGAATGATTGGGCTAGTTAGCATTTGAAATAAAAATGTGGTTTTAACGGTATACTTACCCTAATTTAAGGTAGAATCCAAACCAATAATAAAAAATAGAATGTTTCATGTAAAATAAGCAAGTTACGTCAACTTCCGATTAAACCGGAAGTTGTAAAATTATGAAAATATTTTCAAAAGATGGATCAATATTTCAAACTTAGCAAATCAAATTTTAAAGTATTTCTGTTATCCATATACGTCCAAGGTACCAAATAAATGGTCCACCCTGTATTTCTTGCAAGAATTGCTATATGTTTTTTTACTATCTTGACCTTTTATAAAAAAACAAATACTTACTAAGTGAAACGTAAATAGGAATAGTAACCGTCCCAGGAGTGTACAGATTAAGAGCCCTAACGTTGCCTATTCCCCCTGGAAACTGCTTGTCCAATTCCTGTATGCACGCAAAAATATTGTCCAGTATTTCTTTATGGTCCATATTACTATGCGCAACCTGCACCGTAAAACAATCGCCCTTGTCGTGAACTTGGAACCTAGTCTTGCGAAGAGCATTCTCAATCTGCCCCTTCAAATTTGTAGCTTGAATTTTAACAGGGTTTGGTATTTTGTTGTTGTCGTAGAAGATTTTCCCTAAATTGTGAACAACTTTACCGCTTATTTTTCCGTCTACCAAAAATGCGTCGTAAAGTCCAACTAAGCTTCTTTTAAGCTCGAATGTTTCGTATTCCGTCCTTAGCTCATGGAATGTCATAACCTTTTTAATGTTATTAACCCCTTTTGTGTTTAGAATTTCTTCGTATCGCTCAAGATGTTGGTCATGCTCTTTATTCGGGATTCCCTTTATATCTGGCACGATTAGGCATATTTCAGCGTCTTGTGGAAGTATCGAGTGCGTTAAGGGAAGCCTAAGCAACCTTGGGGGGCTTTTAGGGATTTTTATACAGCTCACCTGTATTGAAATTGGAAACTGTTCGTCGAATAGTTTTTTGGCGCGCTTGGGCTGGTTTCCAGTTGCTTTTATTAAACCTTCTAAAGCTTGTTTCACTTTAAGTACTGGTATATTGTACTTGGCCGCTATTTGGCTAATATCCGCCACTGAAGCCGTTCCGTTTTCTTGTTTAGGGGCCTTAACTTTTTTATCCTTTACCGCAGCAACTATGTCCTTAGTTTTGATTTTAAGCTTGTTATCGGTTTTTTTTGCTTTTTTTATTTTATTGTTGTCACTTTTCTTAAGAACCTTGTCAACGGTGTTTTTCTTGGACATTTTCACGTCTTTTTTTGTTGTATTTTCCTTGATTTTCACCATTTTGCCACGTTTTTTAAATCACACGTGCGTTTGGTAAACTCGCGTCTAATTGTGAGGTTATGTTTATGACAGTTCAGCGTGTGATACTTTTGAACTACTTTGCATTATAAAGGTGAACTTCGTACTTCCGTAACGTTGCATGCCTTTACGTTACGTTATACTAAATCTTAAAAGAATTATTTAAAAAACTGCTTATTTTAGTGTCTTTAACAGTACAACTACGTCAAATTGAGGAAATTTTTAGATGTTCTTAGTTTGTTTTTAGTTCCGGAAAATAATTTCAGATTCCAAGAAATTTATAAGCAGCGTCCAGTTGACTGGTACAAGTAGTTCATAAAGATTAATTTGTTGAATAGTTAAGCGAAAAAAGACACCTTAAAAATTATTTTTTTCGCTATATTCATGAAACAAATAAATTTTTTATAAAATGTTAAACCACCTTTTTGATGCATTTTGAATTGATACTAGAAATATTTCATTTGTATAATTTTGGAAAGTGTATTTATATTTAGCCGAATTATTCCAATTAAAATTTGCAGGTTTCTTAGAAAAAAATCCCAACCAAGATCTGCTTATGCAGGATTGTAGGCACTACCCCTAGGAATATAAAAGTGAAAAATTCCCACAAAATTCCCGTGACGTTTAGCCCCCATCTTGCATAGAAGTGAGGAGTTAGTTTTTTGTTAATGACTAAACTATTCGGCACTTTTGAAAAAAGTTTTAAAAATGTTTAGGAACATTATTTTAATAAAAATACAATCATTTTTAAAAAAATAATAAATCACCAATATTAACGATTCTATAGCTCTTTGAAAATCACCTTATTTCATCATAATCTTAGTCCTGATGAAGCATAGATTGGCAGCGTTCTCTGTAGGACCAAATTAGCGCATTTTCAAAGTGCTATAAAATCGTTTATATTGGTGATTTATTATACTCTTCGCAGACAAAGTCGAAGAGTATTATAACTTCGATCCGAAAATCCTAAAATCGTCAATTTTCATTCATCTGCAAAATTTTTTGCAGATTCGTGCGTTTCATCAAATTTTGAACAACTTTCAAAAAATCCGTCCGTCCGTCTGTATGTCACACTTTCTTGTGCGCACGATATCTCAAGAACGCAAATTCCAATCATGTTCAAATTTTCTGGAAAAATCATTTTTCACAAAAGGAAGAACCCTATTGTTTTTGAAAAAAATCGGGTAATCATAAAACTGTTAAAATCAATTTTCAAAGTTAAAAAAAATTATAACGAAGTTATTATTAAATTAATTTAAAAAATATTTCAAACTAAATTAAATATTGGTAAAACCTATCAAAATTCATCAAAATTTTTTTTATAACTCTACGCGTTAATGAGAAAAAGCAATTAATAAAAGCTAAAAATGTACTTAGAATGGGACTTTATGCGTCGTTTAGAATGAAAACAAGAGAAAAACGTAGTAGTCCTTTAAATAATATAAAACAAATGAAACAATACAAAGCTAAGTTTTTGTCGCGTATAATCGATCTTAATTAACATAGCGTCGGTAGCTCAGTGGTTAGATTTCTGCCTCTCAGCCGGACTGCTCGGGTTCGAGTCCCAAGACCGGCAAAACTTTCTTTAATTTTTTTTTGCTATAAAACTATTTTTTTTTAAATTTTATTACTGCGAAGAGTATCCAATAAAATGTGCATACATTATATAAAAAACATCCCTTGAATCCAATAAATCTACAAAGAGTAATTTATTTTTTTAAAAATGATTGTATTCTTATTAAAGTAATGTTCCTAAATTTTTTTTTAAAAGTGCTTAATAGTTTACGTATTAACAAAAATGTAACTCCTCACTTCTATGCAAGATGGGGGCTAAACGTCACGGGAATTTTGTGGGAATTTTTCACTTTTATGTTCCTGGGGGTAGTGGCTACAAACCTGCATAAGCAGATCTTGGTTGGGATTTTTTTCTGGGGGCATTATTAGAATGATTGGGTTAATTGGTAATAAGTTAAAAAAAAAGTCAAAATTAGACACAAGTTAATTCATATAAATTTTTTCTCTTAAAATGGGTCCAGGAATCACTCTCTCAATTTTTTTACGACATACCTTGTATATTATTAAAATTTATAGGAATTTTATTCTATAAAATAAATAAATAATAATATGGTTGAACAGCACGAAACATTATCAGATTACAAATTTAAAATAAACTAGAAATGGGTAGAAGTCGAAACGCGTAGAAGTTACTCTTCGCAAATGAGTCGCTTGAATAGAATTCATATTTGGTTAAAGAAGAATTTTAGATGTTTTAAATCATAGCTAAATCAATATTTTATATAAGGGCTACACATTCTATAGAATACTCTTCGCAAGAAACTTATTATAGGGTAATAGTTTTTTTTAGTAAAACATTTTTTTTTATTTATCTGCGAAGAGTGCAAACTATTGACAGAAAACACGAAGAATTTCGTTAACGAAGAGTATAAACGTCAGTTTTGACGTTTAACATATTTGAGGTTATTTGTTCTGACAGCTGATTTTGTTTTTTTGTTTGAAAACATTTTTTGGCATGGCCTTCTTGACTGACGCTTGACGCGATTCGTACTTAGAAATTTTTTGCTAATGAAATAGTTTATTTTTTGTTTTTTTAACCTTACTGATTAACTGTATAAAAAATGAACCAACATTTTTAATAGAAAATTAAATTTCCATTAATTTTGTAAAAAAGATTTTTTTTGTTAATTGAATAATAACCGAGATAGGAGGTTTTTTTGTGTTGGGAGGTAATTGGGGGATCGGACAAAAAAAACTAAAGAATACTTTTTGGTAAAACATTACATTTCCTATGTTTTATGTCGAATAATTTTTTTTGTAAATTTAATAATAGTCGAGCTACGATTTTTTTTTCATTTGGGGGGCTGAAAAGGGGGCTTTGTAGTATTCGGATTCTTATCAAAAACAATAGGGATCTTCCTTTTATAGAAATCGATTTTTCCTTAAAATTTGAATTGGATTGGAATGTTGGTTCTTAAGATAGCGTGTTTACAAGAAAACGTGACATACATACACACCGACCGACCAACCGACCGACCGACGGACGGACAAAAAATGAAAATCTTAAAAAGTCATGAAACGCACGAATCTGCAAGAATTTTTGCTCTACGATGAAAATTGACGATTTTAGGATTTTCGTATCGATTGCAATATACTCTTCGGACCTAGTCTTGCGAAGAGTATAATAATATTGGAGTACTTATTTTTTAATATATTTTATTGTAAACATAATAACAAATGTTTATACCTTTAAACCAGTTTTAAATAGTTATTCGTTAGGTAAATTGTTCCATTTATAAAATTTAACAATCTTTTTAAAAATCTCAAAATTAGAACACATCATCTTGAGTGCAAAGTTTAATTTTTTTCACGTCAACGTATTCAAAGAAATTAGCTTCATTTTCTTCATTAACCTGAATGCTACCAGAATCATCCGTATTTTCAAATTCAATTACATTTTCTCCCGCAGTTACATCTTTATTGTAATTTGCTTTTAAATCATAAAAGTCTATCACGGAAGTAACTTTTGTGATCTGAAAATCGGAATTTGTTTTCAGTGGATCATCAATATCAGTTTGATTAACTTCCAACGATTTGCATTCTTCTTTATTCTCTTCTTTTACAAAACATAATTCCATATTTTCAATTGTTAATTCTTCTTCTTTAACTCTACTTAAATTTTCTGTTTCTGCGCTTTGCGGTACGATATTATGCTCCTGTAAAAAATGCATTATTAAATTTTTCCGCAAAGCAACCATAATGAGCGTTGGAATATAGGAGGCGCCACCAACGGCACCACAAGTGCCAAACAAAACCTTCAAATTTATTGGGACTATACCAAAAATTTTGTTAAGATACGACAAGTGGTTTCGCCACAGTAAATTGTTTAGTTAACCTCGCGAGCTGCAAGGAAACGTGTACCTCTTTTTGATCTATTCTTTACATGAAACCCCCTAGAAGCTTATTGTCGATTATTTTCAGCTTTTTTTTTATTAATTCAATATTGGTCATTGTTTACGGTTTTGTATGCGATTTATGAAATTCCACTGCCAAACAGACTCAAAATTGAGTCACTAATTAAAGACAGTCTACGTTTGTGCCTTCCTTAAAAATTGGGCTGTCCAACGGAAAATATTTTTTTTTTTCATTCAACTGTTTATGTAAGATTCTTTAAATTGGAGTCATTTAATTGCTTTATAATGTCTTAATCTTGCGGTGCCACTTTTGCATTTTCGGGTTTTAACTGGCGCAAAGCATCCATGTATTTCCGGGACACTCCTATTTTTGGTAGACCTGTCTTAGGATGGGCGCTAAGACTGGTGGGTCCATGTTTGAATTTCAAGAATTAGCAGGAAATAGTCTATTGATGTGTACCATCGTCGCCAAAATTAAAAATCAACTTGGCAAGACATTTTTGCTAAGACAATTTTCTTTGAAAGTAGTTTGAATAATAATTTTCTCGGCACAATTTCTAGTCCTAATAAATTTGAAAGATTTGTTTGGCAATTGTGGTAACGTTGGTGGCGCCCCTTATTTGTCTACAGGTTGTCCAAAAAACGGCGCATAAACGCGATGGTACGTTGTTGGGGCATGTCTAAGGAGCCCCCGAAAATTGTTAAAAAAAGTCTATCTCATATAACCTCGTAGATATGTTGCCCCAAAGTGCGAAACTTTAAACGCTTATATTTTAAATATAACAGCACATATTAACGAAACAAATGGTTTAATACAAAGCTGCAGTCTATCTTAAAACATTCCACCATTTGTTTATTTATTAAATGGTCGAATTACATTTTTATAATCAATTTAATTTTACAAAATTTTCATGAAATGAAGCTGACAACAACGTCAATAAAATCTAGTGCAAAAGTGTATGATCAAGACTCATATATGGGATTTTTAGACTTATAGATGGGATTTTTAGATGTATTGCCCTAAACTGTGTTGCCGAATTTATGCAACTTTGTTCGCATTTTTCTCGATGAATATAACAGATGGATTTTTTTTAACAATTTTCTAGGGATTCCTGAGAATGCCCGAAGAGCGTACCATCGCGTTTATGCGCCATTTTTTGGACATCCTGTATATGCAAGACATACAAGACAACCCTCGTAACTAAAGATCCTTAAAGGTACTTTACTCGTAACTACAGAGTTTAGAATCCTTACCTTTGCGGAAGAGAAGTGGTAACGATCTAAGGTTTTATTCCAAAATCTAGAGTAATGTTCCTCAATAAAATGATTCCTTAGAGGTTCGCAAGTCTTACGTTTGCTAGTTCTTGTTAGTTTAAAAACGCAGTACACACATTTTAAAGCGCCTTTTAAGTGATGTTCAAGCAAGTGTGAATCCATAGTTTCTTTTTCGAATGACTTATAAAAACAGTACTTGCACTGTTTGGCCTGGTTATGCTTAGATTCATGTTGGGCTAATGTTTTTGAACAAGTGTTAGTGTAATTACAAAACATGCAGTGATACAATTTATTGGTGTTATGAATCTTTTTGACGTGGTAACATAACGCCATAATAGATCGATCATTGTCGAAGAGTTTGCAGTGTGGACAAGTAATTTGCCATGGTATGTACCTTGGCATGTGAACCACGTTTTTATTTTTTTGTATGTGCTCGACGTCTACATGTAGTTGCATAACACTTCTGAGCTTTGTATTAAAAGTCTCGCAGTAAAAACATTGCATTTGACCATCGTCATTGAAATGAGTTTTCAGATGGATTGCAAAAGTATCAAAATTATCGTAATTAAAATTGCAAAAAGCACATTTCGGTGCATTTAGTTTGCCTGGAGATGGGCGAATGTTATTAAGTAAAGTTTTAGAAGTAACTAATAATTTCCCACAGGTTGGGTAATGTTCTTTTATAAAGTGTTGACGCAACGATAAATCTTCACCCAGACATACTTTAAACTCACAATAAATGCAGTGATTATATCCTTTTGATAGGTGTTTGTTTTTTACATGTCTATTCATTAGTTCCCTTACCGCAGACTTAAAGAAACAAAACTCGCAGTGATGAACTTTTGCATGTTTAATTTCGTGATTCGCCACTATTTCAGCGTTCTGGTTGCAAAAACTACAGAACATGCAGTGGTATTTATGTTTCGTGTTGTGCTCAACTCTTATGTGTTGATTCCAATCCATAATACATGTTTCAGACATGATAAACAAGGCTCCACAGTGAGGACATATAGCTTTTTCTGTTGCACCGTTGACCCTCAACTTACAAATGGCTAAATGTTGAACAATACGTTCTGACGAAGTAACCATATGGCAAAACTTGCATTCGGACAGATCGTGCGGATCGTGATAAGTTTTCGGCAGGAATCTGTGCTTCAACATCAAATGCGTATGCATTATAGCCCCCAAATCAGTGAAGTAATTGCAATAAACACAATAAATAAGCTCGTTGTTCTGCCTAAAGTGAACCCCAAGATGGATCTTAAACACTTCCTCGTCGTTGACGTAAAAATCACAAAAACTACACTTCCGTACGTTGACTTCAAGCAAATGCGTCCAACGCACATGTTTCTCGAACGCGCCCCGCTCAAACATGTCTCCACACGTCACGTAATGCTCAGAAATGAAATGCTTCCTGAGTAAAGTTTGTTGTTCAACAACTCTTTGCGTTTGACAACCCTTGTAATTGCAGTAAACGCAGCATACTTGATAATACATCGAAGATTTACTGGACACGTGATTCTTGTCGAAATGGACATCAAGTTCAAACTTGTCGGAATAAAAGAAACAATACTCACAACGTGGTAATGCGTGCATTTTTTCATGTTTAGCCAACGTTTCTGCTATTGGACTAGTGAAATCACAAGAAATGCAGTGGTATTTATTAAGTTCGTTGTGTTTAGTTCGAACGTGATGGCTTAGTTCAGTTAAAAACGAGGTAAAGTGGCAATGATGGCAGGAAAATAATGAATTTAAGGGTTTAGAACTTTTAGTTGATGTCTTAGAAACTGCGGTGGGTTTTTTAACAGTGCAACGTTCATTACTTGCATTATTGCTGCAGTCTGAATTATCATTCACTATATTAGGATTTGGTTTATTTTCTTCTAGGGCAACATCAGGAAAAGTTAAACGTTCGTTATCACTCCTAATTGGTGAAATCTCTTCGCTAGTTTGAATTGCAACTATTTCATCATTATCTAAACCCAAATCTGTCTCAGAATCACTTTCAAGATCTATAATTATTATAGGTTCTTTTACAACATCCTTTTCATTAACTGGCTTTTTAAAATACGCAGAATGCTTCTTTTTACAGTGCAGTAAAAGCGTTTCTATATGATAACCTACAGCATTTTTGCAATGCGGGCAAGAAAAGAGCCCCTGATCGGCCATATTCTCCGAAAACGACTCGTCCTTGTCAAATAAACTATTCAGAATCAAAGAATCGTACGGATGGAATCTTGCAAAATGTGTTCTCAGTCGCATTAAGCCCTGAACACGAAGAAAACACATGGGGCATTTTTTATAGTGCGACAGTTTTTTTTCTAATTTCTGTAAAGCTGAGCTTGTACCGGGGGGTTGTGAATGCTTGTCAGATTGGTGTTGCTTTAGATTCTCTTCACTATCGAATATAAGTTCACAAAAGTTACACTTATAGTGCAGGCTAGGGTATGCTAATGTACAACTACCGTCAGCTAGTCGAATTAAAAGTGGTGCACTTGTTGAAACTTGGTTTAATTGTTGCACAGTTGTTTGAGCCCCATTAGAGGGGCCTGTTACCAATTTTTGTTGAGCAGAAGCACTATTTAACACAATCATTTGATTTGGAGATTCATTCCGTACAAATGTGTTACTTTGAGACAGCTTTGCTATTAATGGAGTTTGTACGCTTGTTATTCTTCTTTCTGGAGTCGTAATAATTGGTTTGTTTGTAAATATGTCTTTGGGTAATTCGTTACTATCCGAGGAATCGTCATCGCTCAACAAACAGATTATCTCAGACATGTTTTAGAAGTTTAGCTTGCTGTTTGCCTAAAATATAAGATAATATGCCAAAAATTACATTATTATTATAGATTAAGTAAAATACTCCTATACATACGTTAACTTACAGTTTTAAATTATTATTTAGGACCAAAAAGCCTTTAAATTTACAAAAATGTTTTGTTTTGGCAGTTCTTTATTTTCTTTTGTTTTGCTATGGCCTTCATTTGGGTTTCTTTACACCAGTTGCAACAATAACTATCGTTTGAACTACTAAAGCATCATAACTGGACGCTACATGATTGAGCCAAATTTAATTTTTTGAACTCATTTCCATTATTAAGTATTCTTGGCTCATTTTGTAAATGTATTTTAGTTTTTGTTGTGCAAAAATGCAAACAAAAAACAATAAATGGATAAGAAATCTTTGTGGATATAAACAGTTCTTTTTCTAAAAGTAATCATTTTATGGAATACTCGTTACAGTAATAATCCAATGCATTATTATTTACAAAAAAATGCGTATATTCTTTATTTTATTAAAAAAGTAAACGGACAGTTCGAGGGGTAGAATAATTAAAGACATATTCTTTTTTTACTAATATGTATTACTTATTAATAAAAAAATAACGTACACATAAAAATAGTTACCTACATAGGTATCTAAGAAAATATAAAAGTTTTAAATTTCTAAACGGTTCGAAAATAATTAATCAGTTTTAAGCAAAAAAAAAGCCTATCACATAATAAACAAAATCTTAAAAATCTGTACAATTTAATATAACAGTATCATCTTCATCTTCCAATTGATCATTAGAATCAATTCTTTCATTATCATTTCCATCCATAACTACTAAGTTCCAATCGTCCTCATCCTCATTATTCCTTTCTTCACTTGCCAAATTTCCAAACGGGATAACATTGCCAAATTCCACTAGAGGAGGCGTACTGCCAATTTTTCGCTTTTTCTTATTGTAGTATGTATTAACAATTCTTTTTTTATTTGATACCTCCAACGGTTCCGAAGTAACCTCGGAAAGTTCAGAAGTAGTCTTAAAAGGTTCCGCAGTATTCTCGGAAGATTGCGAATTATCTTCATTAAGTTTTCTTTTATTGGTTGCCGGTTCAGGAATTTTTGTACTGCCTTCAGTAATAATTACAGTAGCATCAAAATCGTCGTCCCAATCAGAAATTATGTTTTGTGTAACACTTGACTTCGTTTCTTCGCTAGTTTTAGTCGAAGGCTCAACTACAGTTTCAACGTTTGTTATTTTAAACCCTAGAGTATTTTCGTTAACAATTTCAGAAATACATGAAAGTGGTGGTGATTCCTGTTGACAAATTAATAATGGGTTAACGCTTACATCTTCAGAAGTGCTGCCATCAGTAAAAAAATGATAATCATCTTCCAATTCCGAAAATAATTGTTTTCGTCTAGATTTTGCACCATTTGGTTGCGTTTCTTTATCAGCATTATTAGTATCAATGCTAGTTGTGTTTAAATTATTACTTTTTTCATTTAACGTTAAAACTTCACATGTATTTGTAGTATCGGTCCAAGAAAAAAAAGTGTTATCGTTTACTGCTTTCGACAGAGAAGTATTTAAAATAACTGGTGAAGCATTACCACCTAAAGTTGTCTTTTTGACAGAATCTGTTTCAATTTGTGATAATTTCAAATCAACAACACTTTGATCTTGAGATAACTCTGTCGTTCTCAAGGGTTCCTCCAAATCTATATCTTTATGATACATCTCTTCATGGTTTTTGATATTCTCTTTAGTGGTCATGAAATTACAAAGACGACACTGAGTAAGGTCCTTTGGATTGCAGGTGTTTGTAGCAGTCTTTATTAGAACCTTGTGTTCATTGTTTAAGTGTTCATGCATGTAGTGCTCTAAGTCAGTTGTAAAGCGGGGGCAATATGCACAGTGGATAATCCCATCGCTGAGCGGAAAGTGCACGCTAAGATGCACCTTAAACTGGGCAAGTTCTTTTGTTGCAGAATCCTTTATTGTAAAATCACATAGATTGCACTTATTGACCCTGTTTTCACGGATGTATTTCCTGTGCCGTCCAGCTTCAAAGAATATACCGCAAGCTGTGTAGTGTTTCCGCAAAAAGTGTTGTCTCAGTTTTTGATGTTCCTTTGGGACTACTTTATAGCTGCAGTAGACACAGCGTAACTTCTTTAAATCCTTGTTTATGTGGTTTTTGGAGATATGATTATCCATTTTGTTGCTATTGGGATTTTTCTGGCATCTATAGAAGCAGTAGATGCATTTTTCGAAGGCAGTGTGATCCGCTTCATGGTTCTCAACGGCATTGGGTTCTTTATTGGTAAAGTTACAGGATATACAATGGTATAGATCAGAGGTGTTGTGTGTTGTTCGGACATGTTCGCTTAGTTGTAGAAGTGCTAAGAATGATTTTTCACAATGTGGACAATTAAGCCTAAGTGTCTTTGTACATGGTAGCTCAACGAAAGGATTTACATTGGCTTTTTTGTGAGCTGTTGTCGGTGCACTTTCATTTAAATCGTTGCTGTCTTTAATTGCTTTAGGTTGTGTTAAATTTTCAATAGGCTCCATGTAGTAACTTTTATTTGAAACAATGTGTACAAAAAAATAATTATCCCCAAGGAATTTGTTTGGCAAACGGGAACTGTTAAGTACTTGTTTAAAGTACTTCATGAGTAAAAATTTTCTAGTAAAGTGTGGATCTTCTTCCTCTTCTTGCAAGCGTTTTCCAACGTGATCGCAAACGATGTAACCACAAAAATAATGATCCCAATAAAGGCTTGCAGTGGTGCTACACTCTGCGCACTCATAACGTGAACGTATCGCTGGAGATCTTTGAAAGTATCCCATGTGATTGTTTTGGAAATGTCGCGACATTTGCCCGAAAGATCGAAAAATTGTAACTTTGCAGATAAAACAAACAGTCCATTGGGTTAGAGCATTGTCTGGATGTTCAGAGTTAACGTGGCAGATCCACAGTCTGTTAATACTGCACACGTATCTGCAGTACGGGCAATTTACCACTCCGAGAAGAAGATACTTTTTAAGCGATGGTTTACACTGATGACCTGGGTGCTCCTCATCCAAATGCTTGTTTATTATGTCATTAACACGAATACTAAAGTTACAATCAGTGCAAGTGATACTGCCAGATGCCCTGTCTGTTTTAAGGTGCATAAGCAAATGTATCTGCATAGGGATAGCCGTTGTTTGAGTCTCTCTAAAACCACAAAAATTGCAGCAATTTTTAGACTTCGCGGTGCTTGTCTCTTTATGAGTAAATAATAAAGTTTCGTCTTTATTAAAGCGCAACCTGCGAGTTAAATGTTCCGTAAGCACATGCTTTTTGCTCTTTTTAAACTGATAGCTAAGGCATTTAAAATCACAGTCCACACAAACAAAGTTATTGTTTTTATAGTGAAGGCTAACGTGAGCGTTGTATTCTTGATATGAGAACGTTCTAAACCAACAAAATGAACAGCCAAACAACTCAGGATGCTTTTTAGATTCATGCACTTCCAGTTCTGTAAACGCATCAACTTTAAATTTGCAAAGAATGCACAGGAACACGCAGCTGAGGTGGCGGTCCTGAATGTGCGTGTTTAAGTCAGTTAGATTGTAACGAAACACTAGGCAATACGGACAAAGTAACGGCCGTTTGGGGAACTCGGTTATGGCCATTATCTTCATCAAAACACTCGCGTATTTTTGGGCAATCTGATCTGGTATTGCTGTAAGACTTGTCCCCTTTGCAACGTCCGTTTTCCTAGCGGTCTCAACATTTGTTAATTTGAACTCCACAATCTCGTTGTTTGGCACCCAATTTTCGCTTGTGTTACTTTTTGCTAGGGTGGTCTCTGAATCATCAACACTATTCTGATTAGGAATTTTATTCATATTTTTTGGGTTCCGAATAGACCCGTCCCGAAGCCGAGGATGCATCATACAAAAGTGTAAACAAAGGTTTTTAGAAGTGTTGGTTTTAAAATTGCAATAAAGACAAACTAAAGACTCCTCTTCGCAATGTTTTCTCACATGTTTTGATAAATGAATATGCTTTTCAGTTTCATAGTAACAATACAGACATCTTAACACCTTCTCCTCGTGGAACTCATCATGTGAAGTAGCGCAGTGGTATCTTAAGTCACTGGGATATTTACCGATAAACCGGCAGTAAGGGCAACTGTATCCTACAAGATTATCGTTATCCTTAATCGTTACCTCACCAAATCTTGACCAAATTTCCCCGAACAAATGTTTAGGTTCGTTTGAGTGATAATCTATGAAATGATTCTTTAAACGTTTCATGCTTGAATTTATTTTAGAACATATTGGGCACTTGTGCAAATGCTGAAGCTTAGGCAGCATTTTATCAGTTTTAATTGCTATTGTGTGATGTTTAGCCGCAACGTGAACCTCCAAATCAACCAACTTGTTCGTCGTATATTCGCAAAACTCGCAACATTGTTGAACTGGAAAAGCTAAACCATAATTCCCATCATTAAGTTGAATTAAAATGGGATTATTCGGTGGATTATTTGTTAGAGTTTGTGTTGACGTTGAGGGTGCAATGGTTGCTTGTACGTTGCTATACGTCCCTGCCGAATTTCGCAGCAAAAATTCCTGATTATTCCCGTTATTCATTATGATAACTCCTCCTGGAGTGTTGTTTACCACAGTTATGTTCCCAGTGCATGCAGCATTTTGCACCATAAGTTCCTGTTTAACGTCGTGTTCTTCGATTTTAATTATTTCTTCCTTCACAACTGTATTACTGGTAGCTACATCACTCTTATTTTGTTTGTAATATCTTAATTCGGGTACAATATCTTCTTTATCTTTATTGAATTTCGGTGCGGTAATCGTTTCAATCGGTTTCAACCTAATATTACCCACATCTGGTTTGGCAACTTTCGTATCATTTTGCGTTGCGTCATTTGTTTCTTTTTCTAATGCAAGCTTAAAAGCTTGTTTCAGAAGATCAGCTATTTTTTTGTTATTGTTTTTAAGGAGGGATGTTGGGGTCGTGACGGGTACTGGGAGACTCTCGGGAACACTTTCGTGAACACTATTGGTTGGAGAATCATCGTCCGAGTCGTCTATTACTATAACATCCGACATTGTGGAATATAAGTGTTTTTCTCTGTAAAAAAAAACAATTTCTAATTAAAAAGAGGTTTGACTTGGATTAGAAAGTATAAACCAGCTTACCCTTATTTTAATTTAAGCAGCAAAACTAGCTTTGTATAATTAAAACAAAACAAATGTCGTATTTTGCAATGCTTAATTGTTTACACTCCCAAGGCTCTGGATAGGGTATCAAAGTGTGTAGGTATCATTTTAAACAATTTATACTGGGCAGAAAAGTGCAATAAACACATTACACACTACAAAACTAGCTTTTGGCCTCTTAAACCACTTTTCCAACCCAAAATTACAGCAAAACATGCAAATTCCTATCAATACAATAAAATGTCTTCTTCTTCTTCTTTGTTTGTTGTATGTACTTACCCTTGCATAATTATATCACCATTTGCAACTAAATGTTACATTCAAACTACCATGCGCTGAATTTAGAGCTACATGGTACGTGGTGTTAACTCGAAGAATAGTTAGTTAAATATATCCCAAAATTGACACATCATCTGTATAGTACCCTATTGGGGCATGTCTAGTGTCAAAAAAGTCTATCTAACATACCCTTGGAGATATGAGGTCCCAAAGTGCATATCTGTGTATTTAATATGGCAGAATTTATTATAAAAGATATTTTATTTTTATTGGATCAGAAAAACAAAATGAAAATACCTTTAACTTGATTAAACAAACACATATAGGCATGCTTAATAAATATTGCTTATGTATTTAATTGGACAACTTTTGAAGTAACACCACGTACTATGTAGCTCCAAACTCAGCGCATGGTAGTTTGAATGTAACATTTTGTTGCAAATGGTTATATGTTTAAAAGCGAGGCTAGTTAAAGTACAACAAACAAAGAAGAAGAAGAAGGAATATTAGTTTTGGATGTTTTGGTAAAATTTTGGATTGGAAAATTGGTTTAAAAGGTCCAAAGTCTTGTCGTTTGTTAATTGCACTTTTCTACAAAATAAATGTATTAAAATAATACCTTCCCACTTTAATTTCATACCTATTATGGAAGTATAACAATTAAACATTGTAAAATACAAAATTTGTTTTGTTTTAATTATACAAAGCTAGTTTTGCTGCCTGAAGTAAAATAAGTGTAAGTTGGTTAATAGTTTTTAATCCAAGTAAAACCTTTTAATTGGTAATTGTTTTTTTACAGAGAAAAACACGTATGTTCCACAATGTCGGATGTTATAGTAATAGACGACTCGGACGATGATTCTCCAACCAATAGTGTTCACGAAAGTGTACCAAGTGTTCCCGAGAGTCTCCCAGTACCCGTCACGACCCCAACATCCTTCCTTAAAAACAATAACAAAAAAATAGCTGATCTTCTGAAACAAGCTTTTAAGCTTGCATTAGAAAAAGAAACAAATGACGCAACGCAAAATGATACGAAAGTTGCCAAACCAGATGTGGGTAATATCAGGTTGAAACCGATTGAAACGATTACCGCACCGAAATTCAATAAAGATAAAGAAGATATTGTACCCGAATTAAGATATTACAAACAAAATAAGAGTGATGTAGCTACCAGTAATACAGTTGTGAAGGAAGAAATAATTAAAATCGAAGAACACGACGTTAAACAGGAACTTATGGTGCAGAATGCTGCATGCACTGGGAACATAACTGTGGTAAACAACACTCCAGGAGGAGTTATCATAATGAATAACGGGAATAATCAGGAATTGTTGCTGCGAAATTCGGCAGGGACGTATAGCAACGTACAAGCAACCATTGCACCCTCAACATCGACACAAACTGTAACAAATAATCCACCGAATAATCCCATTTTAATCCAGCTTAGTAATGGGAATTATGGTCTGACTCATCCAGTTCAACAATATTTTTGCGAGTTTTGCGGACACAGCACTGTCAAGTTGGTTGATTTGAAGATTCACGTTGCGCTTAAACATGGCAAACCAGCAACAAAAAGTGAAGAAGTGCTGCCTAAGCCTCAGGATTTACACAAGTGCCCAATATGTTCTAAAGTAAATTCAAGCATGGAACGTTTAAAGAATCATATCATAGATCTTCACTCAAATGAACCTAATGATTGGTTCGGGGTCATTTGGTCAAAATTTGGTGAATTAACGATTAAGGATAACGATAATTTCGTAGGATACAGTTGCCCTTACTGCCAGTTTATCGGTAAATATCCCAGTGACTTAAGATACCACTGCGCTACTTCACATGATGAGTTCCACGAGGAGAAGGTGTTAAGATGTCTGTATTGTTACTATGAAACTGAAAAGCATATTCATTTATCAAAACATGTGAGGAAACATTTCGTAGGGGGAGACATGGTTTGTCTTTATTGCATTGATTTTAAAACTAATACTTCCGAAAAACTTAGTCGACATTTTTATATGATGCATCCTCGGCTTCGAGACGGGTTTTTTTACCACCCAAATAAAGACGTTCATATGACTAAAATTCTTAATAAATATAGTGTTGAAGATTCAGAGACCACCCTAGCTAAAAGTGATACAAGCAAAAATTTGTTGCCAAACAAAAAGGGATTGGAGTTTAAAATAACAAGTGTTAGGACCGTGGCTGATTCGAAGAAAAAAACGGACAATCAAACAACAATAGTCGCTAAGAGTGTTCCAAAGTTGACAAATCAAACAGCAATACCAGATCAGATTGCGAAAAATCTGAATAAAATTCCCAATCAGAATAGTGTTGATGATTCAGAGACCACCCTTGCAACAAGTAATACAAGCGAAAATTGGGTGCCAAACAAAGAGATTGTGAAGTTCAAATTAACAAGTGTTGAGACCGTGGTTAACGCTAGGAAACCGGACGTTGCAAAGGGGACAAGTCTAGCAGCAATACCAGATCAGATTACGCAAAAATACGCGAGTGTTTCGCTGAACAATAAGTCCATAACCGAGTTCCCCAAACGGCCGTTACTTTGTCCGTATTGCCTAGTGTTTCGTTACAATCTAACTGACTTAAACACGCACATTCAGGACCGCCACCTCAGCTGCGTGTTTCTGTGCATTCTATGCAAATTTGAAGTTAATGCGTATACAGAACTGGAGGAGCACGAATCTTATAATCATCCTGAGTTGTTTGGCTGTTCATTTTGTTGGTTTAGAACGTTTTCATATCAAGAATACAACGCTCACGTTAGTCTTCACTACAAAAACTATAATTTTGTTTGCGTGGACTGTGATTTTAAATGCTTTAGCTATCCGTATGAGAATAGCAGAAAGCATGTGCTTACGGAACATTTAACTCGCAAGTTGCGTTTTACTAGAGACGAAACTTTATTATTTACTCATACACAAGAGATAAGCAC